>CM025629.2:3091688-3140045 GCA_014621495.2 Entosphenus tridentatus | reverse complement strand
ATTTTTATTATTGTATTATTTCCCTTCTACGTGACTTTATCGAAACATCAGTTTATCTGCAATCCCAGGGCACATCACGACAAGGGATGGTGGCCGGTTGTCGACAATATCAATGGAGTGGCAGCCGAGGGTGCCAGGGAATGCGCCTGAAACTACGTCCGCCTTAGAGATGGAGCGATGAATTCAGATCGTGTATGGGGGACTCGTTGGATTGTTACATCGCAAGTCCATGAGAGACGGCAACAACTTGGGGAGGCCTTCATTCAACAGTGCATTGATTGTGGCTGCCGATGATTAAAAAAACACTTCTTGAGAGTTATGTCTGCATTGCCTGCAGAGTTTGGATATGTAAATCCATGTTTACATATACAAATCCAACGCACACATCTGGTGGTACCCAAATGCAGCCGAGTGACTTGAGGGCAGGTTTGGTTGGCGCATCACACAGACATGGAATCGGAGAGGGAGTCCAACAAGTAGTTTCCTGACATTTGTGCACATAATATTGAATGTTTACTCAAAGTTTTTGGCCAAACACCCCACAGCACGACCCCCATGGCTCGAGCTGTTCCATATACCCACCGTGCTTTCAAATGTACCTCCAAATGAAACTGTGCTTAAAATAACACTTAAAAAAAAATGTGTTTCTTTTTACGTCTTATATGTATATCTGAATCCGTCGTCTTGTTCTGTAGATGCCAGCACTCTTTCTATGCTCAGGACAGAATTCATTGACAGCTCTCAGCCTCCGTCCAGCATTAGACAGGTAAGCGAGAAACATTGTTGATGTGTACAAAGCATACATGCACTTTTCCTAAACGTGCTTCAGAGTTAACCGTGCGTTGAGAATTTTTTGCAATAAACTTAATTATCGGCATTCAACTGCTCGCTTCGAAACACAAAGCGAGGTGTGGGTGTGGATAATTAAAGCTAATTATACACTTTTATTAATCGCACACTTCAAGAATTTGACCTTTGGGTAATTTGCAAATGCTAATTATGAATTTAAAATGCGGTTACAAGAGAAAAAAGCTAAATGGTTGCGCTTTTCACCCTAGACGTGAAAATCTATTGTGCGATTGACAATCTATAATCTAATCAGTTTAAACAGCGCAGAGACATCCGGTATTGTCGAAAGACTTCACGATGAAGATTGCTGATGATTATTTCTCGTGTCCTCGAGAGCCTCCCGCTGCGAAACGCGCACGTCTCTTTGTTTTTTCTCACAGAGTTGGGCTGGGGTGAGCGGGCAAGGTCAAGTACGGCCCAGGCAGCCAGGACCTCAGGAGTATACCTTGCCGATGGGCGGCACTCTGGACCGGAGACCCAACGGTGGCACGCTGGGGGAACGTTCGGTTGGCCCCACCATGACTGGCAATGGAACTTGGCCTGGGCAGCCGGCAAAGCAGTTCTCCCAAGACCAGCCCCGCACTTCACGACAGGTGAACAGAGATCGTACTTGGCATGTGATGATTACCCAAGGCCGCCCCCCACCCCCCCTCTCGCCGTCCCACCGCCCACCACCCACCACCCTTGCCTCACGATTCATGGAAATGTCACACTTTGGGGGGTTCATAATTCCGCATAAAAAAACGTTCAAATGAACGATTGGACGTTGAATGTTGAATCTCTAGCTTGCTGTAGGGTTTACGTGAATTTATTTTTACGCGTGAACACATCTTTTATATTTAACTCTTTCAAGCAAAATTCGTTGCTAGTTTTGTGAGCCTAACAATGTATTTTTTTCTGCTGAATCGATCTATTGTTGCATGCCTACATTTTACTTCAAGCAGGCATTTGCTGTTTATTTTTTAATGTAAAATTTTAATTAATTATTTAAACATAGTACTAGTTCTAAATGATTCGGATTCTGAGTTTTACATGATAAATGATCGATATTTTTAAAGTAATGTATGCTGATGCTTCACAATTGTAATAGCCATAACTGGCTCATGAAAATTATTAAGAATATGTACATTGGCCTAGGATGATTTAATTTCAGACATTCTTACAAATGAGGTATGTTACTTCAATAGAACTGTCAGGTTTAACATTCTTAAGAAGGGGTTAAACATATGTTACCAGTGCATACTTAATGGAATCGTGCATTTTCTACTCGCGCTAAGAAATCTACGAGAGCTCGTAAGAGGGCTGTTTGGAACATGGCGTGCCAAGGAGTCGTATAAATGATAGCAGATTTATAACACGTTAAATTGATTTTGTTTTAAAAATAATATTCACACCATGTACTAGTCGTAATGTGCATGGGTCTGAACCTTTTGTATTGCTTGCATCTCACTTCAATTATCAACTTTATTTGCCAAGTTATATCATTCCGAGTTTAATGACATTACATAAAAGTGGTGTTTGAATAACGAGTCGCATGAAGTTGAAATTTTTTACCGAGTTATGTTGGATAAAGGTAGCGCCGACGTGCGTTGTTCGTGTGCTTGCCAGTAATGACCTGGGTTCATGTTCCCTCTGGCATTGTTCCCTAGATCCAGCAGCGGATCGTGGTACCCCCCAGCGGGCTGGCTCCCCAGACGCAGCTGCCACCGCGCCCAGCTTCCCCTGCCCTGTCCACTGGCTCCTCGTCGTCCTCCTCATCCCTCCAGCAGCCCTATCACCCCCCAATGCAGCCGCCATCGAGCACGCTCTTCGCCCAGTCAAAGTCAGGAGTGAGCAGCCCTTACCTGCAGCAGCAGCAGCAGGGTGTCGGCAGCAGTATCCCGTACACGCAGTCGCAAGTGTACCCGCCATCCCTCGTCAGTGGCGGCAGCGGCCCAAGACCTCAATACCAGTTGGGGTCCGGAAGTCCTCTGTCGCAGCAGCAGGCGTCCAGTAGCTGCGGCAGCACGATCGGCAGCGGTGGCGGCAGCGGCGGCGGCGGCAGCTACCCTCAAGCGGGCGAAGCGAGGTCGTACCTGCAGCCCGGACCGCAGGGGATCACCTCCGGCAGCCCGAGACCTTCGTTGCAGTCCGGGGGCAGCGGCAGCAGCGGCCCTTACCTGGAGGCGCGGGCGGACGTCGCCCCCCCGCCGGGCGTCCTAGTGGCCGCCGCTCGGCCCTCGCCCAGCCCGACCGACAGCCTGCAGAGGTCGCAGTCGCCGCGCAAGCAGGCGCCACCGCCCACGCTCGACTCCAGCTCCATTTACTCGATGTACACGCAGCACGCGGGCCCCTCCCGCCAGCTGCAGCACGCCATGCTGTCCGCGCTCGGCAAGAATCAGGGCCGGCAGCTGCCAGGGGCCGCCCCGGCAGGTGAGAGAGCGGGTGGATGACAATTGCTTTTGCGCTGCGAACGTGGAAAGCCATCACAAGGGTGCTTGCCACAGGCCAGGAATCAAACTCAGGTCACCGGGTTCATAGCGCAGTGTGTTAACTACCCACCACTAGTTGTATAAAATATCTGCACGTAAATTTATCGCTCACATAAACCAGCAGCTTCTGATGATCTAGTTGGTGTCATCTGTTGAAGTTTTGCAAAGGATACCTCAGTTGCCACTTTTACTGGCACTCATCAGTGAAATTATTATAAGCATTATGTAACTAATCATATAAACACTTTTTTTCGTGCATGTATAACACAACAAGCAGGTTGTAGAGGTTATTTCCTCATACTTCACCATGCTGGTCAATGCACGTTGGTGAAGGAGGGAATAATAAATATAGGAGCACAGAAAGCCACGTGACAATGAATTTTGCTGCCACTGCCCTTTTGCGATCACCATTTCAGTTTAATTTATTAGGTATAGCCCTGTGAGCCATGCGGCTCTTGACTCGGGTGCAACCGCAACAAAACAAAAACACGAACAAGAAACATCTTAAAGTGACTACATGCAACAGAAAAAAATCCTGGAAAAAACAGCAAAGTCTTCCAGAAAAAACACCGCATTTCAATGTTGCATGCAAAAATCCCAATTTGGCACAGTCCCGCAGCCACCTATAGCAACTTATTGTGCATGGTGGCCACCTTTCCAACACTGTCCAGACTCAAGCCGACTGAACCTCCAACATTCGGAGTATTTGGCTGCAATACATTATTACCACGTGATAAGCCACTAAGTTGAGCTATCATTTGTACTGGACATCTGTGAAATACAGGACAAGTATGAAAAAGAGCTTCTCCTGGATAAATAAAGATTCCGATTCTGATTGTGGCCAGGTTGCTTCTGAAAAGGAGCGATATCGCTCAGCGGGTCTTCCCTTGTAAAATAAAAATAGTTTAGTATATGACATAGGGTGCATTCTGGATATTTTGGTCAGAGGCACTCAATTATATTGTAGCATAAATCAAGAAGATATATTTTCACTTGCAATGAGTGTGTGTGTGTGGATGTGTGTGCGGTTGTGTGTGTGTGCAATGATCGGAAGTGCAGCGGTTGGCGTGTTGCACTGCGAACCCTGCAGCCCGAGCTCGATTCCCATTCACGGCCAACAACAGTGACGATTATCTGAATTGGTCCCGGGTCTCCTCTAGGTCGACTGAGCCTCAAATTAGTATCTGGTACGGTGTGTTAACACCACCACTGTGGAGACAAAAGGAGTCGGGCGTGATGCTGACCACCCACCCCTTCGTGCACGGTGCCGGCCTTCATAGGTGCTCGCTTAACAGCACTTGCCCTAAAAGTCTGTTCAGGCTGAGGGAGATCTTTGTCTTTGCAATGATTCAACGGACATATCGTAATATATATCTGTCTTGTGCATCTGCCTCCAACTGTTTAAAGGGTATGGGAAGCCAGCTGGCAGCATCCAAAAGCCACCGGTGAAACCTTTACCAGCGTACGACCCCGCACGGCCCCCTTACAGTCCACCACTGCCATACGGACTTCCGATTCCACGGACTCTGCAAGAGGACAGGGAGTTGGAAATGGAAGGATTAACTTCAAGCATAGGCCCAGGTATTATACACACACACAAACAGTATTGATTTGTCTTATGAACTGAGTAGCTATTTTGTTTATGAACTGAAAATGTGTCTGCATTGCACTTCTTGTGCAATCGGACCCAAGCATCAACTATGAAACGTATTATTGGTCGCGAAAACATACGTGTTAATGAATATACCTCACCATGAGGAAGAAAAAAAACCACCTTATCCTACCTTCTCTCACCATCTTGAGACATCGGGTCACTACTTTTTGTGAAATGTACTGTTCATATTCTTGGTTCTTTCGGTAAAGTCACGTAGAAGGGTAATAATAAAATAATACAAATAAAACACAATATAATAACATTATCACGACGTTTTGGCCACAACACAAGCAGCCGTCTTCAGGTGAAGAAACAGAGCGGTCAGAAAGACAGCGTCCCAACGACTTTACCGAAAGAACCAAGAATATGAATCCCTGCAGTCACGAAAGCTTTAAATCGAAAAATGTACTGTTGCTGAGATTGCCATGCAAAGGAGAGATGTTATTTTATCTATGCTCACAACGGATGGTGAGCCTGCATTGCGAAAATTGATTGAATCACATGGATTAATCAATTGATAGTAAATTAGGTTTGTGGATCAAATTGTGTGAAATAATTCACCTTTTATTTTATTTACGTGGTATTGTGGGATCATGTGATCTCTGCAAGCAGTAGAGATTCTCCATTCACCTCCTGTTTAAGTTTTTAAATGTATTCTCGAATGGAATCATGAATGCTGCGTGATGACAATTAATAGAAATCGTTAGGGGACAGTGGATTAATCGTTACACCTTTTACACCTCAACGCTTCCCCCTTCGCTTCGATACCCGTCACAGCCTCGGGCACAGACGCCGACCCTCCCCGGCCACTGAGCCCCACCAAGCTGATGCCGATCAGCATGTCCCCGCTCCGCGGCCAGAACGACGCCGACCTGGAGGCGCTGCGGCGCAAGCTCCAGCATGCCCCACGGCCCCTCAAGAAGCGCGGCTCCATCGCCGAGCCAGAGACATCCGGCACGGGGTTCGGGGGCAGCCTGGGAGGGTTGGGTGGTGGCGGCGGCGGCGGCGGCGTCGGAGGCGTCGGTGGAGGGGTCGCCGCCTCGTTGTTGCACCATCAGACCAGCCCGGGACACCTTCTGCAGAAGTTGCAGTACCAGCGCTTGACGCTGTCCGTACTGGAGGAGGGTGCGGCACGTGACTTCGGGCAGATCGCACCGCCTCTGCCCACGTATGCGCCGTATGACGTAAGTTCGGCGAATTGTTTTCCAAGCAGAGAGAAGGGCTTGCCATTGCACGCTTACCTGCCTGAAACATGATGATGATGACGACGATGATGATCGGGGTGTTTGGTTTGTGCCGGGCATGGTACAGCATGCCTTTAATCCGGCACTTTTGGAGGCAAGAGTTGGCAAATCATGGAGATAATGTGAGACTCCCAAACAAGCTGAGCTTCACGGTATTTTGTAAATTCAAAACAAATACAAAGCGATTTGGATTTCTTAAGCATCCAAATCCGACCTCATCTCATGATGCGTATATAGCAATGGCTATAATATTTCATGGCTGTTGTTGGCCTGAGTTGGGAGGTTGGAGTGATGGATCTTGT
Source organism: Entosphenus tridentatus (assembly GCA_014621495.2). Lineage (NCBI taxonomy): Eukaryota > Metazoa > Chordata > Hyperoartia > Petromyzontiformes > Petromyzontidae > Entosphenus > Entosphenus tridentatus. The sequence continues at coordinate 3,133,525 of CM025629.2, read as the reverse complement.
AACCACCTGTGCAGACCTTTAAATATTATACCTTCCTATGCATTGGTTTGTAATTTGAAAAACACCCCAAAGCAGGAACCTCCTGAAAAATGCTTTTCTGACACAGTGAGACTTGTTTAAAAATATGCTTCCATAAACTAAATTGCATTAAAAATAACTCTTTGGTTTTAATATGCATTGAAATTAATGTTTTTCTGCTAGATGCTGTATGAATTTCAATTACTGTAATTTTTTTTTATTTGGGCAGAAGAAAATTAATTATTGAAGGTGTTTGCCTTGCGTGCGCATTTTGCTCTCGTGTTGATAAATGTCCCGAGTCTACAATTTTTCAAAACGCATCTCATAGTTCACAACCCACTGTTGTTGTGCGCGTGCCGCATTGATCGCAGTACGGGCAGCAGAATTCGAGCACGGCTTTTTTGAGCCAGGACTCGGACGGCAGTGAGTACATACCTGGTGAGCTTGACCCAGCGCCTCAGCAACCACCACCTCCTCCTGCCTCCATCCCCCTCGCACCGCCTGGAACGCCACCGGGGGACCTCAATGATAACGCTCTCCCCAGCAGCCCTGGCAGGTACGCAGAGAGCGCATCAGGAATTGCTATGAGTAATGGTAAGAATAAAAAAAATATATTAAAGAAAACAAGTCTGCGCAATAAACCCTTTCTGTTTTGGTAATGCAGCAGCCAGCCAACGGGCCGTAACATGCCCCTATCTTTGTACATCGTATTGTTGCATTATCGGACCCTTGCACGGCTGCAGAATTGTTATTGATCCAATGAGTTACTCTGAAACAATACAGCGGGAGTGTTGGGATGATGCGATGGCTCGGTGTGGAGCTCACACACTATTTAATTTCTCTGCAATAAAAAGGAGTTCATTGCAACTCATTGTCCACAAGTTTGCTGGTTCAATGCGAGCACTATTGGAGGATAATAGTTCATTATGTGCAGAGAATTGCACATGTTTAATGCATAAACTTCAAACTTTACGTGATTTGCAGAAGAATGTATTGATTTTCTTTGTTGCCTATCAGCAGGTTAATTGAACTAGATTCCAATTTTGAACATAAATGTAGTTTTTTTTTTCTCCCGAAAATGCCTACGTTAATTGTGCTCTGTCGTCGTCAAACAAAAAATGCACAGCTCTTGTATAATTGCCAAGACAAACAAGTATCCTTATAATGAGGAAAAACTGAAAAAAGTGGTCGAGGATGATTGCAAATCATTCCATAATTTTTATTATTGCTCGGTCATGTTCATTATTTCATTCACTTTATTACAACAACTGATTTTTTAAATGTTGTAGTTATAGCAAACTTTTATATCACCAGAAAAAAAATGTCATATTTGTAAAATTGTACGTTTCATCTGAAAATAATTCTGATAAAACAGCCTCAGCAACACGTGTCTGAACAACAAATACAAGCAACGAAGGTGAAATTTGACGTTAAATTCGGACTAAATAGGAATCGGAATAATATGATTTGTAGTTGAACACGTAGGCTTTCGTGGCCAATATCATCCATAATATAGGTTTTTTTTGGGTTGGATTGCGGAATTATAAATGTCGTACTCGGATTTTAAATGTTGTGGCTTTGCTCTCCAACACTGGTGTGCTGTTCTAGTAACGAATTGTCACGTTCTGTTTACGTGACAACCCTTACTAGTTGGCTGCGTCGGGTGGTGGTGGGATTAATGATGCATTTATATATTTACGCGATCTAACCCCCCCAAAAAAAACCTGTATGAACAGTTATTTCTTCGTTTTTGTCAGTGGTACTAGCGTGGCAGCCACAACGCCATCATCCACAGAGGAGGAGCAAGCTGATGGGACCAGCTCCCAAGGAGAAGAGGAGCCAAACAACAACGACTCGGCGGAGGAGGATGTGACAACGCCCAGTGACATTGGGGCGGAAGACTCGATCGAAGACCATCTGACGCTGCCCTCCCACTACTTATTTGAGGATCCGGAGCAGGAGTTCGACCCGGAAGACCTGAAGCCTCCCATCGTCTTCCCGCCTACCCTGCCACCTGTAAGCACGGCTGTTCAGGCAGTGAATTTTTTTGATATTTTGTGGCCTGGTTTTCACGGGTATCTTCGACCGAATAGCCAAGATTGGGACGACATTATTAAGATCTCGAGGTCTATGGACGGTTCAGCCTGATTGGAATTTGGATGCGCGACTGGCTGAGAATACCAGGAGTTCTAGGCTTGGGCTTTAAAATGGCGAGGTGATCACAGTTCAGCAATGGATTCTTGCATCAATTTTTTGGGCAGATTTCAACGCTACCCCCTCATACACGTGCATATTTTCTGGATTCTCCGATGTCCTCGCACAAGCCAATCATTCTCGGGAGTGAAATGATCATAATGCACGAACCCTCCTGAAAAAGTATTGTGACTTGGTGTAGCTTTCTTGGGTAAATAAACATAATGGTAATTATTACGATTATATGCGCATATACATGGCGTGGAACGGTGGCACTGTGGTTGTCACACTTCGCTATGAGCCTGGTGACTTGAGATATGGCCATGAATAAAATCAGTGGCGAGTGATATTTGACCTGGTCCAGCACGGTGAAATATGGCCGCACAACCCCCCTTGACTGAAAGGCATGCGGAGGCCTTCATCTGTAAGTGGATTGACAAAGCGCTGTTTGATTAATTATAAAAAATATAAATGTACATACCCTGTATCGTGAAATCTGAGAATTATTTCCACGGCCATAACCAATCGAAGGATAACAATGTTACGTTTCACAAGTACGCAACAAGATGGACATTCTTTAAAAAAAAATGTTGTGCTTGCTTTGTTGTCCTTCCCCGGCACCTCCGATTGGCTACGTACGGTGCGAAAGAAGTTCAAAATACGTACATAAACTCCATAAAACCCTCAACTTACGGCGCGTATGTAGAACAAGCGGACAAACCTGAAGAAGCCGGGCTCGGAGCGCACGGGCACGGGCGATCGTGTCAAGTTCAACCCGCTGGCCCTGCTGCTGGACGCGTCCCTCGAGGGGGAGTTTGACCTGGTGCAGCGCGTCATCTACGAGGTCAGCGCCGCCGCCGCCGCCGACATTGCGTCTGCCGAGTTGCGGATTCGCTTGCCCGCCACCACGGCTTCCGTGGTTTTTTGTATCGTGTCGTCCGTTCTGTCACGCTTCTTCGTGCGGCTAACCCGCAGGGTTTAATATTTTTTTATCACAAAATAATAGCAAAATAAATAAACATTACAAGCTGTAAATGGGCTAAACTGCATGTTCACAGAAGTAGCGAAGTTTTGTTTGTGTATATGTATCCCAGGGCACCCCGAATTTATCCCAGTTTTTCAAGATCACATTGCTGATTGTTGGCCCTGTCTGTGCAGAATTTTAGAGTCTGTTCATATTTCTAGGTTTTCTATGATACGTGGAATTGGCCAAGCATTCCAAAGCTGGACCATCCAGAAAATGTTTATCCGGACATAGTTTAGGACACCGTGGAATAGAATTTTAATGGTAAGAGGATTCACGATAAGTAAAAAAAAGAAGTTATAATGAAATTAGCCATAGCAATGAATCATGTTTAATGTGGTTGAATTGTGGTTAAAGGCTGAACTGGAACGCATTCAAGGTAGTAAATTAGGAAAATAAATAACGTCAGTAAATGATACTAGTGCAATTACAGAAACAAATACAAATGTCTACAAGAAAATCATCCTATTACAGATAAGGTGTAAAAACAGAGGTATGGACTGAATAAGGTTAGGGGTTGTACTATCTCATTTAAACTTCAGATAAACATCTAAATTACTTGCCTGAAATGTCACAGGTACATTAGTGGAATTAAAACTGACGAGTGGCCGTGAGTTGATGAATATCATTTTTGGGGAGTAAAATACCCCGAGATTCAAAGGACCTTTGTAAAAAACACCCCTTGAATCCTACAAAATCTGCATCGATGGTACGTTCCTCAGTATTGGAATCCTCAACAATTTAATTAGATATTTTAAAATTACTTTCGCCAAGCTGCACAGTTAAGAGGTGACAGCATCTCATTTGCCGTGTTTGTCTTGGTGGTACGAGCTTGACACGTAATTTCGCTTGATTTTATTTCACGTTCTTGACCACCGCATGCTGCCGAGATGCAGCGTTTTCATTAAGATCGCGGCAAAGTAGGGGGTTGCACTCCACTGCAGATTGGATGGACAGTACGTAATTCAAGTGTTACATGATCGTAACACGGACACCAAATAACTTGTAACTTTAAATTACTTAACCCAGAAGCACGTGGCTACATACACTTTCAGGTCATTATTTTTTTAAATCACTTTAACTAGGCACTGACCTGTTTTATAATATAGACTTTGAAGATTATATGTAAGAATTTACATTTTGGCCAACCCACACATTTGGTGAAACTGCCTCTGCTACAAAAATTACCTAAATGAACAGATTATGCAATATTTTAAAGGAGGCCCAATGATAATGTTACTGCACCTAAATGAAGTGTCCATTATGGAAATTTGCCAAGACATCATATGCCAGGATGTCTATGCTCAGTGTAAAAAATCCACGCCTTTATTGCTGTTCATTTTTGCGACATTAACCATGACGATGATACAAATGCGATTTAAGTTGCGATCGCCCTTGATTGAATATCAAATGCTTCAACCGAATGACCTTGGCTGCAACCCAGTGTATTGCAGCAGCGGTCATCTGCTGCATTCGGTTTTGTCAGTAATAACCCATTTCCACCATCACCTTCTAGCCAATCTAATGCAGTTCCGTCAGCCATGGGTGGTTTTCCACTGGCTATTTGCTATGCTGAGCTGGAACCAAACCGTGATGCAGTGTCCTCACGAGACAGCGGAATTTTGCTTGAGGCCAAGCAGGGCCAGGGACAGGGGCTAATGACTCCTTCGTTGAGTTTGATGTCAGTTCGTACACTGTGAGTACACAGCGTCATCTACACTGCACGTTAGTCGGTACATGCACTGTGAGGACAGAGCGTCATCGAGTAACCTCCGTAGACATCTCGACTTTTTCATTTCCCTTGACGTTAGTGGCAACGGCTCTGCTTCTACGGTGGAAAAAACATCACCGGCGATTACTGAGCCACACTGGGGCTGGCTTCGTGCGGCCTCAGAACGCACCTGCCACGGCCCCGGCATGGCCCCAGTACGGCTCGATTTGTATGGTGGAAAGTTGGTACGAGCGAGCGGCTTTTTGTCTGCAGGCGGAGGACCCCAGCCGGCCCAACGACGAGGGCATCACGGCGCTGCACAACGCGGTGTGCGCTGGGCACATGAACATTGTTCGCTTCCTCGTGCAGTTCGGCGTCAACGTCAACGCCGGCGACAGTGACGGATGGTGTGTGTCTGTGTGTGTGCTCGTGTCCATTTCTCACCCACAAACTACACGAGATGGGGGGGGTGGCTGGCATTGTGAGCGCATGCCGATACGAGATGAGATGACCTGGTCCTCAAACGTGTCAAGTGTCCAGAAACAAACGGCACCTGTGAAGTTGTAGTAGTAAAAGCTGATGTGATTCTTGCATTGAGCAAGGTTGCAAAGAGTTTGGGAAATTATATGATGGGAGGGTATTCCGAAGTCAAGCAGTGTTAGGGAAGCAGCGGATAAATAAGTGTCTTGACCCACAGAGTAAGGGTGGGGAGGTTGAAGAGAGTATGGATAAGATCATGATAGTGGTGGTGACAAGGTCATAGATTACCATTACGTCATGGTGGCGAGATATTACATACCTCGCCTGGTATACAGGACGTTGTGGGTTCGACCTCGACCCTGACGCCTACTGTATATTTGGAGTTTGCATGTTCTCCCTGTGGTCGCGTGGATTTTTCTCCGGGTCCTCCGGTTTTTCTCTCCACAATTAGAAACCGCGTGAGTTTTGGCGTGTTTGGCAGCACTACATTTCCACGCGATAAGCCCACTTCGTTGAGCTCTCATTTTGTGATGGCCAGGTCACTTCTGAAAAAGAGCTTCACAGCTCAGCGGGCCTTACCTGGTACAATAACAATAGTTTAGTTTCTCGTTTACTCTAGGGCTCGACACCCAATATAACAAGAATAGCCATTTCTTTCTTCAATATTTCAAGAGCCGCAATGCGTGTGGTGAATGCGAGATGGTGGTCCTTAATAAATAAAGTCACGAAGCAGTCCTCAACGAGCCGCGTTACGGCTCCGGAGGGTCGCGGGTCGCCGGCCCCTGGTTTAGACTCACCGTGAGTGTCTTGCGGCCGCTTCGTGCCAGGACCCCGCTGCACTGCGCCGCGTCGTGCAACAGCACGCAGCTGTGCCGCTTCCTGGTGGAGACGGGCGCCGCCGTGTTCGCCGCCACGCAGAGCGACATGGAGACGGCGGCCGAGAAGTGCGACGAGATGGAGGAGGGCTACGAGCAGTGCTACCAGTTCCTCTATGGTGGGTGATCCTGCATGTGCCCATGATTATCATTGTCGCCGTCGGCCACGATCAATCCACTGCTGGACGAAGGCCTTCCCACGCCGTTATTGTCCCTTGCGGTCCGGTGCTGCTGCCGCCCACCGCTTCCACGCACGTGAACTGAACTGACAGCTCCACCTCCAGTTTTCTGTGTTGCATTTAGTAGTGTAAACGGGGTCATCGTCGCCATCTCTTACGGTCTCGCGTATATCTACGCATGTTGAACGTCTTTCGCACCGTACGTAGCCAACAATTCATCGCGCTCCTGCACACAAACTGATCTCACTGTTCCATCTCCGCGGTGGACGTACTCTCAGGGCACGCTCCCTCCTTGGCTTCCATTCCATCGCCAGTCTCATCCATGTGTCACAGTCTAGTCTCGCGTTATTCCCCGCTCATGCCCATTTCCTCTACTTAATTGTCGCAAGGATGTCTCTCTGATTTGTACTGGACCCTGATTTATGCGTTTCTATTTCGGTGTCGGTGTAATTGTGAGCGCACACCTCTCCATAGCGCGTCTCAATTACCACGACACCTCTTCCCCCCCTGGGCTCCCACTACAACGGCGGCGACTATTTTTGTCAAAAGGCACTTGAACACTTGCAAGTGGACAGCGTAAACACTCCAGGCCACCGGGGGTTGATATTTGCTAAGTGTGCTTCAGAGAATTGACGTTGTGGAGTGAACTATGCCCACTGATATGAAGTAAAAGCCATTTCCAAACTGTTGTGAAAGAGTAAAGCAATAACTGTCAAGGGCAAGTTTGGATGGTCCCATTTTTAAACAACACACTAACCCTGAACCTCACCCCTAGGGATTGTGTTTGCGTGCCAGTAGCCATTGTGCACTTCCAGTGTATAGCTTGTCTGCAATACTATGGAGTAACAGTGTTCAATAGAGCATAACAAATGTTTTCTTTTCAATAATGTCTAAGCACATTTGTGAATCACCTCCTGAATAGAGGCCCTCCGTGATCTTGAGTGTTGTTTCGGCATACTTGACCTTGCGAAGCAGTGCAGGTAAGTTGAAGTGGAGGGATATCCCAAGACTGGTTCAGAAGTGATTTGCCACTGATGTTAGCCATGGCCAGGAGTAAAATCTAGATCACCAGATTCACAGTTCGAAGTTCAACGGAAGCAAACATCTAATCGTGGGATCAAGCGACCTTGATAACTGAGTTATAGATGAGTGACACGTCACTTGGGTAAAACAACAACAGCTCGCGTGTTGTGTGCGTGCGCGCGTGCGCGCGCGCGCGTGTTTACATGGCCATTTGGGAGTGGGACCGGTATAATGGTGGTTAGCGCACCGTGCTACAAAGCCGGCAACCTGAGTTCCAATTCCCAACCATGGGTAACATCAGTACCTGATGCGGCGTATAATCATCAGCACTGGGGAGACAAAGGCTGCCGGGCATGGTGCGAGCCTCACGCACTGTGTCAGCCTTCACACATGCTCGCTGATGGCGCTTGCCCCCGACAACTCGTACGCCTACATTGGGGGCTGATCGTTGTCCTTTGTGTGTGGGTGCGTGCGCACGTGGCGTTGTTGCGCGCAGGCGTGCAAGAGAAGATGGGCGTGATGAACAAGGGGGTGGTGTACGCGCTCTGGGACTTGGAGGCGGAGAGCGAGGATGAGCTGACGGTGCGGGAGGGCGATGCGCTGACCGCGCTGCGACGAGGGGACGACGAGGAGACGGAGTGGTGGTGGGTGCGCCTGGACGAGCGGGAGGGATACGTGCCACGCAACCTGCTCGGGGTGAGGAGGAGCGAGAGGAGGATGAGATGCTGGACCACGTTCGGGGAGCCGGGGGGGGGGGGGGGCTAACATGCCACGTGCGTTCACGTGATCGATATATTAAAGTGACGGTCAGTTGTATGTATGTACGTTGAACTTCTTTCGCATCGTATGTAGCCAACGGTGCTAATCGGAGGTGCGGGGAAAGGACAGCAAAGAAACACAAGAAGCAGTTTTAAATAAATGAGTTATCAAACTTGCACATGAAAACAAAGACCGTCACTGCATCGCGCGCTTTCAGTTGCGCTTCTGCGGCCGTCTGGAACGCTCTTCCACTACTAGGAAGCCACTGTAGCTACGCTCTTTTAAATCTAAACGGCCTAATTTCTTACAAAATAATGGTAAGGAACACTTTGTAGGTGTTTACGGTCGTGCTGGATAGCGGGACTCTGCGTGTGATTGAGGGCTGTACCACGTGCTCCGTGCTCTTTCGGCACGATGTCCAGTGTTTCACTCCGTGTCCTAAAACTTTCTTCGCTCCACGTGCTGGGAACTTTTTCTCGGGAGAACGAACTTGTGGAGCTAAATGTCAGTCTTCGTGCCGAACAACACGAGGGACAACCCTATTACGCGTCAAAGGGCAATAGTGAGGAATTATAGAGTACTCCAATTGTTATTTCAAATTGTCTGTCTCCCACCAATCTCAATAAATTGTTTGCGTTTTCTCACACTCCCCTCTTCGATTTGGAGCTGATGCTTTCACAATATTCAAACAGCTGTTGAGTAGAAAGAGGGTCATTAACAATCAATGGGGTATCTATAAATGCATCACTGTGTGGTGAACGGTAGTTTAGCGTTTAGCGCGCTGTGCTACGAACCCGGCAACCGGAGTTCGATTCCCGCTCACGGCCAACAGTGACAATTATCTGAACTGGTCCTGGGCCTCCCCTAGGTCGACTCAGCCTCAAATGAGTACCTGGTGCGGCATATAAACATCGCCACTTGGGTGACAAAGGCGGTTAGGTGTGGTGCTGGCCAATCCACCCTTTCGTCTCCCGTGCCGGCCTTCAAAGATGCTCGCTAACAGCACTTGCCCCAACAGTGTGTTAACGTTATATGGGGATCTTTGTTGTTTGTATATACACACGTGCGATTATTTGTGGATTTTTTGTTTATTCTAAAGTTGACGAGCAGCCTGCACTTCCTTTGGACGTGACCATCTGTCCATCCCTCCCTGCAGGCAGGCAACCAACCAGCCAGCCAGCAAAACTTTTAAAAAGAAAAGCTTGAAAGTACCTGTCATTAAACGACCTTCCTCCCCACCCCTGGGTGTCCCCCTCCCACGTGTAACAACACGCACCCCTCCTCGCCTAGCCCCCCCCCCCACCGCGCGCCTCCCCCCCTCTCGCGCCACCACCCATTTGCAGGCCACCTGCGTAGCGAGCAAGCCAGCAAAACTTTTTTTGTGAAATATAAATTCGCGTGATATTCCATTTGCACGGTCACTGTTATGCCGCTAGATGCAGGCAGTTCATTTTGAACTCTGGCAGAACGTGTTGAAGATGAGAGCAGAACTTGGATTTGAGGTCCCTTGATTTGCTTTTTACACTGCACGGGATGGTGCACCTTCTCGCAAATGCAGTCTGTTGAGATATGCGTTGAGTGGCGGTTACATACACATTTTATTTGGCACGGTAAAGTGTTAAAGCAATTGAATTGGTTTTATTTGCCGCGGTCCGTTTGAATGGTGCCGAGACTGTCAACTGGCTATACAATTAAGAACCTTCATTAATTATGGTTGAAACGTGGGATCTCTGTAGTGATGGTTTATTGCCAACGCGGCATTAGCCCTCCTCAGCTTAGATAATACATATTGAGTTTATGTTGCATTGCACATGATTGGATATAATACTTTCTATTAAAACCTGTCACTTTGCACACACAAACAAAATTGCATATAAACTTGCACTTGCAAGCATTGCATAATGTAAACAATTGCACACTATAGGTCACCACGTTACATGATTTATAGCCCAAGAACTAAAGGTATTATAAATAGGTATATCTTTTTTTTTTGTACACATTTCTTGGGAGTAGTTTATTGTTTGTATTTTCACATCATTTCGGGTTGGTCGTAAATCACGTGCATTTGTATTTGGATGTGTGGGCGCCTGTACTTGCCCATGCACGGGAGACTGTTTAACAATGTTGTTGTGCGTCTCTCGACAGCTCTACCCGCGGATCAAACCACGGCAGCGGAGTCTGGCCTGAAGAACGCAGGGGGGAACTGTAGCCTCGTCCTGAAACCTGGCGACTCGTCTTCAATGAAGCGTCCTCGCGGAAGCTCTCCGCGTACTTGGCATCGGGCACCAAATGAAGCGAAATTATATGCCCCATATGAAAGCCGGAGACCGTCTGGCCTTTGTGATATTTTCATGACAACGCAAATGATCTATCATTCAGTAGCCTTTGTGATGTTGGCAGTAATACCGTGTTTTATTTATGTGAATTGCATTTGTGTTAATGTCTGTGCTCCGATGCTTGATGTGTGCACGCGTGGTGCTTGGCTGGTGGCCACACTGTGCCATGAATGCTGGACTCTTCGTTACAGTTTTAACCGGGTCGCAATCATTTCCTGCGTGCGGATGGACTAAGCCAAGTGGACATTTTGGCAAACGAATGTGTGGTTTTTACAATACCCGCTGTACGACGTGTGGCTGTCCGCAGGAGTGATGATTCCCCTTGACAATCTTTAATTTAAACGTTAACCACAAAAAAAGCAGACACATCTGTGTTCGGCCCCACCTCTTAAATAAGTTAGCCCATTGAGCGTTGGTTTTACAAAGAGCTTATTAGTTTTCATCACACGATATGAGCTGTATACCAAGCCAACAATTTTGGGATAACGATTTATATGCTTAAATTTAGTACAATTTCAAGTTAAGTTTATAACACCCCTTTGCCGGTTTTTGTGTAGTCATTAAATATGCTCACGGACGTTTTTGCCTGTACTAATTTTTTTAATAACTGCTGTTTTCACTTTAATTTAGCAAAACATATACATATAATGTAAGGTGGTGCAGGAGAGGTTGCAAGCTACTTTAGCGTACGGTTATCAAATATAACCGTGTCCTTTTTTTAAAGTACTTGCCACTCTTAATGCGTGGACCTTTATTTTATTCTACACTTTACCTGCCGGGACTGGAAAGTGTGCATTTTGTTTTTAGCACACGTGTAATTATGAATGGAATGAATTCGAAGTAAATTATCCTTACTGTTGTTTTAAGATTGCAGTGAAAAATGTACATGCACATTAAATGTCTGTACAGCTGTCGTTTAATACTGCGCATGAACTGTAATACAGTATTAAATGTACTCTTTGCTTTGTTACGTTACGAATTTATGGTATTTGTTATTGGTCTGTCATGTTTTAACATGTGGTGGTGGGGTGGGGGGGGTTGCTCTACAGCTATAGTGTAATGCGTTTGTAAAATTGTTGTCATTTGGAAGGGATAAACCAAATGAAAAAACATCTCGCTTTGGTTTCAACTGCCCTATGGTTTGTACGTTATTCCCGTTGCAGAGTAGTTGCTTCAAAAGTTACAATAAACAATTTCTACGCCATGTGCGAGACGTGTGTTGCCAATGTCACAATGACGCTTCAACTCTCGACGCGTCACGTTCGTTGATCGCACTTCCAGCCTTCACCATGATCACTCCACTGCTTCGATGATGGAGGCAGTGGCGTTAACCATGATCATGATATTGACCATGATATTGACTGATCACTCCACTGCTTACATGATGAAGGCAGTGGTGTTAACCATGATCATGGTATTAACCATGATATTGACCATGATCACTACTGCTTAGATGATGAAGGCAGTGAGTGGTATTAACCATGATCATGGTATTAACCGCGATTGCTCCGATGCTTAGATGAAAGTAGTGGTGTTGACATCTGGCGGGTGATTACGGTATTCGTCATTAGCACTGCCAACAGCAGCCACGATCGACACTGCTCGATGAAGACCTTCCTGTGCCACCGCCATTCATCACGGGCCCACGTGGCAACGTTCCACCTTGCTCCCGCTGATGGGTTGATGAATCGCTGCATCCCAAGGTGGACGCCCTCTCTGCGCGTCTTGTCTCCCTTGGGAGCCACTCTTTGCGAGTGGCGACCACACCGCAGCTTTTCCCAGAGGCAAGTAGGCGCCAGTAATAGGCTGACGCTTTTGGGCAATGGTCCGTCGGAGCAGAATGGCGATTGCTTTGAAGTCACGGCCCAAAAAACATCCCAGTGTGTCTTCTTGGTTCTTTCGGTAAAGTCACGTAGAAGGGAAATAATCAAATAATAAAAATTTAACATAGAATAATTCTCACGACGTTTCGGCGACAACGCAAGCAGCCGTCCTCAGGTGAAGAAAAGGTCTGTCGGAAAGACCGTCTGAATGGGCACCACCACGCTTGGCAGCGTATATTTAAGCTGGGTTGGAGGGGGGAAGGGGCGCCTTGACAAAGGAATTTGCATATCAAGAGATAATTATTTTATTATGTTTTATTTTTATTATTTTATCATTTCCCTTCTACGTGACTTTACCGAAAGAACCAAGAAGATGAATCCCTGCAGTCACGAAAGCTTTAAATCGAAATCCCAGTGTGTATTGCTTTCTTATATATGGTTGAGACGAACGACAGATTGTCAGCCAAAGGAGAGAACACTGTGGAGATGGTGATGATAATTGTTTGGAGTATGTGCAGGAGCTAGATGATGACAATGGCTTCATCATTATGTTGATGCAAGTAGCGCTGTTGAGGATTTTCTTGGTGCTTTTCGTGTGTGCTTATTGTACTACCGCCAACTCAGCCCCTACAGCTTTTCAATCGTTAGCTCCGGTCATTCTACTGCTGGATGAAGCCTTACCCAAGCCATTGCCATTTCTCGTGCCATCAAATTAACTTAATTTCGTAATAGGGTTCTGTAAGTTCTTCATGACTTGGTAAATGGAGTGCACGAAATAGATGAGATTAGTTAATTAACACATGCACGTGTTTTTATTGCTATTGCCCATTACAATTTCGTTTTCTTGTAACTGCAAAAGGGTAGTCTCGACCCCCGAGGCTCGTTCCTCATCATTCACCATCTCGCACGTGGCTTAAACGCATCCAAATGGCCTCCGCTGAGCGACAAACGCGCGCATCGTTCGAAAAATAGAATCCTTTTAAATGCTTGTCTCACCCCGTTAGCCGCCGGCAGCTAACGATCCCACCCACATCTTTGTTTTAATGATGCAGAGCAGATTGCGCGTGCGTTCACTCGCCAGCGCAGAAGGCTCCCAAGATTGACAGCTTCTTTTAGGGAGCGTATTTAAACTCGCGTCATGAATCATTGAACAAAACGCCGACGAGCGGGGCGCGTTGCCCGTTCCGCCACGTAGTTGATATGTACCAAGACCGCTTCCCCGTCACCAGCCACCCTCTCTCGTTTGTGCCGGGTGATGTACGCCTTGCAATTATCGGTCATGTCACCGCCGGAAGGCGAGCATCGCCGGTTTTTGACGGCAGACGACACGGAACAGATATATTAGAATTCATTTACTGGAGAGCCACACTTGAGACGTAAGACTTTTTTCACGACGGTCCTGCATGGGGTTTTTCTTCTTCGTTTAAGACGTTTTTTTAAAACTCTCCAGCCAATTAATGAGTTTGTCGTACGCGCGGGAGAAACCGCACGCCTTGCGCGAGGGGACAACGCTCTATCCCCGTACGGATGGACACGCCGCGATTAGCACAGTTGCTGTACAGCCGCCACCTGGCGAGCCGAGGTTATTGCACCACGACGCCCACGGGAAGGGACTTCAGCAACGTTTGTGTGACCCACCAACCCTCGCTGCCTTCCACAGTGCTGGATTACAGGTCACGTGCATAGCCAACACCGCCCGTTGTGATCGGGGAATTGTGAATTGTCGTTTAATGCCGAGGGTGAGTGTAGACCTCCATATGAAGGCTGCAAAGTTCATGCAAAAGATTTATTTTGGGTGGCACGAGAAAAACCTCCGCTCGTTATTTTTCAAGGTCGCGCCTCCGGGGCTGCGTTTAACTTGCCTCGTCAACTGAAGCCACGGCGAGTGTAACGAAAACCCCTCGATATTGGCTGCGTTATTCAACGGAGTCGAGAGACGCACATTTGCAGGGACGAGAGGGAGAGTCCCCGGCGACCTGTAAACGTGAACGGATGACAACGAGCTACTGTTGACTTTTACACCCCGAAGTGACAAATCGAGAGGGGGGCGTGATCTCAGGACGCACGCAACTCACAACTCTTCCACATGCGCACACACGTGTTCAAGAGTTATTTGGTTACTCTAAATGTACGCGTGATCAGCCACTCCGTTGAGCTGTCTTTGATGGGCAGATCGCTTCTGAAAAAGAAAAGAGCTATGTAGCCCAATGTGTGCATAAGCTGGTAAAATAAAAATACAAAAAACATTTAAGTGGCAGCCTAATATTTCTACATACATGTCCAGTATGTCCATGTATCGTGTGTGTCTGTGTTTAGTATAAGTATGTCCCTGTGTGCGGTATATGTGTTTGTGTGTGGAGTATTTGATGTACGTGTGTTCTTAACATACGTGTAATTTACTATATGAATCGTATATATGTCTTTGTATGTATGTATGTAATATAAGTGTGTACGTGTGTGCTGAGCAATAATTTTTCTAATGGAAATACTTTACTATAATTTATTTTCGCGTTTAAAGCAATATTTTTAATGACCATTTCAACGTGAATTTCGTAACGAAGATAACATTTTAAATTGCTCATATTAGAAACCGCTGCTGCAACTCCACGGTCTGATTTGTGCTGCTTCGGGGCGGCTGTGGAGGCGTCCTCCGAGTGAGAGATTTCCTTTCGCTCATTGCGATCAGCTTCTAGCGTTCTACCCACGCCGTTTGAGACCCAATTCAGGGCGGTGGTAGTCGACCACCCGAAGACAGATCGCCAATTTCCCGGACGGGTGGCAACCTCCCAGTGTTCGCCAACAGCACTTGCCCCAACGACGGCGCGTAAGGCTATACGGGGCACCTTTGTCTTTCTCTCCCCTAGCTCTTGCCGCATTGCAACACGAATCGCGTGCGGTAGGTGTCGCATGACGGACTGACTGCGATCTCTCCCTCCTTTGCTCTCATTCGTAGCGGCGTTTGCAGACAGGGAGAGAGGTTTCACGGCGTCCTCTCCGTGAGAGTGGAGCATAGGCCACCGTTGCTGCACCACCTCTCGCCTGTCCGTGCCTGTGGTCTTCTGTCTGCCCGTCCCCTCTCTTCTGTCTGTCCGCCTGCCTGTCTGTCTGTCTGTCCTCTCTGCCTCTCTGTCCCGGGCGTGCAAAACCACAAGCAGAGGCCATGGACATGGAGCGTAAGTTTCGTGAGAGAACATCGGCTGCGCTTTACCCACCTCACTCACCGGCCCACAGACACCGCCTGCTCTTACCGGCGCTGCAAGGCTGTTGGGGGGTTAGAGGAATGCCCCATGCATTGGCTTGGCAATGTTGCGTCGTATTTGTTTTGTGTTATTTGTGTTCTCATCATCGTCGTCGTCATCTTTATTTGTTTTAATTCGTGCGCATCGCAATGCTGCATCTCGCTTGCTCGCAAGCAAGATACAAATCGTCCAAACGATGGCAGGGCGTTGTCCGATTGTGGTTGGAATTTCATTCGAATTCCTTGGACTTCCCCCCCCCACCCCAACATGCTTCGCTCTCTCGCTCCTGCAGGGGGAGGAAGGTGATTATCTTCGCTCGAATTCATCTGGAAGCTGTAATTGTCGTGCAAATGGAAACGGCGATTTTTTTTCTTAGACAAAAGATGAAGATTTGCAAAAAAAATTAAATGCATACTGTATACAATCGCTGTAAGGACCCCATACGTTGTGTTGCATTGGTCTCGGTTGCACGCAATTGCGCAGTGCAGGGCAGGGATTTAAGTGATTGCTGTGCACAAGGAAAGCACATGTACAGCTCTTTTGTCAATCCACTGCTGGATGGGAGCTGTGCTGCCTCTTGGAGAGGTGTTATTTAGCCATACTTCACCACGATGAATTTCGATTTAAAGCTTTCGTGACTGCAGGAATTCACCACGATGGTCAGTGCGGGTTGCCGAAGGCCGGTAGCATCGATGTGGGGGCATCTTAGTACCATGAATTCGTTTTGTTGCACTGCCCACCACCACCACCACAATGTTGCCCCGCGGTGTGGCTGCTCTTTATGTCCACGTGATAAGCCACTTCGTTGAGCTGTCGTTTGTGGATTTCCACGCGATAAGCCACTTCGTTGAGTTGTCATTTGTGGCCAGGTCGCTTCTGAAAAAGAAGCTCATAGCTCAGTCGTCTTTATCTGGTAAAGCCCACTGAGCTATATTTCATCGTGATTTCCTTACCTCTCCTATACTGTGCACTCCTATCGTGTTTTTGTATTGTTTGTTGTAACTTTCTGAGCCGCCCCTACTGGACATCTGATAAAAAGAGCTTCATAGCTCATCGGATTTCTCCTCCAGTATAAATAAAGATTTGATTCCGTTTGTGCATGGTGGTCGCCCAGAATTCCCCCAGACTTATATGCCTTCCCAGATCTGACGAGCTGGGTTGCATTGCAGACGATTTGGTGGGAGAGTTACAGGGCAAGTGTAGTTGGTGATATTCAGCGACAGAAGCCAATACTGGGTTACCTTGGTAATGACAAGCGTGGATGTATTCACCTATTATTGGTGACTGCGGGTATGAAACGTATGAGTCTACAGTTTACCACGTAGGCTTTCGCGACCAATATTAATCATAATAAAGGGTTTTGGGTTAGATCGCGTAAGTATAAATGTGTCATAACCCTCCACCACCCGACACAGCCAGTAAGTTTGTCACGTAAACAACGCGCCCATTAGTTACTACTTCAGCCGACCGTTGTGTTGGAGAGTAAATCCACAACATTTATAATTTGAACCCAAAAACCTTTATTGCGAGTATGAGTCTCCATTGAGATGGGCGTATTCGCATGGGATACCAGGGGGCGGCAGTTGAAAGGATGGCCAAATGTCACACCTCCCCCTCCTCTGTCCAGCCAGGAGTATAATGAGCTATTAGCTATGAGTCCGGATGCAGCATTGAGATGCTCACAAATAACAACAATAATAATCATCGGCCTCTGTGGAGGAGGCTCCCGCAGGATCCTCCTAGGCAGCTGAGTACAACCACGGTCGATCTGTGGTGGGGTAAAGCGTGGGCACTGCCACCTCTTCCAAGATTTCTGGCCAGCGTGGAGGAGTAGGCCGAAATAGCCTCCGGAGGGGCTCTCGAGAGCTGCCTCGTGTGGACGCCCTACCGCCATCAGTGGTGTGAGCAAGACGTTGCAGGGCTGCGCCTTTATCTTTTTATACACATTTTAGATGTGGGTTATGTCGTACGTTTGGCCAAACTCTCGTTTGACCATGACTTAGCAACCCAATTGGAATGACGAAACTCAAGTACAGTATTATTCTCTCTCTGTAATGTTGTGACTACACTTATTAGAATCCTGCTACAGTATAAGCACGGCATGCACGAGGCTGTTGGAGGATAGGTGTGGGTTAACGTGCCAATTATTGGGTCTTTGATGAAATACCCATGCCAAAGGTCACATCTGGAAAATGTCTTTAAATAAGACGACCGTGGTAGTCAATTAATTGGGTGAAGGCAATATATATTCCAAAACACTAATGAGCTATTTGTCAATTCAACAGCAAATGAACTAGATTTTAGTATGCAAAGTAATATTTGCACGGTTGTGTATGTGTGCTGCGTGCATAATAGTGTCTCCCTAACTATAAATGTTAGCATCATGCAGAAGCCTATGTATGTGGTGGATGTGTATTCCTTGAATTGAAATTGACAGAGTTCCCACCAATGAGCTCCTCCACGATTTGAGGTTGCGTTGGCTGGGTCATGTAGCCCGCATGCCCAGCTACCACATGCCCAGCCACCGCATGCCCAGCCACCGCATGCCCCAGCCACCGAATGCCCCAGCCACCGAATGCCCAGCCACCGCCTGCCCAGCCACCGCATGCTCAGCCACCGCATGCCTAGCCACCGCATGCCCAGCTACCGCATGCCCCAGCCACCGCATGCTCAGCCACCGCATGCCCCAGCCACCGCATGCCCAGCTACCGCATGTTCTGTTGACTCAGGAGGATTTTGAGCTGAGTGGACTGGTACTGGCAGTCTCAAGATCGGCCTCTATGGAGAAGACTATAGGAATGATGCTACTGGGCAGTTGGAGACAGTTGCCCTCAAACAACAAAGGAGGATGGAGCAGCGACGCTCACAATAACGAGCGAACTGCCGGGCGGCTATAACGTGAATGAGGTGGCGTGGTGGAGAGCACAGGTGGTGCATGTGCCCATCATGGGTCTGTCCCAGAGGCGGATCTATAAACTTTCCAAGGGGGTTGGTATGGGTACGTGATCCGGAATGGCATGGTATTAAAACAAGGCCCTACATAAAAACAGACTTCCAGCAAGTCTGACACTTGAAGTTGCCTCAGAGTACACCTAGTCTGGTACATGCATTGTGGTGACACCACCATCATTCAGTCGAGGATTGTGGGTATTGTCAGAGTTGCCATGGTGGCGAGATGTTAACTCCCTCGCCTGGTATGCAAGAGGTCACGGGTTCGATCCTGATGCCTGTATATTTGGAGTTGGTCTGTTCTCCCCGTGGTCGCATTGATTTTCTCCGGGTCCTCTGTTCCCCCCCCCCCCCCACATTAGAAAAACATGCATTTATAGTATTTGGCTGCTGTACATTTCCGCGTGATAACCACTTCGTTGGGCTATCATTTGTGGCCAGGTCGCTTCCAACAAAATAGCTATTTGTTCTCTGTGGACCTTACTTAGTAAATAAAAGAAAATTTATTTTATCGTTTTTGGAGGCTCCAGCAAAACGCCAGGTGAGGGCCCCTCTGAGCCTCGCTCGGCATCTTCTGAAGCCGCCATTGAGGCCTAGGTGGAACTGTTCTCTGCAGGCCTGGTGGTTGTTGTTGTTGATGGATTCATTATTCCAGAGAAGAGCCCTTCTAAAACTGCTCAGCCACACCGTCACTCCAAGCTGAACATCTGTTTTGGGTGGTACCTGCACGTGGCCCACTTTACTAATTGTCAAGTTTCTCACACGGGCTGTTAGATGGAGTGGTGAAGGGAGTCCTTTTATACTTCTCTGCATATCATTACATATTTAAATTCACGATGTTTGTTTTCCTACACTTATTGAACAACAACAAAAACGGCACAAAATGTTTGCGGTGTAATTAAACGTTAATTAAAAAAGACAATTTCACTCAACAAGCATTGGGTAAATTTTCCCAATCCATTAAAAACACCTCTCCCTTTTCAATGGTTGTAAATTGACTCATAATTGCAGTCGACAAATTGCCGGTGATTAAAAGTGAAAGTACATCAAATGCAATTCCAGGTGCACACGCAACGCAAGTTTACGTTTCACGTGCTCCTGCGCCTTCCATTCGCATGTTAACAGAGGTTGCTCAACATTCCCTTTCATTCAATAAATTATAACTCCATCGAGTACACGTGGACACGGATGGGTTCATTCGGCGCGATTGCATTCAGCGCTGTATACAGGTCATCATCATACTCGGCCAGGATCTATCCACTCATGGATCAGGGCTTTTTTAAGCCGTCGCTGCCTTAGCACAAATGCAAACATCCATCTGGTCGCTTCATCCCCTGCTCAGGACGATACGATCACACTCGGCTGAATCCCGAATTCAAAGACCAGCACTCTGCCCTCTGACCTCGGACCCACACATACGCCAGCGCACACGGTGACACCGCGAACTCCGCGAATTCTCCCGTACTTGCAGTGACGCCTCAAGCCATCGTGCTGCTGTCCGTGTCCAGCGGGGTCCTCCTGCTCCTCATCCTCCTCGTGCTGTTCCTCGACAAGAGGCTGTGCTTCTCCTCCGTGGGCGGCCCGCCCTGCCTCAAGGATCGCGAGCCACGTGTGCAGAAGCGACTGCTGTCACAGGCGGGCGGGGACGGACACAGCCTGGGTGAGGCTCGGCCGCTGACTCACTCCCTGGCTCGGCCGCTGACTCACTCCCTGGCTCGGCAGCTAACTCACTCCCTGGCTCGGCCGCTGACTCACTCCCTGGCTCGGCCGCTGACTCGCTCCCTGGCTCGGCCACTGACTCGCTGACTCGCTCCCTGGCTCGGCAGCTAACTCGCTCCCTGGCTCGGCCACTGACTCACTCCCTGGCTCGGCCGCTGACTCGCTCCCTGGCTCGGCAGCTAACTCACTCCTTGGCTCGGCCACTGACTTGCTGACTCACTTCCTGGCTCGGCCACTGACTCGCTCCCTGGCTCGGCAGCTAACTCACTCCCTGGCTCGGCCGCTGACTCGCTGACTCACTCCCTGGCTCGGCTGCTAACTCACTCCCTGGCTCGGCCACTGACTCGCTGACTCACTCCCTGGCTCGGCTGCTGACTCACTCCCTGGCTCGGCTGCTGACTCGCTGACTCACTCCCTGGCCCGGCTGCTGACTCGCTCCCTGGCTCAACTGCTAACTCACTTCCTGGCTCGGCCGCTGACTCACTCCCTGGCTCGGCCGCTGGGTCCCTTGCTCACTCACTCGATGGCACGTCCTTTGACTCGGTTGCTGACCCGCTCAGATGCTTGTTCGGCCCTAGTCGATCGCTTGCCTTCTGATTGGCTTGCTCATTCGCTCATTCACTCACTTGCTCGTCCGTCCGCTTGCTCGCTACCTTCCATAGCCACTCGATATCTTGCTCGCTTCTTCTCTCATTCACTCGTTCTCTCACTCGCTCGCACGCGATTGCATCCATTGACATTGTGAGTCAGGGCTCTGTTGCGTTGACGTGTTGTGCCCCGTGTGTCTCTCGGGCTGTAAGCCGCTCAAGCGAGCACTGCCGTAAGGACGCATGGCCACGCTCTATTTGTCAGCTCTGCGGAGGTGGGCAGTTGTAGTGCCAGAAACCTGTGTGGTGCCGATGCCCACCTGCATTTTCGGTAATTTTCTCAACATTTTTATTTATTCATAATAGAGGTTTTTTTTATGGGGGGGTTAGATCGCGTAAATATATAAATGTGTCGTTAAACCCGCCACCACCCATATTTACGCGATCTAACCCAAAAAAACATGTATTATGGATGATATTGATCGCGAAAGCCTACGTGTTAAACATTTTACTGACCTTTGACCTGCTCAGTGCATGCCTACCTTGTAACGCAGCGCCTCGGGAGTAGGGTTGGTGGATCACGGTGGAATTTCCAGTCCTAGCGAGAGCCGCCATCGCTTGCTGCCTCACACCGTGCCACCTTTACGCATTTTGGGCAATCTTCACATTGGCAGATACTCCACAAATGTCTGTGCCTCTGCCTTTCAATGGCTGTCTCTCCCTGTGTATTTTTCTATCCGTGACACTCTTGTGTGTCTCTCCATGAATGTCTTTGCCCGAGTGTCTCCGACTCTGTCCGTCTCTCCACGTCTCTCCGCCTCTCTGTGTACGTTTCTATTTGTGTCTGTCTCCATATCTGTCTCCAGGACCATCTCCCATCTTGCACTGTGTGGGAAGGAGTGGGGAGGGGGTGGACACTTCTTAACATTGAGGGGGGCATCCATATACACACCATCGTTGTCATACTCAACGAGTTGGGTGAGGCTGTAAGAACAGAACTTGAAGGTCAGATATGTTGACTTGAAGGTCAGGTCTAGTCTCAACGACCTTCATTTTATCCTCAATAAAAAAAATATGCCCACTGTTCTACACAGTGGCTTGAAATGCAGTCGTATTTAGACGCGATATAAATCCAGGCGGCATTGCTTCGCCACTGCGTGACGACCTCTACCACTTGAGCGTTGAGTGCATCCCCAGCCCACCACAGCCATCTCAGCCACAGCCAAGAAGCTGCCTCTGAGTCAGGGGCCACGCAAGAGGCCACCGTTGTTCATCAGAGAGAAACTTGGGCACCGGTGTTCAAAATCTCCGGGTCCTCTGGTTTCCCCCTCCACATTTAGACGCATGCATTGGGATTATTTAGATTATTTTCGTGCTATAAATGCCCGAGTGATGGGCCACTTTGTTAAGCGATAATTTGTGGCCAGGTCGCTTTTGAAAAATAAGTTAATGCATCGGTGGGCTTTTCCTGGTAGGATACGGATAGTGTAGTTGTATTTGTATGTGTTTGGGTGACTTGTTTTCCTTTCTGTACTTTGCACGACTATCATGTTTTTGTACTGTTGCTGAAACGTTCCTACCCGCCCCGACTGGACCAATGTGAAAACGAGTATTATAGCTCATCGGATTCCTCCGGCATAAATACACATTCTGATTCTGATCTATCAGACACGGAGTCAATTACAATCACGAAAGCAATGTTAACTCAAACAATTACAATCACGTTCTGATTTGCAATTCATTCCGATTGACACAATTGTAATTGACCCCAGGCTCTGGTATCTGGGTATCTCAGAGGTGGCTGGGGTGACTCAGAGGTCAGAGGTCAGAGCGTTCAGCTGACACGGCTGAGATCCCGGGTTTGAATCCAGGATTTAGCCCACGCCGATTGGACCAAGTGATCAAGTGTCATCAGTTCATGGTCTGTTTAATCCAAGTCACCGATGACTGCAAAAAAAAATTGACATTTGGTTATTTACTTCATTTGCCTACATTCCAGTTCTGAGAGTTAAAATCACCGGTTTTGTTTATCATTCGACAACCAATACTCTCAATCGGCAGGGTGGATGGGAAAGCGTTTCTCCCTGCTGTATGGACCAGAAGTCACTTCAAAGGATCTCAGAAGCAGTTCTGTGATATCAGCCTCCGTGGACCATTCTCGAACATGACGGGTTTCACTTCCCTGAGAGAGGCTCCAGACGGGTTTTTCGATAGCAATATCGGGATAATGCTGAGCGTCTGTCTCCCTCCACCCACTGTCACTTCAGTCTCTACCCAGGCAGATTCTTCAGACAGCGAGACTGAGGGCGCTGGTGCATCGAGCACTGCTGCCATTGGTCCTGGAGTGAGCGAGGAGGACAAAGACTTGGAGAGCGAGAAGCCGGCTAGACCCAATGCTTTGTAGCGCCGTGCGCGGAGCGCGTGTCTGCAGCCTGGGGGGAGGTGTGTGGGCTGCGGGTAGGGGGGCTGGTGTTTGCGTTGCGGTGCACTTTTGATTAATTTCGCTTCTTTTGAAGCACTGCGCAGTCCCGATTTATTCGTGGGGGCGACTCGTCCAGGTTTGCGGGAGATAGTCGTGCCAGAAGCGGCGTGTCGTTCGTAAAAAGAAAAAGGAATAAATATCGTGCACATGCACGGGTTAGGTATCACTGTCCAACGTGCGCTCGTACTGGGAAGGATTTCATTAGCAGTCGGCGGGTAACTGTCGCGTAACTGTCGGGGGGGGGGAAACGCAATTGCATATTTGCTATCATATTCCTCTTTTGCTCTGAATTGTGTCTGATAGACTTTGACAATGACGTTAATTTGGCGGGTCGTCAATTGGCTAAGTCCCGAATAGCAACTTTACATTAAAGTTGGCTCAATAGATCGTCTTCTCCCCCCCCATTACCCCCTGCAGATAGGGAAAATACGGTCAGAAAATATGGGACGGAGCGAGCGCAGATGAAACTGGGAAATACAATTACGTTGACTCCAGGCTCCATCCCCTGTGTACTCCATGCCGTACCACGTGTTCAGTGAGGTTCGCTGCAACGCATGGCATGGAGCACTCACGAGTGGAATCTGGAGTCAGTACCGAGGACAGCGCGTGGATTGTAGAAGGTCTGTACGTATGTATCATGTTGAACCTCTTGCGCACCGTACGTGGCCAAACGTGCAAATCGGAGGTGCGGGAAATATATCCTACTGGTAAGTATCCTACTGGTAAATATACTACTGGTACGTGGCATGCACTGCACGGCAACCTCGCATTGTGTGGTATTTAATTGGAGCCATTGTGTACTGAGAATAGGTTTTCCCCTTTAATCTGGCAACAAAACAGGTGTTAAGATGTTTAAACACCAAACTGAACCTTTAACAAGGAATCATGTCTGCATTAACCACAATACTTGTGGTCAGAATGCAAACAAAAAAAACATACATACATACATATATGCATTGTCTTTGAAACTGATTGGTCCACACCAGAGACAGCTTTCTTTTGAGCCTAGTCTCAAACGGTGTTAGACCAGAAAACGCCAAAAGGCGTAGAAAAAAGGTGGAACACCTATTCTCATATTTTGGAACTGGCAAAGGAGGTCCCATGATCCATTGTGTAGTTACATACGCTCGTGGGCAGATTGTCGGTGCCGTGGTGAGGCCACGGCACTCCGTTGCACGTTTTGAATTCCACACCCGTGCAGGTAGGGGGGCAACTATGGGATCGTTATATGATGCATAGGGGCCTCATTAGGCTACAAGGAAGTCCTAAAGCAACAGATGGAAAAAAAACTGCGTTATTATATTTTACTCGCAGGGCTAATAATAATTCAATCTGGAGATTCTGAATCGGATATTACTGAAGAGTCAAATCGTAATGAATGGGTATCGACTAGATGAAGATTAAACGTTACCCTAGTAAGCGCTGTGCATTTGGGCGTGTTAAATAAAATATAATGTAAATAAATTACCAATTAAAACTTACCTGCGGTCTTCCATGGACCAAGCCCGATGATTAACGCATTTCTGGCTATCGTATCAACAGAGCAGCGTAACGTAGCGCGATCCACTCCCCTTTGAGGAAGTCCTAGACCCATGTGGCCGGCATGAAAGCAAGACGCACGCTATAATTTAATTGTGATTATTGTTACCGTTAAATATTAGTTTTTATTATGAATAATACTGAGACTGTCTTCCTCTACACCCAATATGCGGTGCAACTAAAATCATTTATGTAGTTAACATATTATGGTATACGGGGTTAAAAACATCCGTAGCTATTTCAGTAAAAGTGAGTCGGGAGAAAGTAAGGGGGGGGGGCCACAGTGGCATCTTGCATAGCCCCCCCCCACCCCCGTTGAAATTGGGAGTCGTGCATCCTGCGTGCAGATCCATGCGCATGCATTGTCGGGACCACGCTTATCTTCATCCGTGTTTTCTCTCATCTACGGGCGGACGACCAGAAGCAAACTACCACGGAATAAACTGAACTGCTAAATGGTCACAATACCAACATGGGGCGATGTTGCATTGGCAGGCTGGGGAAGGGTGCAAGTCATACATCTGCCGCTGCACAAATGGCGCATGCAGTCAAAACGCTCCTGTGAATGATGCGGTTAGCTAAAAGTATGCAGCCTTGCATTGTGACTCTTTTATGATGTTAACATGTTGCAACATCACCTGTTTGTCTACCTGCTGCATTTTCACCCCATGCACGCACGTAATTTGCTACGTTATTCCTACGACTCGCAATTGCTTGGGGTAACGCGCGTGATGGGAGGGATAATCATAATACTTTCATTTTATATAGCGTCATTCATGCCAACAGCATCCAAAACAAATTGCAGACAATGCAATAGCTTTTGTAAATTAGGATATGCACTTTATTTATTGTTTATCTCCATAGAGGGGGTTAAGATGTGGAGTGCGCCCACTGACGATATTGTTTTTCCGTGCAATTGGTTGCCGGCTGCATGGAGCTGTCGTTGTTTTTGTGCCGATTTCTATTCTTCATCACCGAACTCTGCTTTCTCTTCGTCATTTTGGTGGCCCAGCGTCACGCTCGCAAACGAGAACTCAGACAGACTACCCTGGTCTCTTTCAGTTCTCACCTTGTTAAACAAAATACATTTGAAAGCTAAGACTATAGTAGTAAGAGGCGTGGACGGGAGGTTAGTATGATATTTTATGAACATTTTTCTCCCTTTACTCTCAAGCACGTTTGACCAAGAAGCAGGGTAATCTACACAGAAATGATCAAGACTGGTCCAGGAGATCCCACAAGGCTGATGAATCAAACCCCTATTTTATTCGCATGCAATGAGGCAGACCACATTCAGTTGATTTATTTCTTTTATTACCTATTAAACGAGCCTGACATCAGGTCAGCAAAACGCTTAAAATGTCTCATTCTCGAAACTTGTTCTATCGTCGTCGTAAGCCACGTAAATATATGCTAAGACACCTCGGCACGATTAGTCGGGAAAATTTAAGGTGCAGGGCATTCATTAAAATTTTACTTTGAAAGTAAAAAAAAATTGGGACGTTTTAAACCGGAGAATTGAGTTAACTTTGAAAATTGACGAGATCTTAAATGGCTCTGTCCGTTCTGAATAATTTAGTTGGATTACCGTGGCTATTTTAAGGAATCCACTGCACGGCCAGTGTCAATGCCGTGCGTGAGAAAAACAAACACGTGCTTTGGGCCTTAAGGAGCTCAAGGGCGCCTGGTTTCATTAAAACAATCATAGTGCATCAACCATCGGCTCAAATTCAAATCTTACCAAACACAACAATCCGATTTATACAAGAAGTGCGATTAATCTCATCTCGGGCTTGTCTGCACCTCTCTTACCTCACTGCATGTTACATTTTTGTCCCATATAACTGCGTCTACATTTCGAGGGATTTCTAAATTTTAAAGCGAGGCAACCCAATTTTTTTTATTTTCTGCTTAGAGCCCCAAATGAGCCAGCAGCACCACTAGGCACAGCGATGGTGCATCCATCAGAATCAGAACATGTAATTATACTGGAGGAATCCGATGAGCTATGAAGCTCTTTTTCACACATGTCCAGTCGTGGGTCACTACGAGCAGAAGATGTGCTGGCAATGTAACTGTTTTGGAAATAAATAGGGAAGAAAACACTAACCTTCTATAGTGTATCCATTAGCTAATACTAAAATTTTGTCACATTAGTTGTATTATTTTGTACGTAAAAGTGAGATGTTTCATTTGCAGCTGTGGGATTGTGGTAATTTTTCCACTGCCGCTTTGGGCCTACATAGGCACAGAACCCAAGGAGGGGAAGAGAGTAGAGTGGGGAATAATGTATACAACTCTAAGTTTCAATCCGAGCCATGAATAGCATATCCCAGACGCAGGATGTGCACATGAATAGCATATTGCAGACGCAGGGTCTGCACATGAGTGTGCGAATTAGCATTTGCAATTAATGTATGTTGAACTTATTTTGCACCGTACGTAACCAACAGTGCTAATTGGAGGTGCGGGGGAAAGACAACAAACTAAACACAAAAAGCAGTACGAAAGAAATTAGCTTTCAATCCAGAAATGGGTTTTTAATCAAATAAACCTAGCCTGAGAAATGGGGTTTTAATCGAATAAACCTAAACTGAGAGTACACCTAGTTTGACACAAGCGTTGTGACGACCTCACCGTCACTTAGCGGCGACACAGGAGATGTTAACTACCTCGCCTGGTATACAGGAGGTCGTGTGTTCGATCCCGACCCTGACGCCTGTACGTTTGGAATTTGCATGTGTCTCCCCGTAGTCATGTTGATTTTTCTCCGGGTCCTCCGGTTTTTCCCTCCACGTTTAGAATCAACATCACCACGTGTTTAGAGTCTTTGGCCGCTATAAATGTCCACGTGATAAGCCGCTTCTGTTGAGCTGTCATTTGTGATAACCAGGTCGCTTCTGAAAAAGAGCCACACGGCTCAATGGAGCCTTACCTGGTAAAACAAGAATAGTTTAATTTTATACTTTAGTTTCACCCCTCGCATCTACTCTCGGTGGGCTCTCTGTGCTTACGTACGCGGTACGCCTACGTGGTGCAGCGGAATTGTCGGTTTCATGACAATGGCTCTTGGACGAAATATCGAGATCAAAGAGGTTGGCGTGCCCCAGATTATTGCTCAGACTTTCCACGTCGCCAGCCGTGCCGCGTGTGTCATATTAACATATCCGTGAGCGATGGGGACAAGGGGACCCGATTGAAAATCATTGCACCCTGTGTCGAAATGTCATTACAGTATTATTATTATTACCACTGCCGCTACGCAGTACATGCATTGCGAATACGATAGGTCATACACCCAATAAACTAATACATGTTACTCCACGGGAAGTATATTGACCTATGGGAACATGCAATATAGCATTTATGAAAAGAATCGTACTTTTCGCAAAACACCTCTCATTCAGATTTCAAATGTGCTTCGGGGACTGTTTAACCTGCTATTACTTGTTCCCTGACACGCTTTTCATTTTTATATTTTTAGGGAAGAAGTGGTAATTTCTGGTAAACATAAATATATATACGTGTTCCCGTAACGCTTGCGTTTTGTCTGTCAGATCGTGCGATGATGTTCAGGTGCAAGGCAAGGGAATTCAGTCATTTTTGTTGTTGTAATTGGCTTAATTGTTGTTCTAATTCCTTAGGTCTTTCGGTAAAGTCACGTAGAACACATGTTTTTTATACAAAAAAAATACGACGTTTCGATCGCAACACAAGCAATCGTCATCAGGAGAAAAAGAGGAGGAAAGCTGCTGAGGCAGGCTGTTTTAAAGGTTTGAAATTGGTGTAGCCCAAGGGTCATAAACGAAGTGGGCGGAGCTAGTGATGTTGAGAAATTTGCATGTCAATGTAAGATCGGAGAGCCACCGCCAGATCGAGGACACGAACGACGGTGGCTGTGTTAGTGTGAGACATTTAACCTGTTAATGTGAAATCAGAGAGTCGAAAATAACTACTAATATCGGAAGGTAGGATGGAAACATCACAGCCAGTTATGACTTAAACTGGTTAATAACGTCCTTCCAATGATTGCTCAGTTTGTACTAATCTTCTCGGTTAAAATTGTGTCTGTGTTTATATATCTGGATGGCTTCATGTAAATATTTATTTGTTCTACGTGACTTTACCGAAAGACCCAAATAATGTGAATTCCTGCAGTCACGAAAGCTTTAAGCCAAGATTTGTTCTGATTGTCATTAATTGTGAAAGTTTCTAACCGCCATGACGCTAACTCACATGTACGAGGACGTGAACAGGTGTGCGGCGGTTTCTGTTTTGAACTCCGGCTCTTAAAATTGGGGGCACAACAATCACGGGGAAATCGCGGTAATTTCTCAGAGCACTTGAGTTGCGACAGGCAAAGCTGAGCGACACAATTCCAGTGGCCCCGCTCACTGTGTCCCACACACCAAAACAAACTAAAACACAGTTGGCGATTTCTTGTTCTTGTTGTTGTGCCAAACGCTTGCTCTCACATGTGCATGGCACACGCGCATCGATTTTTGCAAAGGATTGCACGCAAACATACATGTGTTTAGCCCATAATTATGTGATGTTCAATTACCCAAGTCGGCTGAATTATATTGATCGCGAGTGCCTCGCTCGTTCTGTTCAGAAATAAAACCTCCTGTACCGCTCCGGGTCCACGCCAGCCCTCGCCACCCACCGTTGCACGCCATTCCACGTTCACCAATCCCCGCCCCGTTCAATTGCTAATTGCGTCTTACGGAATTAACTGTTATCTTAGAGATGCCGTGCATCGAATCGCGCTTGCAAATCGGCTGTTTTCAACTGGTAAATGCGTTGCACTTCCAAAGGTTTGTGCGTCCCATGGTAGCCACCGTCCACACGATTTCAACACATTCGTAACAGTGTGGTCTTGAAAAGAAAGATATATTTGGCGACATTTCGGGGGCAGTGGGCCTTTTGACGAATGATTTGAGTGTTTTGGTTTGTTAATATCTCTTTGGACGTTAGCAGATTGCATGGCAAGCAGGTTCAGGCGTACTGTGATGGGCCGTGACATATGGAGTTAATTCAACGCCTGGCTTAAAGACGAATTGACGAAATAAAACCACAGGTATCACGGGATATGAACTACAGCCTAAATTATACAACGCTCATCCCCTTTCATTGTCGGATGGAAGCATGCATACGTATGCCAAGCGTCAGCGCATGCTACAGATGTTCACAGCTAAGCTATATGGAACATGAAGGCCTGCCATTGTTTCTTCTCCACGTGGAGTCCTATGCGAAGCAGACAACAACACACGCACTTTGCCTCACACGTTGATCATAATAAACATTCCCAAACGCTGTGTCTAGTCTCGTGTGCGCGTGGTGGTGGTGGAGCGGTGGCGCAGTGGTTAGCACCCTGAACCAATGAATGCGGCCGAGCTGAGAGGCGGTCTCGCCTCCTGAGCTCACTGGTCAGCGTGGTGAAGTATGGTCAAACAGCCTCCACGACCAACAGAGCGTGTGAGGAGGCCTTCATCCAGCAGTGGATTGACAAGGGATACAATTCGTATTTGATTGTCACGTAATTATTTATTACTTACAGTCAAAGCATCAGTATATTTCGATTGTCTATTGAATGTTCTGATTGCCCTCTGAGAGATTTTTTTAAATAAAAAAATCGGCTTATCATAATGTATTGTTGCTCATAATTGCAATTAGGTTGTTAAGCGGGTGAAGTAAAGGCACCCAGACGTGCAGTATTCAGTTTGATAACTAACGAGGCATTTCCATTCTAATTGCAGCTTGTCTCTGCAAGGCACATTGTTCATCAATGCAGGCTTGCTGGCTGTGACAAGGGCCTTGTGTTCGCCGTGCATTAACAGGTTCCCGGTTCGATTCCGGCGGCCGTCCTGGTTAATACTGGCAGGTGTAATGGCCACGATAGCACCACGCGCCGTCCAATTAACAGGGGACGTTACGGATCCACAGAGTAAGCCGGTGTGTGCCTGCGTCAGGGTCTATTTTGTTTTCAAATTCGATAATTGCTTGCAAATTAATCAGTGTGGATTTGTACACACAGTCGCAATAACCCCCCCCCCCCCCCCCTATAGGCAGACTGTTGCCCCAGGTCACTCTTATCACCTGGTCAGACAAAATAAACTTGAACTTGCTGGAAGCACGTACGTAAGGTTAATTCATAACGATTGCAATTGTACTTCGCCCAAATGTGGAGCACGTTTAGATTCATAGCCTGCAATGCAAGGAAGGGGCTTGCTAGCGTGTATTGTTATTGTTGAACGTTCTCATCACTTCCCCACAATTGCATCCCAATTGTGCTATCGTTGCCAAATCACGAGACAAAGAATCAACTCCGGTCTCCCGCAGGGCTGTGCAAACTTCATATGAAGAGAATGGCCCACGTGACCTTTCGGTCTACACAGTGGAGGGTAGCAGTTTTTTTTTTCACCGGTTCTGTATAACAATGTGACCGCTATTCTCTGAGAACTGGACTTGATCCAAATTAAGTGTAGAATCAGAATTTTTACGTGATGTTTTTTTTTTCGTGTGTGCATTCATTGGTGACATAGCTGAGACCATTATTAACTCGCTACACTTTGAGAAGCCAGTTTCACCACAACTTGGTTTCGGCATATTTGAGTCTGAGTCTCCGTGCGAGTCTATGGGTCTCTATGTCAGTCATTGATGACCGGGCTAAAACCATCAACACGCTGCCCTCGAGAGAGGAGAACCCGGTTAAATCACACGTGGCTGTCTGGATTTGAATACAGGGTCTCTACGGTGCCAACTCTGGGCCAGACTGTTGGGGCAAGTGCTGTTAGCGAGCACCCATTGGTACTGCATCTATTAGGACAGGCGTGACGCACGCGGTTGACTAGGCCACCTTTTTCTCCACAAATGTTAATGAACACCGCACCAGCTGCTCATTTAAGGCTAGGTTGACCTGGGGGACGCCCAGGACAGGTTTAGATATTCGGGTTTCTGGGTTTGTAGTGCAGTGCGCTGTCGATCCGGGGAGCGGTGGTGCGGCGGTTAGCACACTGATACGAACCCGGCGACCCGAGTTCGATTCCCGCACACGTCCAATACCAGTGATGATTATCTAAACCAGTCCTGGGCCTCCCCTAGGTCGACTCAGCCTCAAATGAGTACTATACCTGGTGCAATGTGTAAGCATCGCCACTCGGGAGACAAAGGCGGCCGGGCGTGACACTGGCCACCCACTCCTTTGTGTGCCGTGCCGGCCTTCATAGGTGCTCGCTAACAACACTTACTTCAATTTAACACGTAGGCTTTCGCGACCAACAGTATTAATTATATAGGTTTTTGGGTCAGATCGCGTTATTTATAAATGTGTCGTAACCCTCCTCCACCCGACACGGCCAAACAGTAAAAAATGTGTCACGTTTTTCAAAGGACAAAATAATTCACTTCTTGTTGAAGAGAGAATCAACAGCATTTTAAAATTTGAGCACGCCGTTTCGCTGGTAATTACAATCAGCTTCATCGGGCAAGAATGGTGAAGCTCTCCTGTTGCTCCCGACCTTAAATAGAGCAGCAGCAGCAGGGTGACGTCATCATTTAATTTATAAATAACGCGATCTGACCCAAAAACCTATATTATGAACACCTACCTCGACAGTATTTAAGGCTATATGGGGGATCCTCTATTAATCATCACGACTACCGTCACAGACATCACCATCATGAATTACCGTATATTCATCACCATCACAGACGTTATCATGAATGATGATCACATCTTCATCATAACCAAATTAGAAAAAAATACCTATGGTGGCGACATGCCATCTCTCTCGCCTGTTACGAAGAATGTCGTGGGTTTGATCCCAATACGAATGATGCCTGTTGTATAATTGGAGTCTGCACGTTTTCTCTCTTATTTGGCTGCTACTATGAATTCCCACGTATGCCAAGCTACCGTGTGTGGCCCGGTCGCCTTTGAAAAAGAGCTAACAACTCAGTGGGCTTTTCCTAGTAATAAAACAAATATATAATAATACTTAATTGGAATTACACAAAGCAGCAATCGTCACCCTCCCACCACCCTCTTCTGCTCAGAGTTGGCAGGATCCTTCTGAACACAAATGATTAGACTCCTGAGTAAACGAGCGTGATAATTATAATTAATCAATGTACAGAGTAGTACCAGATGTCTTGTGACCCCCAACATTTTCCCCTTTGCATATTCATTTTTGTAAAAATTAAAAAACCTCACAAAACAGTACGTTTTAGAGAATCAAATGGGTGTCACAATACATCTGTATCTATGTGACCTTTTTATCCAGTATAAAAATTATTATATTAGAATTTGGCTTTAGCATTTTCCGGAAATAAAACAGGTGTTAAGATGTTTAAACACCAATTGTTATACATACTTATTTGGCATCTACTTAGTGTTTGAACGTCTTAACACCCTCCCTGGCAATAAAACACCTACTCTAATAACGCACCCGTTTTTATCGGCAGAAAGGGTAAAGCCCATTATTCTTACCACCACTACTACTATTATTAGTATTGTCTCTCGCCTACTTCAGCAGTTTTTTTTTCTTGCTGTGGTTGTCCCATCCGATGACGATTGCTTGTGTTGCGATCGAAACGTCGTGATCTATTATTTTTTGACCTACGTGACTTTACCGAAAGAACCAAAGAGTATGGATTCCTGCAGTCACGAAAGCTTCAAATCAAGATAACACATTCCGGCTGCGGAGGGAGCTGGTAGGAACGTTGGGTCGCTCGGTCAATGGCCAGGGTCAACGGCGGCGTGGTGTATTCCGCAAATATGCCCGACTGTGAGGGCGGGCACAAGCCGGCGTGAGTAGGTTAAACGTTGAGTTGTATAAGGGCACCACGGGGTGACCAGCCCCTCCCCACCCAGCCCCACCCCTCCCACACCCAGCCCCACCCAGCCCCTCCCCTATCCACCCAGCCCCACCCCACCCTCCCCACCTCTCCCACCCCCCACCCAGCCCCACCCTCCCCACCAGGCCCCTCCCCACCCAGCCCCTCCCCACCCTCCCCTCTCCACCCAGCCCCACCCCTCCCATTTTTAGATTCACGACGGACGGACACAATGATCCCCTGTGGGCTGGTGTAACCAGGAGGTTCCTACCAGTATTGGTATTGTTTCACCGCAATACAATCTGCACCAACCCAACACAATGCCCCGCGTGGCCACGTGCAATTATTTTTTTTGTTTTGTATTTCCCGCGCTGTTGATCAGCTGACCGGGGCCGGCGTTCCTCTTCCCGGGTCGAGGGGCGCCGTTGGAGCTTCAGCAACGGCGGCGCTAGTGAAGAATCCGCTCCGACACAACGAAGATCTTACAGACAGGCAACGATTACAATGGGAGTTATTCACGCCGACCGCAGCCGCTGACGTCACATCCACGTGTACACCGGCGCTGTGGCAGGGCACGTGCCGTCCACTCCACTGCTGGATGAGGCCACGGGTCTTCGCGAAGAGGTTGTCGCTTGGTTTACTCAGTGGCTGGTCGCGTGTGAATCCACTGCTGGATGAGACCTCTGCCTTCCCGCCACCGTGTACCAAGTTGGTTGTGATTGGTGGAAGGGGAGGGGTTCGTTGTTTGACCATACTTCACCACGCTGGTCAATGTTGTGCTGGCGCTGGCGGAGAGCGTAGATTTGGGGGCATAGTTGCTGTACAGCGAATTGAGTTTGCTGTAATCTTGGTTCTTTCGGTAAAGTCACGTAGATAGAAAACAAAAAACCAAAATAATACAATTAAATCATCATTAAAAAATATATATAATTTGAAAACAATAAAAGCAAAAAAACACGATAAAAATAGTTAAATAAGAATAATTAAAAAATAAAGCATAAAAACCCACGACGTTTCGATCGCAACACAAGCGGTCTTCATCAGGCGGAGACTTTACCGAAAGAACCAAGAATATGAATTCCTGCAGTTACGAAAGTTTCAAGTCAAAATGTGACTTTGCTGTGTTTGCATCGCCTAGTGACGACTATCACGTCTCCCCGCAGCAGCCCACACACCACCACGTGCATTGTGGTGGTGGCCCAATCACAACTGGACGTCTGTGCGCTTAAAGAGCTTTAGAGGTCATCGGATTTCTCCACTATAGAATACGCAATATGATCCTGAAAGCGTTGTCCAGGCTCAGAAAAAAAAACCCTGCTGAGCTTCCGAGGTCTGATGAGATCGCCCGGATTTCGGGCGCGATTTGGTCATAGGGTGGTTTAATATTGTACAGTACTGTAGTTGGTTTAACCAGATGAGAAGTCTGGTTTGTTGAACCAGTTGAGAAGTCTGTTTAAACCAACCAGATGAGAAGTCTGGTTCAACAAACCAGATGAGAAGTCTGGTTCAACAAGTTGCATTGATTAGGTATAGCCCTGTGAGCCATGCGGCCCTGGAGCCGGGTGCAACCGCAACAAACAAAATATGAACAGAGAACATCTTAAAGCGACAGAAACATCCCGGATAAACCAGCAAATCTTCCAACGACGACTGCCACCCGATACAAAGCGCAACGTTCGGAACAACAGTGCACCAGGCGTGTTCGGTATGCCGACTGGCACAATTGTTCATGAGCTTAATTATCTCAATGCGTTAACATTGGACGGCCTAGGGCAGTGTTAACAATCGCAAGGCCCCGCAGGCCACTGACGTCCACTGGTGACCTTTAGTGCGGCCCATGGACATGCGGCCCATGGACAGTGCACAAAGTGTGACCCCCCCCCACATCATCATCGTGCTGCTGTCAACCCCCCCCCCCACTGGTTTCAAATGTTGTAGCGGCTCTCACACCGACGATGTCTTATCGGGCGTTAAGAATCTCTTAGCTCACGACAATATTTATTCCGGACAATCTCCTGAGATGGAGGACATCTCTGTTAACAAGAATGCCCCGGGGGGGGGGGGGGGTGTGGATTGTCAGCTTGCATAGCGAACACGCGACGGCGCGGATACGCGAACTCGGTTTGTCATCTAGAAAGCTAAGCAGCAGTCAGCCTGGCCACGCGTTGCGCACTCGTGATACGTTGCCAGAGGGCAGTGCAGCAAAAGCCATCGTTGTACTGCACTCTGTACTCCGCCCACCTTTATCAACACACGCTGACCGTCGTGGTGAAGTATGGTCAAAGCACAGCCTACGACCGACAGGGCATGGATAGGCCCTCATCCGGCAGTGGACTGACAAAAGGGCTGATGTCATATAATAAGATTCGTTGGGAGTACAGTGGTGGTACGCACCTCCGATTAACACGGTTTGCTACGTACGGTGCGAAAGAAGTTCAACGTGATCCTTAATGAGTTTCTTGTCTGGGCCCGACCAGGATCAATAATAGAAGATGATGGACAAGGAGGATGAAAACGAGGTGGAAGGTGCAGGTGGGACGATGGACTTCTCAACGGTTCCCCCTCCCCTACCTCCACCACCACCACCACCTCCACCGTCTCTACCCACGCCCTCGGGACTGCACGCCGTGACCGATTCAATCCGCCGCGTCGTGAGCCAAGGACAGGCGGCGACGGAGGGAGACCTGGACGAGCCGGCGCTCATCTTCAGCCAGAGGAGGAGCAGGCGAGGAGGGCCCGAGGGTCGTCTCGGCTCAGGATGTCTGTTAGGACGGCGTCCTCTGAAACAACGTTGGCGGATGTGCCGTGTTCCCCCGCACGATGAGTGTATGGGGGGAGGTTTCGTGGACGCCAAAAGGCGTAGAAAATAGGGAAAACCTATTCTCATATTTTGGTACTGGCGAAGGAGGTCCCATGATCCATTGTGTACTGTTACGTATGTTACGTACGCTCTGGTCCAGCACCAATTGAGACGAGGCTCAAAAGAAAGCCGTTTCTGGTGTGGACCAATCAGTTTCAAGGACAATGCATATATTATCAGAGTGTGTTTTTTGTTTGCATTTTGACCACAAATATTGTGGTTAATGCAGACATGATTCCTCGTAAAAAGGTTTCAGTTTTGTTGCCAGAAAAAAGGGGAAAAACCCTATTATATTTTGGTACTGGCAAAGGAGGTCTAATGATATTGTACTGTACTTCTATTCTGCCACGTCTACGCTTCACCAAAACGCACTGATGGGCGTGGTGAAGTATGGTAAAATATCCCCCATGGGCCCGTATAGCATGGGGGAGGCCCTCATCCAGCAGTGGATTGACTAAAGGGGCTGTGCAGGTGCATAGAGTTACAAGTGGTTCGTAACCATACGTGGCATAAAAGTAATACGGACGTACCGTGCGTGTTGTGTTTTTGTCTTTGTTTCTCCACTGCAGCTTCAATTCGGCACTAAAGTGGTTACTCTTCAACAAGTACGTGCCGCCCGTGATACAGAATGGCCCGCAGTAAGTCCATCTGCGTGCCGCGTCCAAATGTCAGGGGCTTCACAAATGCGGGCACATAACTCTACACGCCTCGGAGTGCTAAGGGGTCCTTCACATTAATTTCACTATTTCCAGGAGCTTACAAATGTGAAAATTACACGGGTGAGCACACCCGCGCTGTCATGAACTCTGCAGCCACCCCTCTTAAACGGCAATTTAACTACAGAGTGCCCACCCCCCCACCCCCTGAATTGTTCCGTGTAGTACTTCACCTCAAGGGTGACCTTTTTAGCCTCACCTTTTCAGAATCAATCAACCGACCGTGAGATTGTTTGAATGGTTCAAGGTAGGGAGGCCAAAGCGTGGGGGGAGGGGGAGGGTCGCTTCATAAATGTTCAATAGTTTTTTTTTATCCTCGCTTTTTTCTCCGCTGCTAATTCTTTGCCGGGCTGGCACGCTGTGAACCTTTGCGATCCCGGGTTCCAGCCGTGCGGGGCAGGTGAATGAAAAATTCACGCTCTCCTCCCGTCTCGGGGTGAAAATCTCCGCGCGTGTTTGCGGTCGGGGTTTGACCGTTTGAACCCAGTCGCCGAGGTGGGTTGGCGTAGGTGGGTTGGCGTAGGGTTCAGGGTTTTCTCCGAATTTTTATTTACGCTTGGTTCGGTCTTATCCCGTCTCGAGAACAGCCTCTGTGCTCAGCGAGCGTGGGCAAAGTGGTGTGGCTGGACCGGACCAATGGAGGGTTCTGTTTTTGTACTTCTTTCAAAAATGCTTTCTTTGGCACAGATCCATGTTGTCGATAAAGATATGTGCTGGATAGATTTATAGTATTCTTTCTCCGACTGTTCGGAAATTGTACACTTCACCGAAGTGGCAGCTTATAATGGTATACACTTAAAAAAAGGTAGTTGGAGCTTTAATGTCTGCGCAAATAACACGCTTTCTGGAAATGAAAACAGCATTTTTGCTGCCCATTATAGAAGATGATTAAAGTTTTTTGTTGTTGCGATGAACAACTCAATGGGGCTATAATCGGTGCTGGATGTGAAGAGCTTTGCAACATGCAACTGATTACACAACCTCAGGCTAAAACAGACCAACCCAACAGCTTGGACTCTCCTCGTGCTAGACTTGAAAACAATTCAGGCGTAATACCGACGCTTAAAAACTTCGGTGGTGCTCGCATTGACCGAACACCTCGTTGATCAACTGCGTCTTGTCAACCGCCCGTGACGTCCAATGGCCAGCCCGGCTCCTTGCCTGCCCCACTCCGATGTGCGCTCCGTTGCCGTGGCATTCAAGAGTCACTCACGAGAGTTGCATCTCTCGCCACGGCCGCCTCTTGGCTGTTGCGGAGTTGACAGGTGGAATGGCCGCGTTGTCGGTGCGCGCCGCCACGCTTCGGCGCTCCCAGTCCGAGCGGGATCGCCATCGCCGCTCAGCTTCATTGACTTTTTCTTTTGTTTAGCTCCATTGGCTCTTAATTGTACTCCTTGCGCCCATCGGCAGTCCTCGTCTCCGGGGGCTGTTAAATATGTACGCGCAACAAAGGTGCCATCGCATTGCCGAGTCGCGTGTGCTCACCCCGACAGGTCTTTGCGAAGAAAGCTTTTACGGGCTGATGTGGCGCTGAGCTGGGCACCCCGGGGGGGGGGGGGGGGGGGGGGCGGGGGGGGGGGCCCGTGTAGCTTCACAGGGGGAGGGAGAGCGCGCCTTCGGTGTTTGTTGGAGAATGCGCTCGGGCAACGGAGATCTCGGCAGAAAAATGTCAGAAGCTATGCGTCAGCGTTGTTGTAATACGCTGGGAAGCACTTTCTCCCCCCGCCCTAGAAACTTGCACGAATTGCTAGCGTCCTCTCCCACCAGCAAAACTAAAATATACATTGCTTTGAAAAAGATCGCTTTGCACAACTGTTCGTGCCCATTCATCCGACACCACGCGATTTTGGCTGCACATCTTTGTTATCTCGGCCTCGTTAGGGAGCCTTCGACTTTCTCCGACCTTGGGGGCATCATAACAATCTGAAGTGTCTTCAAAAATATGAGATCACAGCAGCATTGAGGATGAAGTTACCCCCCCCCCACCCCCCTCGTGTGAAACACAGATGCGAGTGTTGTTCGGCGGCTGGCGAATGTCGCCGTGGAGTTCTCGTGGCCTCACTGATTGTCTGACTGTGCTGTGCGCTGTTAAGTCAGATCCGTTATGGTTCATTCTTGTTATGTTGCCAAGTGAGAGGCAGTTGATCGCTGCTGTTGACGGACTGCCCTCTCAATGACGGTTCGCGTGATGGAGCTGTTGACAAGAATTGCCGTTGGGTGCTTTGTTTTTCCAAGGGCCTGCTTGTTCAGTTGATTGTTTTTAATCTTTGTGGGCGTTGTGAACCCAGTTACAAGTTCAACCTTTCTCTTGTACAAAGCGGTGTGTCTGCAGCTGCAGTGGTGGGTTTATTGTTTTTCAAGTGTCAAGTCTCGTTATTGTTTAGCCAGGTGAGAGCTCAAGAGACCATTGCTACGTCTAATTTGCAAGAGTGACCTGGCCCATCAGTGTGCCAGTAGGAGGCGACGATTGCTCCTGTGTGTGTAAAATCCTCATTGAGTAATTTCTGGTGTAAATGTTCGAAAATAGCGAAATTTTTACCCTGCCGCTATTGTCCTTAGGAGCGTAACAGGTTGTTGGTACATTTCATTTTAATTTTTCTTTTCTTATATATATATGCTGTTATATTGATAATGTTATTCGAGTTGTACCTGCGGCATCAAGTCACGATATGAAGAAATGCCCATTCAGAACACGAGCAGGGAAATGCATCATCGGTCCCGTGTTCGAGAAAATTCTGCGACAGGGTGGGAAACAGTGCAGCGGAGTTTGATGTCTAAAATTGGCCTGGGCTTTCTCTTAGGTCCACCCGGCTGAAATTGTGGCACCCATTGCAATTTGGTAAATGGCACATTCGAAACGAAGGTGGCTAGATGTGTTGCTGACTCATTACCACCGCGTGTGCAAGGCTGGCCATGATAGGTGCTCACTTGCAGTGCTTGCCTCAACAGACTGGGCAGGTAACGGAGCGTCACTTTTTTTCTTCCGATTTTGGCATCAGGTCATGAAACAAAGTGTCGAATCGGAACTCTCATAGAGCAGAGCGTCTCCGTCTTCCAGAGAAATGCCTGCGGAAGGAGACGTCACGGAACTTCTTCTGAGGTCCCTTCAAGTGACCTCTTATCCAGACGTGCCCTGCTCTAGATGGGTCTGGGATATGGGCAGTCCAACCGAAGTTTTAATTCTCATTGGAGGGATTTTGTAAAGTTGGTTGAACCACTAAATTTAATGTGGTCGTTTTTTTTGTGCAGTCATTGAAAACCAGGCTAAGATTATCAACTAACTACACATGTAACCCAGTTAAAATTTAAGTTGGCCGAGACCTGGATTTGAACCCAGGTTTTTAGTGGTAATGGCTCAGTGCCTCTGATCTCTGAGCCACCCATCCACATCCGCACCTGATTATGCAACCCGGTGATGCTGAGTACATTGCCTTTTCAGATAGCTTTCACAGCAGTGTCCTGCAGCTACATTGCACAAAATCTGTAGTTTTTTGTATGGCCACAGAGGTGTGTAAATGTGAAGATATGGCGATGACTCATCCATATAAATAAGCACAAAATTCACATGTGCAATGTGAGCAAATGTAATAACCGGCTTACGGTATATTGCTTAGCAATGATGTGATATTATAAAAACTCGGAATAAATCACACCTTATTTTTCCATATCTTGGATGCAAAGCAGAGGTCAACTTGGTTTGTATTTGGTGACCACGGTGGCGAGATGTTAACTACCTCGCCTGGTATACAGGAGGTCACGGGTTCGATCCTGATCCTGACGCCTCTATATTTGGAGTTTGCATGTTCTCCCCGTGGTCGTGTGGATTTTTCTCGAGGTCCTCTGGTTTTTCCCTCCACATTTAGAATCAACAACATGCATTTAGAGTATTTTGGCTGCTATAAATTTCCACGTGATAAGCCACTTGATTGACCTATCGTTTGTGGCCAGGTCGCTTCTGAAAAAAGTTTAGTAGCTTCAGTTTACCAGGTGTTGTGCGCATTGGGGGCTGCGAGGTGTGGCTGGGAGATGGCGGTTTCGAGTGTCGCCCCCTCCTACATGTCATAGGTTTTCTGCGGGTTCTCCGATTCCTTCCTCTGCATGAAACCAAAGACTCACTCGCGCTACAGTAATCGCTCCGGTGTACGTTCACCCCCCCCCCCCACCCCCTTTGGCATCGTTTCACAAACACGTCGTCACTTTATCATCAACACCGCTCGCTAGCCGACTTGCGTCGCCTCAAACACCGCACGCACGTCGCTGACGGCACCGCCCGTTCGCTCTCGTTATCCGTCGCCCCCCCAGCCGCCACCACCACCTCCTCCACCACCTCCTCCACCACCACCACCACCGCTGCCGCCATCACCTCCTCCACCACCACCTCCACCACCACCACCACCTCCACCACCACCACCGCTGCCACCTCCACCACCACCACCACCGCTGCCGCCATCACCTCCTCCACCACCACCACCACCTCCACCACCACC
>CM025629.2:3000937-3091288 GCA_014621495.2 Entosphenus tridentatus | reverse complement strand
GTTGGAGAGTAAAAGTGTAAATGTTACACGTTTACTCTCCAACACACTGGTGTGCTGCACGAGCAACTCATTGGCACGTTCTGATCACGTGACAAACCTTACTAATCGGCTGTGTCGGGTGGTGGCGGTTTTAACGACACATTTATATTTACGTGATCTAACCCAAAAAACCTCTTATGGTTGATATTGGTCGCGAAAAAAAGGATTCACCTCGGCATCTGTGCCCTGGCAGCGAAGTTGCGTGCATATCTCGTCCATTTGTTTACCATCTCGTTATGTTTACACCTCGCTTGCACAGTTTGGTTCGCTCCATTAGCGTAAATGTAACGTTTAACATATCATTTACTGGTGATTCACATAAATCGTTTAAATAATCAATTGTTCCACACAATATTCCTCGCATGCATCGGGAGCTTAATGCATCGCGTTTACCCTGTGGCTCGGAGAGATGCAGCAACAAAAATGACGATCTTAAAATATAGAAATGGGAAAGCCTCGCTGAGTCTCAAGATGCATTTTCGGGAGAGTCTTGTGTATCGGGATGTTTGGCCAGTTTATATTTTAAGGAGTGTTTAGTGTGGAGGAGGAAATCGTAAAACGCTCGAATATCTGCACAGATGGGTCATGAACCAACTTGCTGTACTGACATCTTCGAGCCCCGGCATAGTTTAGTGGGTTTGGAATGTTTTTAAATGTAAATAATACACCAACCGTGCCCTCAAAAGCTCTGAATTACAGGCGTGCATGTGTAATTATTTCCAAGTTCAATTACGGACTTGTAAGACGCTCTCGATCCAAACATAAAAATACTCTGTGAATGATTAGTTTAAAGAAGGATGTGATTTAAGCTTGGTCTGAGACGATGTTAAACACCGCAGCTGAGATGGATTAAATTTCCAGTTATTTATTCTTTAACAATAATAATTAAAAAAAGAAATTCAGTTTGTGCGATCAATTTAAGTGTTAATTTTACAAGTGGACCCAATGAAGAAGAGGTTTGCAAACCGAAAGGTTATCTATATACCCTGTTGATAATTTTAACTCGGTGTTTAATAAAACACACTCATTTCTCATGTAAGCCCTCTCCCTCCAAGCCATCTGGGCCCAAGTGAAGGAGTGAGATTAATGTTCCATGAAAGAGCAACCTCTCGTTTGCTCTCTCTCTCCCTCTCTCGCTCTCCTCCCGTTCTCTCGCAGCACGATGTGGTAGCTTTGGAGCGCACCCGTAGAGATGTGCCAAAATCTCTTACCTGCTGTGGTAACGCTTTGACTGGCAGAAGGCAGTGCATGAAGCGGGTTTTGTGAACTGGTCGGTGTGGAACCTTTGCACGTGTGTATGTTGAACTTCTTCCGCACCGTACGTGGCCAACCGTGCTAACGGAGGTGCGGGGGTAGGACAAGAAACTGAATACAAAAAGCATTTATAAAGGGTTTTTTTTTTTAAACCTTTGCATTGTTAACCGCCAATGCAAAGTGTGCGACGGTTTTCCTCTGATGTGCAAAGCGCTCACCGTGCAGGCGTAGGCCCCAATAACCCCAACGGGAAAAATATTCCCGAGACTTGAAGCGACGGTTTTCCCGGGTAATTAAATTATGTATGACGTTCACTCGTGTACCTACTAAAAGTCAAAGATTTTCTTCTTGTAAGCTTAATACAAAAAATTATCATACATAATCGATTGATACACATATTTTGCAGTGTTTGAAGGTATTTGATTTAAAAAATTTGTAAGGTTTCTATTGTAAATTATCTGAGGTAATGGAGGGGTGGCTCAGGTAAAGAAACCACAGATAATGCTAAACATATGTAAATTAGGCTGCACAAGCATATTTATGGTTAACTACATACAATGGATGTGAAGACACATAATGTGTTGTCTGTTTTTATTGAATGTATAGGGCGCTTTCTTTAATGCCTTTCATCACATCTCATCTCAACCAATCCAATGCTCTGCTGCAGTCTCGCCAAGGGGGACCCCCCAGGGGCAGCTGTCTCTGTGCGGAACATGTAATAATAATAATTTAATGTATAAAGTGCCCTAACAAGATGTACGCTGTGCCG
The DNA here is from genome assembly GCA_014621495.2 of Entosphenus tridentatus. Lineage (NCBI taxonomy): Eukaryota > Metazoa > Chordata > Hyperoartia > Petromyzontiformes > Petromyzontidae > Entosphenus > Entosphenus tridentatus. Next base: position 3,089,226 of record CM025629.2, on the reverse strand, counting down.
CCCTGCAAATATTTGTTTAATTTCCTACGTTTGCGGTGAAGTGAGCACTGAGCCACTGACCTTCGATGAGTGAGCAGCAGCTAACTGTTAAACTATTGCGCATGTAAATATATGTATTTACAAACACGGATAATCTTAGACCTGGATAATCCGCCCACCGATGATCACGTTGATTACAATGTTTCCATTGTTGCAGCTTTCGATATGTCACGACTGGCTGAGGACCTGTACGGATGTCAAGTGACACTGTTGCAGAACGGCATGCTGGGAGAAAACCGAAGCCTCATTATTGAGCATCTCGTACGGGGACAGCCCGTTCTCATACCGTATCCTTTCTGCTGCTGAGCTGCATTTTTTTTTTAACACTTTCCAGATCTGCTTGAAAGCATTTGTGCATTAGTTCTGTCTGTCTGTACCGTGGGCAGGGGCATGATAACTGTCATAAAGATGATGCAAAAATGACCCATACTTTCCTGTAAAGTTGTTTTGCTGCTGGGTGGACTTGCGCTACTCCTGGCATACTCCCTGGCAGAGCCGCTATCCGAGCCCCGTGGTCTCATTACGGCCTGCGCGGACGGACGGACCGTTTCCTGCGTGCCTGGCGAGCACTACCATTAATACCTCTAATCATCAAATATGTCAGAATGGGTTACCTAATCCATGCGTGTGCATAATTGTTCTTCCTCGTTTCCCATGGTTTAATGTTCCTGTTTAAACCGCAAGCATTTGCATACATATTATGCCTCCCCAATTAGATGCGTGCTGTGTCTGAAACAGTTTCGGTTATTTCTGGCCATTGGTAATGACATTTTCAGGTGTTCACATTTTAATTACCCGCTTATATACCTGCTCTGAAGAAGGGCAAAATGTCAGCCTATTTTTTTCTTTTGTAAGGCAGTGTTAATGGTGAAATGCATGATTATTTTTTAATTTGTGCTTGAACACCACTGCAAGCACAGCCCATTATTTTTTCTTGTAAATTTAAGTACCGTTATCACTGTATATTCGGCAAGTGACAATTTGCCCCCCCCCCGCGCGATCTGACGAACTACCACGATCCAGGGCCTACGGTTCGATTCAGGAATATATTAATTGTACATGTGGCTGCTTGACCATACTTAACCATAGTTTTAGTCAACAACAACAAAGTCAACACAGGAGTCAATAACACTGTGGCCTGAAAAGAGAAAAATAAGTAACTGGCGGCGCTTGGGGTAGCGGCTCTTCTTCGTGGCACACAAATGACGGTCCTTGCCCCGAACGTGAGCTCTTTTGATTTATTTATTTTGCCTTTGAAGACCCCAGCGCCGGCGACAAATGTGGCGAGATGTGTTTTTGTTGTTGTCAATTGTGCTTAAACTGCCGACGCAGCATCGCCAACTCATACTTTTGTTTCGTGAGGCTTTGAGAAGGAGGAGTCCAGGTTCGGCACAGACGACGCTCGCCACTGATGTTAGCCGTGGCCGAAAATACAACGTGGATTGCTGGCTTCATAGCGCAGTCTACTCACGACCGTAGCACCTCACCAACCAATTAAGCAACTTATATGAATGGACAAACAGATTCTTACACGCACGATTCGACACGTGTCGATTATTCATCAATCCGATGTATTTATTGTTGAACGGCCGTGGTAGTGTGACCCGGCGGCCTGAGGTTTGATTCGCAGCCGTGGCTGAAATGAGCGGCGAGTGTTATTACTATTGCTCCTGTCCCCATCCCGCCACTCGCCAACCCGTACTGACCAGCACGGCGAAGTATGTTCAAACAACCCCCCGCGACCAACACGGCATAGGGAGACTTTCATTCACAGCAATAGACTGCAAAATGATTGTGATTGCGTTATTCACTGTGTACATTGTGGTCTTAAGCGGTTGACGTATTTGCTCATTTTGCGCCCGAGTGTCACGTACGTCTATACGCATGTTGAACTTCTTTTGCGCCGTACGTAGCCGACCATTCTAATTGGAGGTGTGGGGGAAGTGGACGCAAAAAGCAGTTCTAAAGAAATTAGTCACGAGACATCGCCGCAGCTTTTGCTTTTCTCTTGCTCGTGAACAGTGGCTGACTGCCCCCCCCTCCCCCCGTTCTCGCCGCAAGAGCAGATACGTTGGGACATTGCATCAAGAGGGGTATGGTGTGCCCCGCGGCGCGCTGCAAGCGACGTAACGCATCTCCTCGCGCGTCCCCGGCCGCGTGCGCCTGTCCTAATGTGTGTCTGTCAGAATCGGAATCAGAATATTTATTTTGGAATTAATATTTGTTTATACTTGAGGAATCCGATGAGCTATGAAGCTCTTTTTCACAGATGTCCAGTAGGTGCACGCGGGGTCAGAACGTTATAAATAACAAGAAATATAAAAACGCGATAGCAGTGGAAACTATAGGAAAGGTTAAACAATCGCATAAAAATATACACAATTGAAACTTAACAATTTTTTTTATCTTACCAGGTAAAGCCCATTGAGCTATATAGCTCTTTTTTCAGAAGCGACCTGGCCCAGTAATTATAGCTCAACAAAGTGGCTTATGTGGAAATTTATAGCAGCAAAATAATCTAAACATACGCATGTCAGTACGCTCAACTTCTTTCGCACCGTACATTGCCAACCGTGAAAATCTGAGTAAGCGAATGCCACCAAGCACCGATCTCTTGGGCATTGGCTCACAACAACAACAAGGATCTCCACATTCTGCGCGAAATAGCGGTGACCTCACCACGGCGCTCGTGCCAGGCACAGTGCACCTCAAAGCCACGTGCAGTGTGGAAGGATCTCTGGTGGCAAGAGGTTACGGGACAAACTCCGGTGCTATAGGTTAACTGACTGAGACGGCTGGTTGACGTGACAACCTGTGTGCTCCCCACTGTACCAAGTCGCTCCATGTTATCCCCCCAGCACTCTCTGTATTTTATGTACAGCTTGTTGAACTTTTTTCGTACCGTACGTAGCCAGCCGCGCTAATCGGAGTAAGCGAACGCCGTGCAACATGCCATAGTCCTTTATACAAGGCATCATGTTTGCAATAACCACAACACAAGCAGTCAAAATGCAAACAAACGCCTTTTGGCGTCATCTGGTCCAACACCAATGGAGACTAGGCTCTAAGAAAAGCTGTCTCGGGTGTGGACCAATCAACTTCAAGGACAGTGCATATCATTATCAGAGTTGTTTCTTTTTGTTTGCATTTTGACTGCTTGTGTTGTGGTTATTGCAAACATGATGTCTTGTGTAAAGGTGTCAGTATTTTGTACCAGTTTAAAGGGTAAAACCCTACTATATTTTGCCACTGGTAAAGGAAATGTCTCAGTGTAAATGCCATAGCCCCCCAAGCCCTTGACGCGGAACCTCAGATACGACTCGGACAGCAACTACGAGCCGTGTAACAAGCGCGGTCACAAGGCTCACTGGGCGGTCGTGACCGGTAAGCCGCAACGCGTCACTGTCTGCACAGGGCACCCTCGCGTTACAGTCACCGCTTAATGTTCGCAGTGCTTTACAACAATCGCGGTCGTGCGTATTTTGCGACGAGTTTATCGGAGTCGTATTTGAAATTCGCGGGGGGGTTGGATTCTGAAACAATTTGCAGCCGCAGCGCTCGGCTACCCAAACAAAGATGGCCACGACAAATCCATCTTTCGCGTTCATTAAAAAAATTGTTGTAATGCACCGTACATTTGCACACAATCTATATTTCTTCGCAATTTTAATGCTAAAAGAACCAAATTGCTTATGCTTACCAATGTGTATTTTGCGTAGGTTATACAATAAAAAAATGGGGGAGCACTGGAGTAACGAGGCATTTATTGTGACTTGGGTCAAAGAAGCAATAGCTACTTAATACATTGCATAAGATTCATTACAGCAAATATTCAATAAAATTAGCTACACAACAATAATATTTATTTGCTTGATTAATACCTCCCTACACCGTGTGATTTTCGGGGTCGTTGACCATATTTCACCATGCTGATCAGTGCAGGTTTTGATGGTATGTATGTTGAACTTATTTTCGCACCGTACGTTGCAAACCGTTCTAAAGAAATGAGTGTGGTGGGGCCCTCGACCGGTTCAGATATCACTCACCACTGATGTCAAACCTCTTGGGAATTAAACTCGGATTTGTCAGGTTTACAGCACAGTGTGTTAACCACTGCGCCACCACTCCCCTTTAGCTTAGCCACATTTATCAGTGAGAATGCAGTGGCCTGTAATACACTTCATGAGTAGACTACATTTGACTTGGGAATTAAAATATCACCGGACGCTCAGTATTCGTAGCAATTGCACAATAAATACCAAAGATCAACAGAGGATGAGCTTTCATTGATTTGAAATTTACCGTTAAAGATGTAATTTGAAACTAGGTTACTGCATGCATGTTGTAAAATTAAACTATTGTATATTGAAAAGTAAAATTGCAGACAATCACGCCAACAGGTTATGAGTGCATACGATTAATGGGTGTACAGATGGTTCAGGATAGAGGGCCATTAAACTAATGCTGGGACGTGTTTGGGATGATGTGGTGATTATGCGGCGCATGCTTGAAACTAGATTAAATTATAATGGGGGGGAAACCTGCCATATACATGGTTTAATATCAGATAAAAAATTAAAAATGCATTCTCTTAAAGTTTGATTTCTGTCCCCGGGCTGACATGGGTGGTGAGGTGAGATATTAACCCATCTGAGGGGGGGGGGGGAGGGGGGGCTCCCCACCTTCACTCAGCCACACACCGACCGGCTCGGTGAAGTATGGTCAAACAAACCGACGTGGCTGTGTGCAAAATTTCATCACCCTTCTTTAGTTTCAATAGAAAACGAATGTCCGTCAACTTGTTGCCCAATTGTGATAACCTGCATTGATTTCTACCACGAAATTACTCAAGATATTAACAGTATATATGTAAAACATCGTATTTACAAATGCTTCGTGGTAATTAATAGTAACACTAATATCACCGGCATTTATATCATCAGCCATGATCTGGCCACTGCTGGATGAAAGCCTCCCAAAGCTGGCGCCATCTCTCTCAATCCTTCGACGTATAACTACTAGAAACTATTTTTATTTTACCAGGTAAGACCCACTGAGCCACAAATCATAGCTCAACGAAGTGGCTTATCACGTGGAAATTTATAGCAGCCAAATACTCTATATGCATAGTTTCTTAATTCTGGAGGGTAAAACCAGAGGAATCAGAAAAATCCACATGGGGAGAGCATTCAAACTCCAAATATACAGGCGTCAGCGTCGAAAGCACGACCTCCCGTATACCAGGTGAGGTAGTTAACATCTCGCCACCGTGGCGTTCCAGGTATCACCTGAATACGCGCTGACGTTTCGCTCCTGTGGGTCATCCTTTCGACCTTGAGCACATTCCCTCCTTTGGCTGGCACTCTCGCCATTAGTTTTGACTGCCGGCCATCAGCCTTTCTAGCGACGCATCCAGCGTCAGCGGTTCAACGATGCTCTGTCATTTCAGGGGCTCTGCTTGGTGTGGATTGGTCGGACGTGGAGCCGTGTTTCGAGGAAGTTGCAGGGACGCCAGGGCTGTATTCCGCAGAATCTGCAGAGGAGAGAGTCAAGGAGTTGTTCTCTGCACCTGGAATACAGGTTCAGAATTTCAAATCACGACCTGTCGACCATTTTGGATAGATTAGACCAATGACAAGTCACGTGCACGTGTGATCATCGCATTACAATTTTTTTTTTTTAAGAGTGAGGATGTTTTATTAAGGATGCCGAGAAAAATGTAGGTGGTGTTGGGAAGTTTTTTTTAATAGGTTTTGTAAAATCTTAAAACAGTTAAGTGGAATGGATGTGAGAGGGATGACAAAAAGAGAGGAGATTGGGTAACACAACTATTATGAAAAGGATGAAGGGAAGGAAGGGAGAAAAGTAACCGGTAAGAATGAAATAAAATAAGCCAAGAAAATCTGAATTTAATGAGCCAGTTATTGCAAAATCAATTCTTATGCTCTGCTTTTATCAAACGGATCCAATGACTCATTGCGGCAATGGTTATTTTCAGAAACGGCAAAAATTAATTACGAATAAATGCCCCATCGTTCTGAGCTTTGCCAATTTCGCCAAGCGGGTACCCGTTTCAAATCTCGATCAGTCTCCATGCCCCCCCCCCCCCCACTAGGCAATGCCAGAACCGTATTAATCGTTACCCATACTCCTCCTCCCGAGGCATCCATCAGCAGGCTGATGCGAACGTTGTCCTGTGACCCCGTGCTCTCTCGCCACCCCCCCCCCCCCCCCCGAAAACAGTGGCCAAACTATTTGTCAACCAAGTGGGATTTTTTTTAAATTTATTTTTTCAGGCAAGCATGACTGAGTGGATGAAAATCATCAAACTTGACCGTGACTTGAAGACTGCTGCTCACCTCTAAGACTCCAACGGGACTATGACAAGACGAATTTATGGAGCCTGAACGGAGACGTAGACTTAAGATATAACTCATGAACGCTCTTCAAGACCGCAGTGCTCTGAGGAAGACGATAAAAATGGTCATTGTCTCTGTCCGTATTTGGCAAATAGTTACAGAGATCACTGATGGATTTACCTGATAACATTTGGAGGGGTGTGGGTGGAAAACTCCCACCCATCACACCAACGTTTAATACCTAACTACCGCTGTATTTTACAGAATGAATGAAATCCGCACAGAAAGGCTTGATTAAAATTCCATGGGTTGTTTGTCTCCCACTCGACTCGAGACCAGAGCCGAAGTGAAAAATTCCGACGGAACTAACGCCGCCTGTGCACGCGCGTGCGCCCTCAACCCGCCCCGCGTCCCAGGTGCGTACCCTTTACCTGCTCGCCAAGCAAGGCAAGAGCGTGCGCCATCGACTCTGGGATTTCGACCGAGTGGCGGAGAGCAACGGGCAGCTGCTCGAGTTCGACCCCCGGCGCCAGGCGGACGGCACCACGTACGTGGTGCCCGTCAAGGGCGGCGTGCGTGCCGGGCTTTGCGGGAAGTTGCTGCTCCTGGCGCCAGCGACGGCGACGCCAGCCGTGGGAAAATCTTAGCACCGCTGTCATCTTCACCCCCCCGGCCACCCTCCCCCTGGTCACGTGACCATGGATGAACGCAGCGGAAGAGGAGATGTTAACTACCTCGCCTGGTGTACAGGAGGTTGTGGGTTTGATCCCGACTCTGACGCCTGCTGTTTATTTGGAGTCTGCATGTTCTCTCTCTCCCCGTGGTCGCGTGGATTTTTTTATCCAGGTCCTCCGATTTTTTTCTCCACATTTAGAAGCATGCGTTGAGAGTATTTGCCTGCTATAATTTTCCAAATGATAAGCCACTTCATTGAGCTATCATTTGTGGCCAGGTCGCTTCTGAAAAACAGCTACATAGCTCAGTGGGCCTTACCTGGTAAAATAAATAGGGAGATAGTGAAAATTACCGCTTCCTATGTGTATTGCAAAAGTGATGCCGGGTAAGGTGGCCGGATGTCCAGGGTGTCAGAGTGGCGTTGCCCCATTCGTTGGCCCATCGCTTGGGTTTGGAGCACCAAGCCCATACCGCTGATAATCTGGGTTCCAATCCAGGTTTCAACCACACGCGATTTATGTATATTTCTATGTTGAACTTCTTTCGCACCGTACGTAGCCTACCGTGCTAATCGGAGGTGTGGGGGAAGGACAACGAACTAAACACAAAAAGCTGTTCTAAAGAAATTCGTTTTCAATCTAGATGATTTAAAACGCATAGCTCCAGTGGCTTAATAATATCAGAAGGAAGAGGTGTTCCAGACGGCCGCAGAAGCGCATCTGAAAGCGCGCGATGCAGCGACCGTCTCAGGTGTAGTAAGTTGGTGGTCTTAGCCTGATCGTTTAACAAATGCACGCAAAGCCTTCGTGTTAAATTTGGTTTTCCACTTTGGGGAAATTCCAGTAATTGAACTCGGGTCACCGGGTTCATTGCGTAATGTCCTCACCACTGCGTCAGTGCTTCCTCTTTTTTTTATCAACTGTGCGCAAAAATATCCCTCGGTAAACCTTGACAATTGTCTCTTTTTGCGTTAAAATGTGAATGAATATAGATAGTGTGCAAATGTGTAGTGCACAAAAACCATTTTTTTATTAACTCGAAGGATGATTAGTTGTAACAAATTTCTTTTGTATTTTACAAAAGCCAATTATGCAAATGGTAAATTCCCATTGTATTTTAATTACAGCGTTTTTGAAAACCATGCATACTTCATTTTCCTTTTCTCCACCTCCTCCTCGCTCAGCCCCTTGCACAACATACGTGAACAGACACGGGCGCATATTAGCAGCGTTATTATCGAGATAATATTTTTTTAAACAAGCCTTTAATTGCGATTCACACGTTTTAAAAATTAATGCGTCTCTGTTCCGACAGTGGTGCGGATGGTCCTGAAGCAATAATGAGAATGAAGCCACCAAATACTTTGGTGCAATGCTCATGTACCATCACTTGTGTCGCCCGGTTGTCAGCTCACTACTGGATGTGGCCCCCTCCCAGTGCCTGTGTGTGCCGTGGGGGTTACTTACTTCACCACGCTGGGTGGTGCCGGTTGATGTCGGCGGAAAACACGAAGGTTTTTTTTCCTCCGCAGCGCCCTACCCTACCCACCTTGTTTCGCGCCCCCCGAAAGCACCGTGACATCGAGTTCGTGCGTGGTGATCACACATCCTCGCACGATCCAGACTCATTCCTGCCTGGCTTCAATTAGATTGTATTTATTTCGGCAGGAAGGGCCCAATAAGCTGTTAGGCTCTTTTTCATGGGCTTCTTGCGATGGTACGGTAGTTATACAGTACAGATCTGACGATAAATGAGATTGCCCATCCAAGCACTATCCTGCTTAGATTCCGATATCTGTTGTGAGATGCGGTATTATGTGCGTGTTTGGTAGAATACTTGCATGTAATTTTCTCTCACCGTCCGAGTACTGAACGCTCATGAGCGTTATACTTAAGGAGCACGTTTAATTTCGGTTCGTGAACATAGATGGGCCAGAATGCTCGCCCTCGTGAACCAATAATGCGCGCTCTCCTAACGAAAGACAACGTAGCGACAGAGAGGACTTGGAAAATCCCTTTTTGGTTTAGTGACAATCCAGCAACGTTAACGAGGCGATGGCGGTGGCCGTGGCGAATATTTGAGCGGCACAACGAATAATGCGCAGCGTCTGAAGCAGCACAGGGTTACACCGGCATTGCTGTTACCTCGTTGTTTTAAAATGTGAGGAGTCGGTCAACATTTCTGGTGACAAATTATCCTCAAGAATGTTTAGCGTCTAAAATGCCTGCCTGTATATTTTGTCCGTGGTTATTCACGCTTTCCAACTGAGGGTGAACGTCTACGCATGATCCCTCTGTCCGTAACAGACGGGGTTACGATAACTCTCGTTAAGACGACCCAAGATCAAGGAAACCGGCATTTCTTTTAAAAACCACGGTTCCTTAGCGCACACCCAGAGGCCCGTAATGTCGAGCGAAACTTTTTTTCAGGTGTTAGTGAATGCGATATGATAGTGCTTTTGTTTGTTACTAAGCGAGGTTTTCGGGAACTTGGGAGATGGTCGATGAGAGGGAATTCCTTAAAGTTGTGTTTCAATTGGGGACTAACTCTTTCGAAAACTGCCCAAATTCACCGAAGCGGTGCCTAAAATCTGCCAGACTTGAACCACAGAAAAAATGACTACTTGTTAAGGTGCAAACGCATTTTGCCTCCGCAGCTACCTATCGGTTTACATACTGCCAATTAATTATGTTGGAAGACAACACGTGTTGAAAAGCGTTGCATTATCCATGAGCATGCATGATTATTCTCAACTTGTTTTTATCTGAGTACGAGATGTATCGCCTCTAAAACGAGCTCGCTCGTTATATTTTGTCCGTTATTTTATTCATGGATCCCATGCCAAGATCACGTTTTCCGATTCATTTTAACAAGGTCTTCCCATTTTTTTTGGCGCACACCTCATTGCTGTTTCTGCTCCCGTTCAGTAATGTGGCTCCAAGGGGCCTCTCCTATCTGTTTTGCCAAATTTTTGACCAACGTGGCCCAACAGTCAGTTTCTCAATGGCTTTAATTGGCACGGTGGCCAGATGTTAACTCCCTCGCCTGGTATACATGAGGTCGTTGGTTCGATCCCGACCCTGATGCCTGTATATTTGGAGTTTGCGTGTCTCTCTCTCCCCGTGGTCGCGTGGATTTTTTTTCCGGGTCCTCCGGTTTTTCCCCTCCACATTTAGAATCGACGTGCATTTAGAGTATTTGGCAGCTATATATTTCCACACAGTAAGCCACCTCGTTGAGCTATCATTTGTGGCTAGGACGCTTCTGAAAAAGAGCTGTACAGGTATAGCTCAGTGGGCCTTACCTAATAAGATACCAAAAAATAGTTCACTCACCACTACTAACTCACCACGATTAACTCACTGCCAGTGGCAAAGTAAAGGTGCATCCCTGCTATAGATTATCTGTGGTGTACCCATTTTAATATGCTGGTTGGACAGAAAGTGGTGGTGGATTTAAGGAACTTCACCATTGTTCCACCAGCTGCACTGGGAGCTCGAATTGGTGACCTCTGGAGTTGCAATTCCAGACGTGCCGGTGCTGAAATGTAGCACTCGTTTTGGTCGATTGACACTGCCTCATTTTCTACTGCCCCAACACCTTTTAACCAAAGCGCCAGTCGTAGTTCACAGGGAATTGCCCAGCGCTGTAAACGCACACAGCCTGGCGACAACGAAACACCGCACCTCCGATGAGCGCGGTTGGCTACTTACGGCGCGAAAGCAGCTCAACAGCCGGCTACGTTAAATAGAATTGAACGCGACCTCGAATTTGTGCGCACACGGAAATTAAGAGCACGGACCCCAGTGTCGGTTAGAAGAGTAAATGGCGAGAATGAAGGCGGCTCAACCCCACCACCATCCCCCCAACCCCCGAACCCTCTTGTTTAAACTAAAAGGCTCGCTCCTAAGCGATGTCCTACCTCTGCAATAGCTTTCCGCCATGATTGTTCAAACACGCGCCGCCGTTGCGCATTCTCCTGAACATCCCAGGGCCAAGAGAGGTTGAGCCTTTTGTGCTGTAACCAGATGATAAGCACGCCTTATGAATTGTGGACAATTTCTCGGCACGCTCGGCTCTCCCGTACATTTGAATGGCTTCGAGCCGAGTGCCGTGACGCACTTTTTTCCCCATTTAGTGCCGCGTGTCAATTTCATTACATGGCAAGCGAGTGGGTTTAAGAGGGTGGGGTCTGCGCCGTCGGTCACAAGGAACGCGGGCATTTGGATCAATGGCGATACGAGATATGTTCCGCTAGGGGTGCAACGATGGTTTTGATGTGTAACCGTTGAGCTCCCGATCCACGTGAAAGGGAGTCCACGCGAGTCGACCTGCTAAGTGAACTTTGTATCGTTCCCACCAACACCCAACACGAGCGAACACCTGTAGGGCACGGACGACGGTGCTGCAGTTGACGACTGACCTCGTCATTCCCGCTCTCTCTCCTCTTCCCTGCCTCTCCTGGTATGAAGGAGGTCGTGGGTTCGATCCCGACCCTGGCGGCTGCTGCTGTATATTTGGAGTTTGCGTGGCTCTCCCTGTGGTCACGTGGATTTTTCTCCGGATCCTCCGGTTTTGCGCTCCACATTTAGAATCGACGTGCGTTGAGAGCGTTTGGCTGCTATAAATGTCCACGCGATAAGCCCACTTCGTTGAGCTATCATCTGTGGCCAGGTCGCTTCTGAACAAGAGCTACATAGCTCAGTGGGCCTTACCTGGTAAAATTGATAAACATTAATATCTACCCTCTCTTTCCTGTCTATAGGTTTCCTCCACCCCTCCCCTCGCATGCCTTGCCAACACCCCTCTCGCATGATCTCGTGTGGGCGTGACCCCATGTCCTTTTCATGAACCCCACACCCAACCCTAACGTGCCGTATGAACTCTACGCACGGCATTGATTCGCGTGCATAAGAATCGATGTGTTTCGATTGAAAAACGTTGCGTTGGGAGTGGATGCGATGTGACCCCAGTGACCCGAGTTCGATTCCCAGCCATGGCTCACATCTCGCTGTGAGTGATATCAGAAGGAATCCGTACCAGCCGGCGTGATGAACTGTGGTCATCCAGCAGTGGATTGACAATGGGCTGTACGTTATATTTATATATTTATGATGTTTGTGATTGCTTCAGGTGACGCTCACCTTGTGATCCCTGCAGCCATTGGTCCTCTCCAGTCTCCTTAATGTAAACACGATTGAATCAACTCACGACCCTGACAAATCGATACGCCTGGCACACAAACACACACCTGTACATATCGTGTAACTTATGTATGCGCGCATGTTGGACTCCTTTAGCGCCCGCTGTACGTAGCCAACCATGCTAATCCGAGGTGCACGTACAGGCAATGCATCTGTTCCGGTTAGTGACGGCCCGTGCTGATTGTGTGGTCGCACTGAGATCAGATCGGACAGAAACCTGTTTGCTCCACTGCTGTCAGTGTCCCCCCCAGGTGCGTGTCTCACAAGCACAATGCTCCCATCTTTGCGTGATCCATCAATCCACCACCCACCTCTCCTCCCTCCAAGTGCCTGAGCTACTAAGTTTATCGCCACCGCAACCCCAACTGCACTTGGCTGTGTATTTTTTGTTTTGTTTTGTGCCGTAAAAAAACCCACCGTTTTTTTTTTCCGCCGTGAGAGCCATATTATTTTCCGTAATTTTTTTAGCGCATTGTTGACAGAAGCAGATCTCCGCGTGGCATGTGCATACGCGAAAGTGAATTTTACGAAATCATCCCGGTTGCGGAAACGCCTGACGGTGCGATAACCTGCCCTCGTGCGCGAGGGCCCTTCAAGCGAAATGACTGTTTCGGAAAAAGGAGACGTGAAAGTGTTTTCATAACGTGTGATAGCACGTCAATTCTTATTATTATTTTTGGCCCTCTGTTGTGCACACATGGGGCGGGGGTGGTTCCGTGTGTGTGTGGGTGGATTTTTGGCAGCGCGCATTTCTGGTGAAGAATGATTTGCTATCAATGTTACTATTTATTTGCTTCCATGCTGCAATTGACCAACGGTATAAAAATATATATACGCGTTCTGTAAACGCAGAGAGCGAGCGAGCGAGAGCGGGTGGTGACCTTTAATGCTCGCATGTGAATGTCCCTCGAGCGGAGACGGACTCTGCTGCCATAACATTTCAATATCGCTCGCTCGGTACTAGCGCGTTCCGTCACCCCCCCCCCCCCCGTTAATGTGTGCAAGGGTCCAGCATTTTCGCCTATAGTTGCCCCGCTGCGGCTCCGTTGACGTAAAGATTTAATAATAATAAAAAAATCTGCATATTTAAATGATTTATTTAAAAGTTTATTTTTTATCCAAATTATACGCCATGGGTTCATTGCCTGTGGTCTAACGTTTTGGGGACAAAATGAGATGGGCGGGTTGCATAGTTTCGTGAAACTTCCTCCTCGCCCATCAGGAGGTGGCCAGTACTACAAGGCAGTACAGCAAGTGGGGTTCAATACTCTCTATGGACTTTTGAGTGCCGTCTCCTCGCGCGTGCGTGTGTGTGTTCTCAGGGTGCTTTGATTTCCTTCCACATGTATTGACAAAGCAACCCTATGGAAGATTCTCTTAAAAATAATCTTGAGACTCATTGAAGCTATCCTGGATCAATAACATTTCGATTACTATTATTACTACACCAAACATCTAATTCGGAGGCACTCTGAATGCAGCCAAAGTGAACAGCGACAATTATCTTTGCGTGTTGTGCAGTGTGTTATGAATTCCACACAGTATTTAGGTTACACAATGACCAGAGGGGGAAAACATGCACAGTAGTAGCGCATCGTAACGAAATCTATTTATTGTGTTTTATATATATAAGCCAATGGATCGGTAAAAGCAAAAACTGATTCTAGATTTGAAGCTTTTGTGACTGCAAGGATTCATACTCTTAGGTTTTTTCGGTAAAGTCACGTAGATAAAAAATAAAATTAAAATTAATAAAAGTAATAATAGAAATAAAATAAAATAATAAATCACTGATTTATTATTTTATGATTTATTATTTTATTTTATTTCTATTATTTTATTAATTTTAATAATATTTTTTACCTACGTGACTTTACCGAAAAAACCTAAGAGTAGCAAAAACTGAATTTTGCCAAAAGAAAAACGAACTTGGAAAGGAGTCTGCCTCCGTGTGGATGTTCCCCTCCCACCTCTCATTTTGAACCGCGTGGGGTATTCTTTTCCAAATGCAAGTGTACTCTGACACTGCAATTTCAGGCGATAGTTTGACAACTATCTGGGGCAGGCATCATGTCACTGTGACTGCTGTTATTTTTCATTTTCGCTCCGTCACATGGGTAAAGTGTTCTGTGGAAATCCGCGTCGTCTTTACAACGACAGGTGGACAATGAGACGCTGCTCAGACAATTTTCGTTGCCTCTGCTGTTGGTCCAGATATTTACAAACTCTTTGTTTTTTTCGGTAAAGTCAAGTAGGTAAAAATAAAATCACGACGTTTCGGAGGCAACACAAGCTTCCGTCTTCAGGTGGCAAAATTACTGTATCACTTGATACAGTAAATTACTGTATCACTTGATACAGTAATTTTTCTGTGACGGTTCCACATGAAGACGGAAGCTTGTGTTGCCTCCGAAACGTCGTGATTTAATTATTTTTTATTTTCTTTTTTTCACCTACGTGACTTTACCGAAATTTTTTTTTGTATGGACCCTTGCAGTCACGAAAACTTCAAATCTAGAACAGATGTTTACACTCTGCGATTTTTTTTGGGTAGGGTTTTTTTTGGGGGGTTTCTGACCTCGAAAAATTCACAGCCCGAAAGCGCCCGACGGACTTGCGTGGCTCTCGGCTTTCACGGGGCGTCCCCCTCCTGCTGGAGCGTGGTTCGCCATGCAAACCTAATTGGCTCCCCCGTTACAGCCCTGCAGTTGGCGAGGTGATATGATTGTTCTTTTGTAACACTCAACGTAACCATTATTGTCGGCTAATTTTTTTTCATAGCGTCAAAGTGCCGTCTCGAGCGGTCTTCGCGTAATGTTGGGCAGCGTACACTGAAATGTGGGTATGGCAAATTACAACGATTTTTTTTACAGCTATTAAGCAGACGATTGAGGTAGGGGCTTTTTTTTGCAAGATTTCGTGTCCCTTAATGAGGTTATTACGAAATCTGCAACCCTCTCTCTCTTTTTAAATAATGTAATCACATGTCGCCTAATTAGAGGCCTTATTTTATATATTAAAAAAAAGTTATCACTGAGTAAAATAAAAAAGCACAGCTTTTTTTTTAAAGAGTTAGTCATTAAAAATGATTAGTATCGTATGCATTTTAATTACGAATTGGGAAATAATAGTCTGGAAAACGAATGATTCGCGTTGTTTTGACGACAAGCCACGTTGCAGTGCAATTACATATTTAACACTTATTTATGCTGTCGATTGTTGGGTGTAAATGTGTCATTTGTTGCAGGAGAGCACATGGCCCCTGCATGGGCCCTTCAAATATGTATTTTGTTATTCTTCTTGGTTCTTTCGGTAAAGTCACGTAGAAGGGAAATAATTACATATTAAAAATAAAGGGCTGTTTGAAGGACAGCGCCCTGTTCTTCACCTGAGGACGGCTGCTTGCGTTGTGGCCGAAACGTCGTGAGAATTTTATTTTATTATGTTTTATTTTTATTATTTTACTATTTCCCTTCTACGTGACTTTACCGAAAGAACCAAGAAGATGAATCCCTGCAGTCACGAAAGCTTTAAATCAAAATATATTTTGTTACATTTATAATGCAGTCTCAGTCTCGCTGCACCATCTTTATATATATAAAAAAAATGGTTTTGGAAATGTATTCGTAGAAAATTCTTTCTCACCAAGGCCTCTGTGTGCTTGGATGACGACATCAGTTTCCACTGAATTAAATTAATTTTAATGGTCCGCAGCAGCAAGGTACGATGGCAATTGATATCCACGTCCCCTTGTATAGACTGTGATTGATGTCACTTACATGGGCACTGCTTGAATACAAACTTATAACTGCAGCTGTCTCGTAGTTGGTTGTTCTCTAATTCCTTCGTTATTTTGATCTGTGTGATATTTGTGGGCAATGTAACAACCAGTGGGAACAAGCCGCGGCAAATTATTGGCTGAACATGATTATGAGCTAAACAAAAGTCACAGGCCAAAAGTTTTCTTAACAAAAAGTTAGAATTTTAGGACCACAATTGCAAGAAAATAACATCCGAGTCTCTATACTTAGGGCAATTATTGCTTGTGGAGCAGAATTTAAATGATGCGATAAAATATACAAATGGGCTTGGAACGCTTTTGGAACATCTGAATTTCATCATGGAAGGTCATTTACCAACGTGCCTAAAAGAGGAACGTTTTCAACCGGTGCATGCTATTTGGCTATTCCCTGAAAACGGAATTGTAAACGCTGACAAAAAATGTGAAACAATAGTTTGAAAGTATGGGAAGAATACACTTGAGAGGCAGAAAGAGTAACAGATGGATCAGAGCATAACTGCGAATTAGACATCATATTGACTTAAGCAAAGTCGGTGGGCTTCGACGGGGCAATTTGCTAGCGAATCAGTCGAGACTGGTGAAAGAATGGCAGCCAAAGGTGGTAACTACCTGGAGAATATTGCCACTAGCATGGAGAGTGAGCAACGAGTATTAGATTGTGCGCAAAATCGAGATGGATTGTGGCATCGTAAGTCTGTGAGGACTAGTGCCAGTGTGGAGAGGCCTTCATCCAGCAGTGGCTATATCGTGGCTGATGATGATGATGGCAAAATAAACCACAGTGGCACTACATGGCAACCAATACTCCCAGAGCATAGTGAAATTACTTCCAGGTCAATATTTTTGTAACCCTGGGTTCATTGAGCCAGGATTTCAATTGTGAAGTCAAACAAATAATCCTATCGCAACTTTATTTCGGTATGATGGTGCCTTAAGCAACAACGGGTGATGAAGTCACACCTGCAGTCATACGCGAATAGAGCTAGAATATGACTTGTAACTTGATGCTGCAGAAACTTCCCATACCAACAATACCCTGAAAGTCATTTGGGACAGAATGGTGTTCATAAATGATATTAATGATACATTGGATAAAAAAAAGGTACAACTCCTTTGAGGAAATTATCCTTTGAGTGTTTTGATAATTATAATGGGTGGAAACTGAAATATGATTTTGTCTAAGTATAATTGATAGTCATTGTTTAAGCAAATGGTTTTCATCTGTTCACAAAACTATTACGCTTAAGGTTTGCTTTGATACGAGTGATCTATGAACTGAGCTTGCGAAATTAAGTTAATTTTAATGCAATGTGCTACGATTAAAATGTAATGCTCGCTGTTGTATGCATGGCGTGTGTTCGCGTTCGCTGCACGTTTACTGCACGTTTACAGCAGCAATGAGTGGGGAGTTAATAAATTGCAACTTTGGAGTTGTTTGGGTTGTACACAAACTGCGGTTCTTTGAGTGTCAACGAATGAAAAGCCGGGCATGCACACCCACTGCGCCGTGAGGTGTCCAAGAGATAAGCAAAACTAAGCGTTTAATATGAGCAGGTAAGGCCCACTGAGCTAAATGGCAGTGCAGCAAGTGGGTTTATTCTATCTGTGCAGAGCTGTGAGCGTTTTCTTGTCGACTACGTGGGGTTTCTGCAGGTATTTTGGTGACCTCTCACATGGCAAACAGAAAATAATTTAATTGGCCAAGCATCCCGATGTGGCACCCAGCTGAAAATGGTTATTGGAGGACTTCTTGAATGAGCTGGGAACTATGATGATACATTTCAAGGTCACAGCGTCTGGCAGTACTTGCTGAGTTCGGAGAAGCGCCTTGAATTTGATTAAGATTGTTCGTAAATTCAACAGGATGAACACAAATAGTGTCCTTCCAAAACATAACACTCACAAATTTCATAAAATGGAATTGCGTTGCACGGATGGTACAGAGAAGTAAGCCAAAGGTGACGTGATTGATTTTATCCAATTACAGGCATTTACAAGAAGGATGCTACTATATAAAAAAAACGCCATTGCTTTCCCCACGGTATGTGACGTTATAAGTCGCTGCGAGACACCAATCTATTTGGGAAAATACACTCGACTTGTACAAAGACGGTTTGATTCGAATCATCCCAGTTATTTCTCCTACCCGATGATGAAAACCCGAAATATCTTCACACGAGACGTAAGATTCCAGACGAATGTTGCCTCTAACGTTCTCACTTCACCTCACCGACTATTTCATTTCTTTCTGAGAACGTCATCGTGCTCCTAACCGCGCAGATTTCCATGCGTCACTCGAATGACCGATGCGTTCCGCTACCGGTATCATTGCATCAGCACAATCGGATCGGTGCTATCGGGGGAGACGAGAAGCTATGGGCATTCCCACCATCCCCAAAAAAAACCTCATTGTCTTTTATTTTTTTAAGAATCAAACCTCAGACGCTGCTTTCAAACCTTAATCCCCGATGTGATGGCGCGCGTCTTTATAATTCAGCGACGCGGAGATGGGTATTGTGGATCATGTTATGCTCGTTTTCACTGACTGTTGATCAAGTGGAATGGGGTAAGGCACGCGTGAGAAGAACCGACGAGATGGACTCAATTAACCATCGGGTGGACACTGAGCGAAGACAACGGGAGCAGCAGCAGCAGGAGAGGGCAAGAGAAGATGTGGCTTGGGATGAAATCAAATAACGCAGAGGCCACTGCTGGATTGGAACAACTAATGAAAGAAATGGAAGATATTGGGGGAGGCCTATTACCAGTAGTGATAAGTAACAGGCTTGCAGAAATAGCAAGTGCGTTTCTCGCATGAGTGTGGACGGCAAATAGGCCTCTGTCCTTTTTCTTTGTATTCTCTGGGCATTTTGGTTTCCTCACAAAGTAATATACATTTTTTTGTTAGTTGCCACACATCTCAAGCAGGACTCTCTTTAAACGGTCCCTAGGCTTGGCGGAGATTTGCAGGGTGAACGTAACAACGGGTTATTATAATTCCAGTCCTGTGGCCGGTCTTGCAGGAAACACACTATAAACAATTAAATGTGTCAACACATTACGCTGGTGTATAAATTGGGCAGAGGACAAATTGTCCCTCCCTCCCTCCCCTCCCTCCCTCCCTCCCCCCAGCATATGCGCTCGCTCGCCAACACACACACACACAAAAGATCATTATGGGTGACCTTCAAGTTTATAACATTAACATATGATATTGGTAATTGCTTTCACATTGCTTAATTGCCTAATGCGCTCCCAATAGCCCTTTCGTGCACCTTTAATTGGTACAATATAAAAAAAGTTGAGTGGCATCTCATGGAGGCTTCTCACGATCTTCTCAACGAATGCCCCTGACGGCATCTCGGTGGCCAGGCATTGACACTAAGGGGGCCACTCAGTGGGACTGACTCGTCGGTCAATTGTCAATGAGAGCCATCCGGCACGTGTTTGTGAGGTTAGCAGCTGCTCAAAAAAACACCCAGAGTCAAACGAGAGCTTCTCTCTCTCAAATTAGCAATCGCGGCGGTGCTCAATCTCCGGCCCTGAGACAGTGGTCGAAATTGCACGTTCCTATGGCGTGGGCAAGTCTGCTTTCGAGAGAACCGCTCTTGAGTTGCACACAATGCGTTACTCATTTTGTTGACCCCCCCTCCCGCCCCCCGCATGGATGATGGGCTGAGTCAACCCCCGAGCAGAGTTTGAACTCGCACATTTCTGATTGCGAGCCGCTATTGGCCGATTGACCTTTCAGTTCAATATTATCCAGCGGCATTTGTAAGCATGCAATATCTGGACCGGTTTTGACCTTCTGGGTCTCATCAGCTGAATGGAAGATCGAAACCGATATAGAGATTGCTTGCTTATGATATTGGTCTGGAAAGCCAGAAGGTTGACGGACAAAACACACAATTATATTTAACTATGTTTAAGCATGTGGAGATGTGCTTATAATATAAATCGCACAACAACGCTCTACAACAAAGCACACTGAGTTAGTAAACAACATTGCGCAATATCCTCTGGTTCTTTCGGTAAAGTCACGTAGAAAGAAAAAATAATAAAAGAAAACACGACATTCTGGTCGCAACACAAGCGTCCGTCTTCAGGTGAGAAAATTATCTGCTGTTGTGGCTTTATATATGAATGTTCTTTGTTCAACAGGCCTGGCTCTGTTGATGAGACTCAAATGTCAAAGGCCTACCCAGAGTTATATTCTCCAACAATTCGGTGGCTATTCCAACGACCAACCAGTTGTGTTGTGCGTTTTTTGTCCGACAATTAAACAAAAAAATAGCAGAGAACCACACGAGAGGTAGTCTAGAGCCCTCTTGGCAATTAAAACAAAAATGGATTTTTAAACTACCCGGTAAAAGGTTATGTGTATACCAGCATAAATTGCTTTGCGGGTAACAGCAATTAAGCAGCCTAATTAGGGTTTGGAGGCACAACTGTCTTGAACAAAAAAAAAACTGTTTGAAAAGGCTGAGTGAAGATGCATTATTTACAGGCGCACACACACACACACTGGAAACCCAGCACCTCGATTTTCATAATTGAGTGCCAAAGGCGTCTGCCACTGCCGCCACTGGATTATATGTTTTTAAAACAGCCCACTCCCACCCCCCGCATCCTTCCACGCCTCGCCCCCCACGACTGCTACTCCGAACGCAAACACCTCCACCTACACGCCACTGCATCCACAACATCATTAGAAAAAAGGAACTGTCAATTATTACATTCGATAATGGCTTCATTAGGACGTGACGCGACATTAATAGGCGCGCGGCTGAAAACTGCCTTAATTAGTTTCCGAATTAAATCGGTGACCTTTTCCTTGGTCTGTGTGCGTATGCGTATGTGGTGTGTGTGTGTGTGCGCGCGCGTGCGTATGTATATGCGGGGAGCGGTGGTGTAGCGGTTAGCGCGCTGTGCAACGGAGCCGACGACCCGAGTTCAAATCACGCTCACGGCCAGCACCAGTGACGAGTTATCTGAACCGGAGAACCGAGTTCGATTCCCGCTCACGGCCACCAACAGCGGTGACGAATTATCCGAACCGGTTCTGGGCCTCCCCTAGGTTGACTCAGCCTCAAATGAGTAGTACCTGGCGCGGTGTGGAGTGAACATCGCCACTTGGGGAGACAAAGGCGGCCGGGCGTGGCGCTGGCCACGTTTCCACGCGACGTGTGGTGGGGGTAGAGTGTGCGGCGACTAACCCCACGCGTTTATCACTGCCGGGTGGACAGATTGACGGGCGGCATCGATGGGATTGATGGCTGATTGTTTCAACCACCGAAACGATCGGCAACCTCTGGGATTGCGAGTTGAGTTGTACGAACCGCGACCACCACCGCGGCGCTGGGTTTGTGCAAGAGTCGGTGTCGGGGTGGATATGACACCCTCCCCCCCCCCACTTCCCCTACTATGTCAAGTGGCACAGCGGGCGAGGCAGGAGGAAGGAGGAGACGGCTCGTGAAGGACCACGACTGGGCAGTTGTGGAAAGCAGTCGCCCTCCAGCAACAACGGCGGGAGGGCGGGGGAGCAATGCGCAGTAGAGGGTTGCCGAACGAATGCACAAGTAGGCCTCGGCAAGGTAAGGTAATTTACCCTTTTTACCGGGTAAAAGGGTAAAGGGTAAAGATGTCGACATGCCAAGGGGTAAGGTAAAGGGTAGGGTAAAGGTAGCTCGGAATAATTACCTGGTAGGGTAAAGATAGCTCAAAGTATTACCCGGTAAATACGGTACCTTGTTTACCGCTAAAAGCTCCGTTGCGCAGTCCGTGGCCTACATTTAATAAGTAATATTAAAAAAAACTTGATAAAAAAACACGCTTTTATGAAATGTACGAGAAATGACAGAACTCCAGGAAGTGGCCCCAAAGCTCGCCACAACGTAAGGGACCGTGGTGATTTACAGCCAACGTCAGTTGAGCGTGGACACTTAGAGCCAAGCCGAAACAACAAATAAAAAAGAATGTTTAAAAATAGATAGATTTTTTATGATAGAATATAGTGTTGTCATCAGTATGACCTAAGTATTCCAAGTTTGCAGGAAGTGGGTAAAAATTGAGTGTCAAGATTTGAGGATACAACAACAATAACGACAACAACGACAGACAGTGAGTTAAAAGAAAGCGTGTAACATTGGAATAATCGAGAGTATTCTATATGATTAAAGCGCTCTACCTAACATTTACCGTTATAAACCGTGTTCATGTGTAGTTGTTCCCTTGTAATTACCCTGTAATCGGGTAATTTGTATGGGGTAAGGGTAAAAGGTAGGGTAAAGGTAAGCTCGTTGCTTTTTACCTTTTACCTTGTACCTTACCTGCTAAAGGGTAAAAGGTAGGGTAGAGTGATTGTATTGTGGTAAGGTAAAAGGTAGGGTAAAGGTAGGCTCGTTGTTTTTACCTTTTAACTTTTACCTTACCTTGCCGAGGCCTATGCACAAGGACGCAACTAAATTTCGATTTAAAGCTTTCGTGACTGCAGGGATTCATCTTTTTGGTTCTTTCGGTAAAGTCACGTAGAATGGAAATAATAAAATAATAGAAATAAAACGTCGTGAGAATTATTTTATTATGTTTTATTTTTATTATTTTATTATTT
This sequence comes from Entosphenus tridentatus, assembly GCA_014621495.2. Taxonomy (NCBI): domain Eukaryota; kingdom Metazoa; phylum Chordata; class Hyperoartia; order Petromyzontiformes; family Petromyzontidae; genus Entosphenus; species Entosphenus tridentatus. The sequence goes on along the minus strand of CM025629.2, from coordinate 3,066,537 downwards.
CCATTCTACGTGACTTTACCGAAAGAACCAAGAAGAAGGACGCAACTCTTGGGGGCCGTCCATAAATGACGTCACGCGATTTTGGACGATTTTTGACCCCCTCCCCCCTCGTCACACGGCGTCACAAAAATAAAACATGCTTCAAATCGCTTTAAACTATTGTCATTGTAGTGCGTATTTAATGTGGCGCTGCACTCTGATGTCGTAGGAGAAAACATGTATTAAAACGTATATTTAATTAAGTAGAACGTTTTGTTTATATTTATTAAAAGTTGCGCATTTTGATGTGACGTCACATTTCTCAAACCACCCCCCCCCCGTCACACATCGTCACAAATGTCTGACCCTCCCCACTAGGTGCGTGATATCATTTATGCACGGCCCCTTGACACACAAAGTGGCTTGCTACACAATTAATCACGCCACCTTGCTCATCTCGTCCAGGAGCACGAACCATCATCATGGTTCATGCGAGCTCTGATCATTCTCACAGCAGCAGTGACTTTTGGCTGCTGGCCATCGCACACAGACGGTCACTGCGTCGCGCGTTTTCAAATGCGCTTCTGCGGCCGTCTGGAACGCTCTTCCGATATTCGGAAGCCACAGGAGCTATGCACTTTTAAAGGATCTGCATTGAAAACTCACTTCTTTAGAACTGCTTTTTGTGTTTAGTTTGTTGTCCTTCCCCCCGCACCTCCGTTTAGCGCGAATGGCAACGTACGGTGCGAAAGAAGTTCAACATACATAAATACAAACTGTTCCATGCGAGCTGGATATTGACTTGAGATATAGCCGATCAGCTGACAGGCCTCTGGTACTGTACTTGCTACCGGGACAATATGACAACACGTGTTTTTAAGTCATCAATCATTTAATTGAAGTACAGTAAACGTAAAATTGCTACCTGCTTTATGTTTAAATTGCATTTCACTTCCCCACTGTGTTCTTATCTCGACTTTTGTTGCGGGGTTTTTTTCCTCTCTGCAGTTTTTTCCCCTCAAATGTCGCGAGTCTCTTTAACTATTAAACTTTGGCAATTTAATATTTGGTCTTTTTTTTTTCAAACTAAACACGGAATGGTCAAGAAAAGCAAAGTACGCGTGTTAATTATTTATTGAACGTAAAACCAAAATCTTTCGGAATGCGCCCCATCTCGTTGACGTAAGGCGAGCGCAAAGTCAAATTCAAATAAAACTAAACACATTCCTAAATAACACGACCGTAACAGTTAAAGCAATTATGTTTAAAATATATAACGAGCGACGTTTCGGGCAATGGCCCTTCTTGTTATGTCCCTTGATCGCAAGCATGAGGGCCCATTTTCCCGAAACTTCGCCTGTCATTTATTTGTTCTATCTTCAAGGCAGTGTTACTCACAAATGTGTGGATTCTTGTTTTAATGAGTGCCGATACGCCACTGCCAACACAGTATGTACGTTGATCTTCTTTCGCGCCATACGTAGACAACCGTGCTAATTGGAGGTGCGGAGATTAAAACTATCACTCGCATGATGCGTAATATCGGCAGGATTCATTCGTGTGGGTATAATGTCAATTAGATACATTGTAGAATCATAATATTGGTCTTAAAAGCCTACGGGTGAAAAATAACATCGGCATGTTATGTGCATGGTTGTGCATGTCGTGTGTATGGGGAGCGGTGGTGCAACGGTTAACGCGCTGCGCTACGAACCCGGTGACATGAGTTCGATTCCTACTCACGGCGAACACAATCGGTCCTGGGCTTCTCCTAGGTCGACTCAGCCTCAGATGAGTATTGTACTTAGTGTGCAAAATACCGCATTTCTTTGATAATCAATTACACAATTGTGACGAATCAAGTATTAATTAATGGGTTACTCTTTGGTTCTTTCGGTAAAGTCACGTAGAAATAAATTTATATAAATAATAATAGAATACGACGTTTCGATTGCAACACAATCAACCATCATCAGGCACAAACGAATGAGAAAACAAACCGAGTACACTTGGAAATATAATGCAATACAACACAGAGAGTCGGCCAACACAACAGTCAACACCCCACCTGGTTGATTACGTTCTTCCAAAGATTGCTAAATTTGAGAGAGAGACAAAACATAGACACGGAGACACACAGAGAGACACACACAAGCAGAGAGAGAGACTCACACAGAGACAGAGAGACACACACACATAGGCACATTCATGGGTTACTGATGTGTGCCCCCTTTTCGAACGTGATTACGCCGGTGTGCGCGTGCGCGTGTGTTCAGCATAAAAAAAATAGCGAGCGGAGCGCCGGGCGGCGAAAACACAGCAAGCTGGCACAGCAGGGGGCACAGGTGGTGCATCGGACAGACGTCTCAGTCAGTCGACCCACGGCACCCGCGGGGTCTGTCCCGTGACCTCCCTGTGAGCGGGCCCTTCGACACATTTCACGTGGCCTTGAAGAGCCACGTAGCCTGGCACAGGCGCCGTGGTGACGTAGCCGCCACTCAGTGGCGAATGCGGGTTTATGTTTTTGCTGTTGTTGCTGTTGTTGTTGGGTCCACACGGGGTGGCTCAGGGCAGTCAGCAGCGCTCCGTACGTCCGCTTACAGAGAGGTGATTGCTGTCACGGTAACGATGTGTGTGCAGCTTGTTTGTGGGCACAGGTGGATCGGTTGAAAATGAGTCGTGGTGATGTTGGTACGATCGGACCTCCGATGAGCACGGTTGGCTACGTACGGTGCGAAAGAAGTTCAACGTGGCGTCATCTGGTCGAACACCATATGAGACTAGGCTCCAAAGAAAGCCGTCTCTGGTGTGGACCAATCAGTTTCAAAGACAATGCATAAATTATCAGAGTATTGTTTTTTGTTTGCATTTAACTGCAGGTATTGTGGTTAATGTAAGCATGATTCCTTTCAAAAGGTGTCAGTTTTGTTGCCAGAAAAAAGGGGAACAACCCTATTAGTATCCGTTTGTACTCTTCCACCACATTGTGTCATGCAACGGCTTCACCGTCTCGCCCTCACTAGCGTGGTGAAGTATGGTCAAATAATCGCCACGATCCAAATAGCCGCCACCTGCGTCCTGGTTTTCCAAGGATTGTTCTCTTTTTTATTTGGGTAAAAAAAACAAACCCCAAACTCAACACACTCGTCAACAGCACTGCCTTCAAAGGAAGTAGTGATACGAATCGACGACAGTCCGGGCAATCTCCCTGATTCATAGCACACCGCCTACACAGCAGCATCAAATAATTTGTGCTATCCTTCTGAGGGTGACAGCCCTCGTGAACATGCAGCGAGACTTCCCGGGGACACTACAAGTCCCGCCTCGCGTGAGTTTACGTAATAATTTAACACTCAAAGCACAGCATTTACGGCAAAACCCCAAACTTACGTCTCCCCCCTCTACGTCGTATTCGCAAATAAGTCGTCGCTGTATTATTAACACCGCTAGCCGATTTGCGTCACCTCAACCCCACGCTTACGTCGCTGACGGTCACCGTCTGTTCGCTCTCGTTATCCATCACCCCCCCATCCTTCGCCTCCACCACCACCACCAGCACCAACCCTGTGCATCGCTTCTTTCATTGACGTCGTTTCCATATTCGTCGCCGCACCCATCAGGAACGCATCCCCGGCCTGTTGTTGCATTCAGACGTCGTTCTCCTCTCCTCGGGTGCTGTGTAATCTTCCCCTTCCCACGACGTCGCCTCGTTGTGTTTTTTGCATCTCAGACGTGGCGACCCTGCCCGGCCACGGTGTGGAGGAGGTCTCCATCCAGCAGTGTATTGATTGACAACGAGCTGTGGAAGTGTATGCGTGCGTACACGAGCGTGCGACAAACAAAGCACCTTCGGCTCACTCTACCGAGGCTGTTTTTTTTTCATGGCTCACAGCGAGCGAGAAGCCTCCAAAACAAATGGCTCCAGATACATGATTGGTATGATTTACGATCCTTTCGGTGATCCTTTGCTCCTTTGACACGAATCGAAAAATTTCAGACCGCCCGCCCGCCCACTCACCCACCCACAACCCCCCATCCACCCACAACCCCATCCATCCACACCCCCATCCACTTACCCACCCACCCACACCCTCGTCCAACCACACCCCTATCCACTCACTCACCCACCCATCCACACCCCCATCCATTCACACTCCCAACCACTTACCCACCAACCCACACCCTCGTCCACCCACACCCCTATCCACTCACCCATCCACCCACACACACCCCTATCAACACGCGTTCTCTTTCATCCCCACCTGTCCATATTCCTTTCACAGCTGCACCACCACCACTACCACCACCACCCCCGTAGGTTGTCTTTGCTGATAGCGAGCGCCGATTTAGACGGGCACGGAGTGCGCTGTGACCAAGCATCGTGCCCAGCTGCCTTTGTCTCTTCAGTGCTAATGATGCTGATCATGCACCACCGCACCGGTATTTAAGGCCGAGTCGATCTAGAAGAGTCCCACGATGGGTTCGGATACAACCCATTGATATTAGTCGTGGGTCCAGGACTCGAACTCATATGACCGGGGTCTTAGCGTGCAATGCGATAACCAATTTTCATTGCGTCACCGCATCCACACATCCACACACAGTCACGCGGACACATTTCACACACATTTCTACAAACACACACATTTACATAACACGTTCTCACAAACACATTCACACACATATATAAACAGACAAATATAAATCTACCCCGTCTAGTCTTGAACAGGCTGTTGGGGCAAGTGCTGTTTGCAAGCGACGTCACGCCCGACCGCCTTTATCTCCCCAGCGCTGATGTTTGCACACCGCATCAGGTACTCATCATAGACTGAGTCGACCTAGGGGAGGCCCAGGATCGGTTCAGATTGGCCGTGAGAGGAAATCGAACTCGGGTCGCTGGGTTCGTTGCGCGCTAACCCCACTAGACATATGTGACAAGAAGAGCTTCATAGCTCATCGGATTCCTCCTTGCCTAAGTAACAATTTTTTTTCTCCCGCACCTCCGATTAGCACGCTCGGCCACGTACGGTGCGAAAGAAGTGCAACATACAAAGATTACATGATACAATGTGTCCGAACTCTGACACTAACCGCTCCCAACGCGCAAGAGAGACGTTGCACACTCCACAGAGACACTTCGCCTGTGTCCTCCAACTTCACTCCCCGGTCCCACCCATGCACTCGTGCCCGAAGCTAACAAAGTCCTTCGCTCACCGTCTTCCACCCTTGCGGGGGCCCCCCCAGCATCCCTCGTCACCCCCCAACATCGCCCACCACAAGCACACACGACGCCCGGCACCTCCCCCCCTCCGCCACCTAGCCACCCACTTTCACACGCAAAGTGGCAGCGCTAAGGCGTAAATACAACGGAGCAAAAGCTTAGGGTCCCAAGTAGCTCAAGGGGCCTCGGATTAATGAAAACATAGGGATGCATCAAATGTAAATTTCGAACTGAGATCCTAATAAACAGAGAAAGTTAATGAACACGAGTCAATGTAACCTCCCAGCTCTATATGTCGTCTGTCTCACTGCATATCGCTTGTCTGTATCTCTCCTTATCTCTTTACTGGCGCTTACATACATATCTCGCTGCATTTATCTCACCCTTGGCTCACCTCCGTCATCTTCTTACAGCCCCAACTTTGGTCCATATTTCTCTCGGTGTCACGAGACCCGTTCCTGTCCCATGTCTTTATCTCTGCCGTCATCTCACTCACTAGGAGTTGCTATATATATGGGACTTTTATTTACCAGCATGAAACTTATGAAACGAACAGACAAGGCTGTTGCCCTGTCTGACAATAACACGGCAGGTGATGGTGAGATGTCCAAACACCAAATAGAGATCAATTGTAAGGCATCAAGTCTGCATTAACCACACGTACTTGTGACGATATATGCAAAAAAACATGCTTTGATAATGATATATCCAATCTAGAGATTTGAAGGAATCCATACTCTTTGGTTCTTTCGGTAAAGTCACGTAGGTATAAATAAAAGAAAAGAAAACAAATCACGACGTTTCGATCGCAGCACAAGCAATCCTCATCAGGTGGGACAACCATCGTTGTCTTATATATAATATGTATTTTCTTATATATAATGTATGCATTGTCATATTTAAAATATGCACTCCTATCACCATTTGGTATATTTTGTTGTTGTTGTTGTAACTTTCTGATTCACCCCGACTGGACCTCTGTCAAGAGCTTCATAGCTCATCGGATTCCTCGAGTATAAGGAAAGATTCCGATTGTGCAATTGAAGTAGTTTACAAATTGAAAAGGGGTGCTGGGTGGGGGGGGAGACGGGGAGGGGGTACCTCCAAAATACGTTCTTCTTAGGACCCCCTTCCCCCCCCAATGAGATTAGCATCCACCGCTTGCCCTCTTGCTCATTCACCACAACCACCACCACCGCCACAGCCTTGCTCGAGCACGTACGCCGCAGAGGGGCTCACGCGCATTGATTCCGTTCGGCCGGGGGTGAATAGACTGCGCTTTGCTGCCCCGACCGTGAGTTAAAGTGACGCGAGTTCAAGGGTTAGCCACATAGCAATTACCAGGGCGTAGGGGGGGGGAGGTGGGTGGATTTTGGGGAAAGCGGTGAGCTTGGGCCATGCGGATGAGTGTTGGTTACACAGATACGGCCAGGGCGTGCGTAAAAAAATGCGCAATTACACACAAACGCCCCCCCGCGCCACCACACCGGAATTATGAGAACATCTGCGAGTGTAGGTGCCACATAGATGATTGTTGTTATTACCGCACGGGCTTGGCCGCATACAGGGGGATAGATGGGCGCGGCACGGGCTACGGAAGAGATGGGTTGACGTTGGTACAGGAGGATGTGGAGCTGAGTGGACTTGCCGATGAGCGGTACCAGCGGTGTCAAGATCGGCATCTGTGGAGGAGGCTCGTGAAGGACGCTGCTACTGGGCAGTTGGAGGCAGTCGCCCTCCAACAACAACGGAGGACATAGGTGCAACGCTCACAACAACGAGCGGAGCGCCGGGCGGATAAAACGCAGCGAGTTGGCACAGCGGGGAGCACAGGTGTTGCATTTGTCAGTCGTCTCAGTCAACTCATGGCACCCAGATCTGTTCGGTCACCTGCCAGCGAGCTTTACACACTTCACGTGATAGTGGCGAACGGCGGTTGTTATCAACATCTCCGAATCGTGGGATGGCTACGGATCGAGGAAGCCTTCATCTAGCAGCAGATTGATCATAGCTGATACGATGACATCGTGGCCCATGGTGTCCAGTGTGCAAATGTACCGATAAAAAAAGAACCAATCATGTCGTTACACGCTGCACCCGTCTGATGATGCCTAAGCGTGTCGCGCGTGGAAGGTGGAGAGCTGATTCAATGTGGGATGGGGAGAGACCGCGTGCATGTCAGTGACGTGAGTGTCACACGTGACGTGGACAGCACTTATTAAAAACACGGCACGTGTTCAAGTCATCATCAGGCGCGTGCAGCGTGCAACCACCTTATTTGTATTGGAACGGGGTACAGTTTGTGAACTCGAAAACGAGTAACGCCCCCGCTTCGCATCTCGTAAATTACATGATTACATCGATATCCCTGATCTATCTTCACAAATAAAATGCGATGTTCGGCATGTGTATATTCTTTCCAGCACATTGGCCTTCAGCACGGATGCAAACTGGCAGAAATGTGTTTAAACATTAGAACCCCTGCAGTCGTTTCAACTTCACGTTTTCATCAGCGATTTGTTTGTTTTTCTTTCGCCGACTGCCCAGATGTTATTGGCAAAAGCACTCCATGTGAAGTCGAAACGCCGGGGGGGGGGGGGCCCTGTTAACAGCTTAATAGCGCGGCAGTGCTAGCCAGATGCACGTGGCGTGAAGGTGGTCTCCGTCAACGCTTGCACCACGCGCCACGCTCACGCACAAACACACGCACAATCCGTCCCGTGTCACCTTGAAGCCTGCCATAATTGCGACTGGTGAGATTCAGTTTACAAACTTTCTGAGTGACAACGCTGCCAAGCCCATGTGCTCTCTGCGCGCGGTCACGCAATATTAATAACACACGACGATGCGCTCGCTCTCTCTCTCTGCGGAACCTTATGGTTTTTAATGCCACGTTGCGATAATATAATTTCGACAGCACTCGTGCCAAGCGCTTACAGATGCTTCGAAGCTGATTGCGATGACATAGTTCTTCCATGCGTTTTTTTTCTTTCCCGGGTTGTTAGTGCGTATGATGTTGTGACGTGTCTCCGCTTCGTGTGCTTGGGGAGCTTCTTCAGGGGACCGAATTCCAGCAGGCGAAGCGAAACGGATAATTAAGTGCCAGGCGACCGGTTGCTGACGACGATGATTATGACGACGATGATGATATCGCTCTCGGATGCGTTTCACTCCACATGCTGGTGGCAGGGAGCTTCTTCAGGAAGCAAGTGAGAGCTCCTGGTCGCGTGAAAACGATACAGCAACAACCGCGAATACGCATCAGCAGTGTGATGATGACGACGGCTATGATGATGATGATGATAACGATCCTTGCTACGTGCACTTGTTTGTTGACCGGCGATCGAGCGCACAACAAACGTTAATTGTCGCCACTTACACGGGACAGTCGCAATGTTTTGATGCGCAATTAACTGCGCTTGGGAAACGCCTCTACATCGGCTGGCGATCGAAAGAGCGCATCGCCGGCGTTGTGGGAGCCCGGCGTATAATTTATACGCGGCTGATGGGCCGCAGCCGACACAGCGCTGCTTGCGTTATAGTTTATAAGACCCGCGACACAAAAAAAGCAACTGTCCCTCACGCTAAATTTATGGGCGAGGGGTGCTGCTTTGCGAGGCAGTGGCTGGCTGGCTGGCTGCTGCTTCTGCAAAGCGATCAACGGCCGCAGCGTAATTGAAGAGTGAGTTGGGCGGAGTTGGGGAAGAGAAGGAGGAGAGAGGAGGAGGAGGGAGAAGGAATGGGGGCGGTCGTGTTAGCACGTTTAGCACTCACTTTATTGCCCTTAAATGTATCCGCTGGCATATATAATATATATCTCCAATACAGCCGAGGCCACTACCGCCGCTGGTGCACACGGAGCACCCAGGACTCTCGGCCGATCGATGCGAGCCCCGTTTTAATTAAACTGCCGAAGGGACCGGTGGTCGCTCAACTTAGGGAGACGGATGGCCGTGCCATTTTTCAACGGGCGAAAGGTCGGGCCCGCTCTTCGCGCTGGCTGGATTGGTTGGATAGGGGAGGAGTGGTGGGGGGGGTGCTAGCAGCGCAATAGTCGTGGCGTGGCTGTCGGCTTGTGCGTTGTACAGCGACTGCGTCGTATGTACGTTGAACTTCTTTCGCACCGTCCGTAGATCGGCCGTGCTAATCGGAGGTGCGGGTGTATGGTAACAAGACGAAATACAAAAAGGCAGTTGTAAAAATACGAGTTTTCAAATTTTGATTTAAAGGTGCATTAGCTCAAGTGGCCTCCTAATATCGGAAGGAAGAGCGTTCCAGACGGCCGCAGAAGTGCCAGAAGGGAAAGCGTGCAATGCGGTGACGGTCTTTGTTTGATAGCCAGCCATAAGCCGCTGCTGCGAGGATGGTTCATGCTCTTTGACGAGATCAGCGAGGTACTGTGGTTCGTATGTGGCGACAGGATCTCTGGAACACCCAACCCCCACCCCACCCCACCCATGTTATCAACCAATGCTGACCAATGTGGTGAAGTATGGTTGAACAATCCCCCTTTGACCGATATGGCATGTGGAGACGTTCATCCCACACAGTGGCATTAACACAATATTTTGAAGTCAATTGGTTCATCTTGCGTCCAATTGGAGCGCTGCGGTGGCGAGATGTTAACTCCCTCGCCTGGTATGCAGGAGGTCGTGGGTTCGATCCCGATCTCGACCCTGACGCCTGCTGTATATTTTGAGTTTGCGTGTCTCTCTCCCCGTGGTTGCGCGGATTTTTTCCGGGTCCTCCGGTTTTGCCCTCCACATTTAGAAACATGCACTTAACACGCAGGGTATTTTGCTGCTCTAAATTTCAACATGATAAGCCACTTCGTTGAGTTGTCATTTGAGGCCAGGTCGCTTCTGAAAGCTCAGTGGGCCTTGCCCTGGTAAAATAAAATAAAAAAGTAGTTTAGTTTTTCTTTGAATGGGTTCACAATCCCTGTCGCGACTAGCAGCCGCTACGTCCACCACATGGCAAAGTAAATAAGTTGATTCTCAAGTCGAGTCGCAAACCTCTGAATCGAGACAGTTCGTGGAATATATCGCGGTGTGCAGGCGGTGCCACTGCACTGAGGTTCTATGAGCCCGAGGGCCCAAAACCGGTATAATCTCCCCCCCCTTTTTTCCCCTTTCATATCAGGATCCATGCCACTTGTGTGGTGTGATGGAGGCGCGGTGAATGGAAGGAGGGTGATGGCAGGGAGGTGCGTGGAAAGGTGGGAGGATGCTCTCGGTGCCGTTAATCACTCGGAGCCACTCTGGAATAGAATGGTGACTGATACACGCTGGGTGTAGGCTGTGCCATAGGGAACTATCGCCCGTACGCGTTCCCTCTACCCCCCCCCACTCATCCACTCGCCTTTCCACCCCTACAGACCCCCCCCCCCCCCCCACAGACACGAGCATGCGTCGCTCATCCGCGCTTTCAGACAAATATTTTGGAAACTAGGCAGGTTTTAGGATTTTGAGCCCGATTAGCGCTTCGTTCGGAGACTGCCTATTTCAACAGCGTCTGATATGCAAAAGATTGCAGTGCAACAATGCAACGTATCCATCTGTTTGGAACATTGTTATTGCACTCTTGCATGTGAGGGCGCTGGGGGGGGAGGGGGAGGGGTGAGGTTCTCTGGGTACTCAGATTTCCTCCAACATGCCAAACACTACGATTGACATTGCCAATATATGACACAAAACCTTGCTGATCTCGTCACCGAGGATGAACCATCACGCGAACTCCAGCCATCATCACCGTAGCGGCTTTTGGCTGCTAGCCGTCGGTCACTGCGGCCGTCTGGAACGCTCTTCCGTCCGATTTTGGGAAGCCACTCTGCAGCTATGCACTTTTAAATTTAGATTGAAAATATTTGTTTTATTAAACTGCTTTTTGAGTTTAATTTGTTGTTCTTCCCCCGCACCTACAATTAGCACTGCGTAAGAAGTTCAATACACAGACCCTCTATTAACTAAGTACGATTTGTGCCTGGTTAACTACTTGGATATGCGACCACCGAGGCTCGGCAAGTGTTGCAGGCGCAGTGCCGAGTGTCGCCTCGTCTGTGTGGTGGGGTTTCTCCGGGCTCTCTGCCGTGGTTTCCTTCCCTCGCACGAATCCGGACACGTTAAGGCAAACTCCGTGCATTAGCGGTTTGACCGTGCATTCCACTTCCATGCCTTGGCAGTCCGTGTCTCTCTCCAAGAGGTCCACTTAGCCTAAAACGAGTGTCTGGTGTGTTCTACGATCGAGAGACGAAGGCACCCAGGCTTGCATTCCGTAAATCGGATCACATTATTTCTCTCCAACGTGAAGTCAAACACTCCGTAATGTAGTTGGCCCAAAAAAAAAAAAATTCTTGAAATTCAGCGAGGCTTTTCCCGGGTAAGTAATTTCCATTGTCGGCCAGCCAACCCCACCGAGAGTTAGTGTTATATTTCTGATACGCGCGATATCCCGGCCCGTGTGGTTAACGGACCGTTGAAGCGGCTTGGTTTTTCGGTGCCGATGCGCATTACCTGCCAGTGTTACTTGACTTGAATGTTGTTTTCCCTCCAATGGGTTTGCTACTCAGTGCCTGCGATTCAACGACGTGTTCCTCTGTTTTGTTTTTTTACCAAGGTCCTCAGCGGGTCACTCCAGTAAAACGGCTTGCAGATGAATGTTTCTTACCCACGTCCACAAAATGCAATCAATCATAAATTATTTGCTACGTTATCCACAACCACCATCGAGGGGAGATGGAGCGTTAAAGTCATCTCGTGCGCATACGCCCGGTGGACTGTTACAACCCCAGGTGCCATGCGAGATGGTGACAGCTTAAGAGAGGCTTTCATCCAGCAGTGGATTGCTCATGGCCGATTATGGTAATGGTGAATGATCATTACATTAACACATTCCAACGGAGGGAGCTGGTAGGAATGTTGGGTTGCTCGGTCAATGGCCAGGGTCAACGGCGGCGTGGTGTATTCCGCAAATATGCCCGACTGTGAGGGCGGGCACAATCTAGCGTGAGTAGGTTAAACGTTGAGTTTGATAAGGGCACCACGGGGTGATCAGCCCCTCCCCACCCAGCCCCACCCAGCCCCACCCAGCCCCACCCAGCCCCACCCTCCTCACCCAGCCCCTTTTCACCATCCCCTCCCCACCCAACCCCACCCTCCCCACCCCACCCAGCCCCTCCCTCCCCACGCAGCCCCTCCCTGCACGACGGACACAATAATCCCCTGTGGGCTGGTGTAACCAGGAGGTTCCTACCAGTATAACTCCTGCGTGATTTTGATCTATTTGGCCGGAGCATCAGTAGCAGCGGCAGCATACGCACGGACAGTCTTCCTCGAGGTGTGATGAATTTGCGTGCGTGTCAGGGACAGGAGCAATGTCGATCTTATCTCCAGAGCGAGTTTCACCGGATGCACCTCTGCACGCGCGAGAGGCGTGTTCGCTCTAATTGATTTAAGTGTTTACATTGTTTTAAATTCGTTGGGTCTTTCGGTAAAGTCACGTTTTTTATCAAGGTCCTCCGCGGGTCACTCCAGTAAAACGGCTTGCAGATGAATGTTTCTTACCCACGTCAACAAAATGCAATCAATCATAAATTATTTGCTACGTTATCCACAATCACCATCGAGGGGACATGGAGCGTTAAAGTCATCTCGTGCGCATACGCCCGGTGGACTGTTACAACCCAGGCTCATGCGATATGGTGACAGGTTCGAAGAAAATAACAAAAAAAGTAAAAAACCTGTCGCAACACAAGCGGTCGCCATCAGGAAAAGGGGGGGGGTGAGCTTCTAAAGACAAATATTTATGAAGGTTTAAAATGGGCGTGGCCCAAATGTCAGCAGCCAATGTCAATATAAGTGGTGGGCAGCGTCTGCGGCAGTGGTGGATTTTCCACCAATCAAAGGGCTGCCAGGTAAAAAATTTGCATGTCAATGTAAGATCGTCAAGCATCCTCCATGGCGAGCGCGTGGGCTTGTATTTTGTATTTATTTTCTTTGAACCTATCCACGTGACTTTACCGAAGGACCTGAAGAATATGAATTCCTGCAGTCACGAAAGCTTTAAGTCTACATTGTTTTATTTAAGTTTACGCTTCTCACGTGCTAATGCCATAATTTATTCTAAGTGTTACTTTGATGCATAGCACTGGCGTCCAGCTTGCAATAAGCAGCTAATTGGTGCATTATGGATACGTAACATACCGACTATTGTATCATCCTAACCTGTAATTACTCGGGCAATTACACCGCCGTGTGTTTTTTTGTCCCGAAGAGGCTCATTGTGATTCATTTTGTGAAAAGCTCGCGCAAGCCGCAACGATTCCGGTGTTGAGGGCGTGTGGCGTTATGACAATCTGCTGCTGCTGATGATGATCGGAGTTCCCTCCTCAGCTTATCCAGTGGAAGAATGCAGTGCGCGAATGGGAACGGCTTTTCGTAAATAGACAAGGGCCCGTTCCGACGGTGTATGTGCGTATGATAATTTAGCAGTGAAATCAATAGACATGTTTACAAATTGGCTCACATTTAAAATATAACGGATTCTCCGTGTGCTTGGTTATGACTTTGCGCCGAAGCATGCTAACGGTGTGAGGAAAGATTATTCATCCGATCTGACCGTGACCTCCCGCTCACTTAGCGAATATGCCAAAATCACCACGAAGCTACCAGATGTTGTCAGATTCCTGAAACTAAGTGGAGTTGAGGCTGGTTAGTACCTGCGCAGTGATTATCCCACACAATCCCTGGGACAGAGTAATCAAGAGGGCTGTGGAGCAAACACTCCACGCTCTGATTAGATAGGGCACGCGAGGAGCAAGGGGATTGGCCAGAACATTCAAAAGGGAAAAGAGCTGGAGATTTGGGTGAGCGTCAGGTGGGACGGTTATGCCAGGTGAGGGTGAGAGAGGCTGATGATTGGTGGAGACGGAGTACGACGAGGTGATGAGCCAGGAAGAGGTGACAAGAGGGGGTGGGAGGCAGAGTTCGGGCCGTGGTGGGATAGAGCGAGAACCAAGGTGTAGACCCTTGCCGTGAAATAAAGAAAGACCTTACCTTGTGGACAAAGAAAAGGGCCCTTGGATGGGCGACCACCACAGCTTGCTGGGTGGTGTAGGTGGCCAGATGGCAACTGTCAGTGTCATATTCTCATGTCTGTGGAGGTTGTTTTCTCTCTCTCTCTCCATGTTCTCAATTTTCCTCCAGACATCGAAGCCACACATTCGCGAATGGAATTGACGAGGCGTCCCCATTGACCAGACGGCCCCATTAAGGGGCCCTCTTCGAAAACGAATGTTGAGACTCAGTGGGGTTTTTTTCCGGGTACGTAACGGACACATTATCGTTCTTACTCGTTGCAATATATCCCCTCTTTTTGTTTCGTTTATGACCAACACTTCTCACGAACATCTTTCGCGCATACGCATTGTTTACGATCTCATATTAAGGTGGATATAATCCGACAACGTTGTTTAATTATTTCCATTGATTTGGGCCGTAATGCTGCGATGATTAATGGTGATTGCTGTGTTGAGACGCGCTGTGTTGTGTTCATAATGAGCTGTGCGTGACTTAACACTGCCCCGTTGCGTGCAGTCAATTACAGCCTAGAGAAATCGCGATCGTTCCTCGATGGGACATAAGGCTTTGCAAGGTAGTGCCATTGCAATTGGATTGAAAACTTTACCCCAACTGAGCACCCACGACTGGAGTTCGTTTTGTCAACCAATGAAGAGATGAACGGAGAGTTTTTTTGTTGTTGTTATAACCACGGTTCATACGCAAAAAACGTCAAGCGGCCAGTAACAGACAGCACCACGGTATGACGTGAAAGTTCGTGCGTTTTCTTGAATCCAGCGAGGTTATCGGAAAAAGTTTGGGTGAAACGAGACGACGGGAGAGAATTGCAAAGTCGAGCAGTGCTACTACGCACGGTGCGAAAGAAGTTCAACGTGCAAGTGCTGTGACTAGCAGCGGTGGTGGTTGACCACAGCATGGATGACGCAAACACATTCAACGAAGCGATGAGTGGGACCGTGACGATAACCCACCGCAGACCAAGGCATGGCTATGACGAGACCGACATGAGCACGTCTGAATGACGACGCAGACCAAGATCGCTTGGTAACGTCATTCGATACCGCAGTGCATTAACGAAGACCAACACGGTCAATGGCTTTACACGTGTTTATATATAAAAAAAAACTTCACGGGGAAATCGCACGCCCCGCACACCGACACGACGAACAACTTCTTAAGACGTGCGGCTGCTTTAGTCGACTCGGACCCAGGAGCACGATGACTCGGTGAAATCCGCAGAGGCCTGGCTGAAACTCTGCCGGGTGTTAACAAACACCAAATACAATAGATTTGATAAATAGCCACCTATTTACAAGGCGTCACGTCCGCGTTGACCATACATTGTTGCGGTAAGATGTGCATGGTTAACACGTAGCAGGCTTTCGCGACCAATGCTATTCATGATAAACGTTTTTGGGTTAGATCGCGCAAGTATAAATGTGTCGTTACCCTCCACCACCCGACACAGCCAACGAGTAAGGGATTTGTCACGTAAACAACGCGCCAATTAGTTACTACATCAGCCCACCGGTGTGTTGGAGAGTAAATCCACAACATTTACTATTTGAGTAGTCCGACGTTTCGCTGGTAATTACATCCAGCATCATCGGGTGATTTGCCAGAATTGCGAAGCCATCCAACTGCTCCCGGTCTCAAACAGAGCAAGACGATGCATGAGTTACAAAGCACATTTGTTTTCACGTTTCACCACAAATACGTGTGATTAATGCAGACTTTACGCCTTGCAACAGGCGTCTATTTGGTGTTCGCACATCTTAACACCTCCTGTATTAACGCCTCATTCCGGCAACTAAAATAAATGGTCCCAGAGATTATCCACATGTTACCGTCGACTCGACCAGCACGACGACGACTCGTGTAAAGAATTCCGCCTGAGTTAACACCGCTCGACACGCACACACACGCACACACACACGCACACACGCACACACACAACAACAACAACAACAACCGCCATTCGCCACTAAGTGGCGGTGACGTCACCACGACGCTTGTGCCAGGCCAAGTGCACCTTGAGGCCACGTGAAGTGTCGAACGCCCGCTGGCAGGAGGTCACGGGGCAGACCCAGCAGGTGCCACGGGTCGACTGACCGAGATGACACGCACACACACACAGAGCTATCTCCTGGACCCGACTCGAGACGTCGATATGGACCCTCGGTGTAAACGCGGCATTCCCCCAACACGCGTTCCCCCGTCGCTTGCGGACCATTAGCGCAACGTAAACGCTCTCGAAATGAATGGCGTCGCCGCCCAAAAGCCGAATAATCAACAATCCTTGCCTGCGTTTACGAGGACAAAGGGGCCACCCCACAAAGCGCGATCTTCGACCTACACACGTGCGCACTTAACCAAGCGCCGTCTGAGACGAGCACGAGGACATGGGGGGAGGGGAGGGGGGCGGGGGGGGCTGTTCATCACCCTTTGCCCGCCTACGCCTAATCGAGAGAGCTTTTAGCGTTAACTGGCGTCAAATTAAAGTCTGCCGGGAGACGCGCCGATGGGCAAGCTCCGACTCGTGGCGTGAGCGTGAGCTGGCATGGGTCCCTGGTGACCGCCTTTGTCTCGCGCCTGCGAATTTGCACGGTTGGCTACGTACGGCGCGAAAGAAGTTCAACGTGCATACACACAGTACGCTGGGGGGTTGGAGGGGGGGGGGGTTCCTGGTGCAAGGAATTAAATGCCTCGCCGCTCCGTTCTGCCCAAGCGCTATGACCACCCCCTTCCCCTCCGTCTCGCTGTGCCGAGGTTCCAGTGGGTCCCGGGTTCAGATGCACGTGTAAGAAGCATACATTGTTTTCCACTGATGTCAAATGACGTGCAAGTTGTATGCCAATTATGAGCTAAGCGGAGCAAACTAAATTGTATAAATGACACAGCCCATATCGTGAAATGTACAAGTCAGACGGTGTGATTGAGACAAACGTAGAATTTGTTTCCTGGATAGAATTGTGACCCTGAATTGTGGCAATTCGTCGTCGTGACGCTTGCTCGACGAGGAAGGCCTCACTGGCAACGTTTCAGAGTAGGGCAGGATGATTGCACTGTGGATTCCAATTCAGTCATTCGTGACACTTGTTTTGTTACATCTGGAGAATGTGGACCAAGACACAGTGGCATGCTCTTGCAAATGACGTCGCTGGATCTTTACCGTCCACCACACTCGCGGTATTTACCAGGGCGACCGCTTGTATTTGAACCGTGAACCGCTGCGACAAGCGCGAAATGCGTCGCCGCTCGCAAAAGATGATTGTCGGTGCTGGAGGAAGGGGAGGGAGGGAGGTTGGGCATGCAGGGCGAATTGATAAATGTCTAGACAATGTTTCACATTGTTTTTAAATCCTATTAGGAACACAATTTATGCAAGGTGCCTTTAAAAGGAGATGCACTTTTAAAATGTGCACACCTAGCACAGAGGGGGCTCCCGCTGACAACACAAGTCTGGTCAGCCTCCCGTGATTAAATCAGCTGCTCATCACGGTCACCAAGGAATTGACAACAACAACAACAAACCGGTTACACTATATTAGGTTCTTCACAAGATTTGGCAACATTCCAGCCGTGAAAATATAAAATATCAGTTGAATGTCATACACCGAACATTACACGTGAAATTTCAGATCAAGTTCTGTGACATCTCATTCTACGGACCATTCTTTAAAACCGGATAATGCACTGCTCTGTAAACGTCAAAATTATTTTCTCATGACTTGACACCAATAGCACCTGAATCATATTATATTGCATGAACAATAATTATAATAGTCCACCAAGCACCTGCTCTATGTCTTCGGCAGACGTGCACTTGAATGTGCTGCATTCCTTGGCTTGATACGTCCTTAAACTATACAACTATCAAACTACTTTTTTATTTTAGCAGGTAAGGCCCACTGAGCTATGTAGTTTCTTTCTTTCTTTCAGAAATGACCTGGCCACAAATGATAGCTCCACGAAGTAGCTTATCAAGTGTAAAATTAAGAGCGGCCAAATACTCTAAACGCCTGTTTCTAATTGTGATGGGGAAAAAACAAGAGAAGAGACACCGCAAACCCCAATTATACAACAGGCGTCAGGGCCGGGATCGAACCCACGACCTTCTGTGTACCGGGCGAGGTAGTTAACATCTCCTAGCCACCGGGGGCGCCTTCTTTGTTCTGGCAGCTTCTGTATCGCGCCGTCATCCCATGTGCCACGATCACTGGAGCCAAGAGCCCAGGTCTGTGATTGCGACTCCACCTGCCCCCCTCCCTCCCTCCCTACCACGTCGCCTCACTGGGCGCAGGGGAGGCAACCGATGCGCATCTTGTTTTAATTCGCGCAGCGCATTTGCTGTGATGGCTACAAATGCTGCAGCAACAACAAAAACAAAAACAACGACAACAACGGAAAAGCGGCAACATCACATCAAAATGATAAATAAAACACTTTGTCCCTTATTTAAGACGCGGATGCAGCTGTGCTCTAATTGATTAATTAACGTGCCCGCTTCGAGATATGATGATTGATTATAATATAAAGAGCCAAACGCGAATTGCGGTCTTGCTCACGCTCTGGTGCGCCGCGTGTGAGCTGGAGAGGGATTCCAAAACACCCCTCCCCCCCACCTCGCTCAACACAAAAGTTCACCCGATACGAATGCGATGTTCACTGTTGAATGCGATGATTACCGTTGAACGCGATGTTGTTTACTTTTCATCGCATCGAACCAACGAGGCCTGTTCCACGCAACTTCCGCCAGACCGTCTCGCAGCGAGCCCGTTACCATTTGTCCCCTCTCCCCCCTTTCTCCACTTGATCGGCTTGATAGGAGCCGCCTCTTGTGCAGATGGTGTCGTCTTTAATAGCCGCTCGACAGCTCGCTTCATCGAACTCTGCGAGCCACCGCACGTGGCACGAAATCGTCATCGTCGTTGTCAATCATCACAAGCATCACCAATCATCATTCATCACCAATCATCACCAATCATTATCTTTCATCCATAATAGAGGTTGGTTGTTTTTTCATGGGGGGGGGGGGGGGCGTTAGATCTAACACCGTTTTGAGACTAGGCTCCAAAGAAAGCTGTCTCTGGTGTGGTCCAATCAGTTTCGAAGACAATGCATAGATTATCAGAGTACGTTTTTTTGTTTGCATTCTGACCACAAGTATTGTGGTTAATGCAGACATGATTCCTTGTAAAAGGTTTTAGTTTGGTGTTTTAACATCTTAACACAGCTGTTGTGTTGCCAGAAAAAAGGGGAAAACCTATTCTCATAAATAAACGTGTCGTTAAACCCGCCACCACCCGACACAGCCAATTAGTAATGTTTGCCACGTAAACAGAACATGGCAATTCGTTACTAGTAAGCACACCGGTTTGTTGGAAAGTAAATCCCTCCTACACACTAATGTGCGGAAGCCTACATGTTAATCATCAATCATCATCGTCGTTCAATATCATCATCATCATCAAATGTTGCCTATCAATTGTTGGACGAATATCTGTTGCGGCCTCTTCCATCTCGATCCTGCACATGACCTCATCTCTTCGCTCCATCTCCGCGGGGTTTGCGGTCGTCTTGGACGCGCTTCTCTCATTTGGTCTGACATTCCTTCGCCAGGTTCACCATCTCGTCGACCGATGTGTCCTGCCCAAGCCCACCTACTTTTGTGAACGAGTCAACATGATATTCTTTGTTCTTTCGGTAAAGTCACGTAGAAGGGAAATAATAAAAGAATAAAAATATAAAACAATGAAATTATCACGACGTTTCGACTGCAACACAAGCAATCGTCATCAGGTGTGAAATCCACAGCAAGAAAATTTGCTGTGGATTTCACAGCAGATAATTTTATTTTTTATATTTTTATTCTTTTATTTTTCCCCTCTACGTGACTTTACCGAAAGAACCAAGAATATGAATCCCTGCAGTCACGGAAGCTTTAAATCAAAAGTCAACATGATGTCTAACTCGAGTGTGTTCCATGGTGCACGTGGTCCTCCCTTTGTCTCTCAGTGTAATGCCAAGCGTGCACCGCTCCCTGGTTTCTTAGAGAAATGTGAAGTTTTGGTTTACCATTGGGATGTACGAAACGTGTCGAAGAAATGTCAATTATTATTATTATTAAATGGCTTATCAGGTAATACTGTATATAAATTATTAAGCATTACAACCTTACTGGGTATGGAGTCGAGATTAATTTTGGAAAAAAACTATTCTTTGGATTTTTAAGGAAAATTTCAGATGCAATTTTAGATCATGTATGTTGGGCTATAATATTAATGTATAATGTATAGGGGACTGCAGAGTTTGGGCAAGAGTTGGTGCCATCTCACCACCTGGCGGCCTTCCATCTTGCCTGTGAGTCTTCGCGATTGTGGGGAATGCAATTTGCTTGGACGACGACGCCACTTTAAACTAAAACACAATTATCGTCAGTTAATTGATAATTTGACGGACATTCGTGCTCACAAAAGTGACGTCACCTGATTCCACGGTGACGCAACTTACGGCAGGAAAGGCACGGATTTCACACCTGATGATGATTTAAAAAATATTTTTAAAAAAATGGATTTTTATTTCATCAGTGTAAAAAAAATCGAGAACCCGTAATGATAACGTAGTCAACCTCACAATGATTAGCCAGCACTATTCCAATTATTAAAAAATGTAATCAATGACATTTCCCGTGACGCATACTTTTCGACCAAATCCAAAGTAGTATTTATTACGGACCGACGAAAATGTCATATCTATGCCAGATTTTTTTTTTAAAAAGTTTTTTTTATTTCATCAGTGTGAAAAAAAAAAATCGAAAACCCGTAATGATAACGTAGTCAACCTCACAATGATTAGCCAGCACTATTCCCGTCATTTAAAAATTCTCCCGCAGATAATGGATAGGGAATGTGGTTTGATATATTTTACCACCCACGTGTTGAGTCCCAGTGCACTTGAAATGGTTAACGGCAGTGGCCAATAAACTCAGCCAGATGAATTGTCAGCCCTATTTCGAGACAGATGTGATTTGAACACTTACCGGCCGTCAATGACGATGTGCACGAGACGTGAGATAATTAAAATTGCCAGGTTTTGCTCTTGGGAAACTTCATGCGTTACCATTTTCTCAACCGCCCGCAAATAAATAGTGATGGCCGTTGGAATTTGGTGGACAATTTATGCGTGCTTATGCACGCACACACACAACACGCGCGCATATGCATATATACGGCGGAATATTAATAACATTTCGCTAAGTCCTACAAATCACCGCTATAATGAGACACAGTTCACACACTGGGAATTTCCTGTGCATAAACAAGAAAAGCATGCTCGTGACGGCTTATTTAAATCGACTTGTATTAGCATTCCCAGCACGGCAGCCGTTTGACGTGTGCATGTTCTAAGCTAAACGTATTCCTCACTGTAATTCTGGGAACTCACAAGTTTTTCCCTCTAAATTGACTTCCTGAAAAGTGTTTTTGTTTTAATTGGCGGGTTTGAATTTTCCACGTTTACCATAAGTGTCTGTGATCTTTTTTTGGCAGCAAGGATACACTCAAGATTTATTTACTTACGATGCCTCCAAATATCGCAGTTTCGTACGTGGTGTCTCTCGGCCCAGAGAATCGCGTGAACGCCCAACGATGAGTGGTGGCGCAGCGGTTAGCGCGATCCAATGCAAGATATCCGGCCACGGCTGAACCGGTTCCGCGGCCTCCCATGCAGTAGGTCAACTCAGCCCTTAAAAAAAAGTGCTGGGGGCATTGCGCAAATCATTAGCACCGAGGAGACCGGGCAAGTGCCTCGGCACACCTCCTTCACATATGCTGTGTCCGCTTTAAAAGGTCCTGGCTATCAGATCGTTTATATTATTTGGCTGCTATACATGCCACGTGGCAAGGTATTTCCTTGAGTTATCGTTTGTGGCCAGGTCGCTTCTGAAAAATATGTTAATATGCTCAGTGGGCTTTACCTTTGTAAAATACTTAAAAAAAACATTTGTTGTGATACGCCTACCTTACCTATATTGGACTTTATACTCCTCCCGTGTTTTCGTATTTTTGTTGATGTCACTTTCTGACCCCTTGTGAACTAAATTATAAGAGCCTCTCAGAAGGCCCGGAAGAAAAAAGTTGTAGAAACTGTGGGGGACAAGTTGATACAACTGGTTTCCAAAAATTGTCGACCCCCCCCAAAATTTTTTATTTTGTAGGAATGTTTACATACACACCATACATACAATATATACATACACACCCTTCATACAATATTTACATACACACCCTGCATACAATATATACATACACGACCTACATACAACATATACACACACACTCTACATACAATATATACATACACACCCTACATACAATATATACATACACACTCTACATACAATATCTACATACACAGCCTACATACAATATATACATACACATTCTACATACAATATCTACATACACAGCCTACATACAATATACTGTATACATACACACCCTTCATTCACTAGGCAGGAGTATCTGCACAAAGCAGTGAGAGTGACGGGCGAGGCGTCACCAAAATTTAAGTCCTTGAAAAAAGAGCCTAAAAGCTCATCGGATTCCTCGAGTATAAATACATATTCTGATTCTAATTCTGACTTGCCCTGACAGTTTGTGAAAAGCTATATGGGAAGAATCTGTTTAATGTCAGCTGTATGTAGAAATGTCTGCTTGTTTGGGGGGAGTCTAAATGTCTTCTTCGCAACAGAGATACTTTTTTAAATCCCACAGGTTGATCAGAAATTCCAGTCGGAGATTAAAGCGCGTGCGAAATAACAACACTGGAATGTTATTTTTCAGACCGCCGGCTTTGTTGGAGTTTTGTTCATGCAAAAATCATTCCAAGGTAAACACAAGCGGCAGTTATTATTGCAAAAACCCACAGTCAGTGGAGGCGAATTTGGCGGTAATAATTCATGCAGATATGTTATGGAAAGCTGCCTTAAAGCGAAAAAAAAAACGAGCACCGCTCAGACAAATGTTTTCCCGTTGACATTTTAATTATTTTGAATAAATAATGTGAGCGGTGGTAATTTGAGTTCTCCAGAGCTCGCTCCGCATTTGCGCGGGCTGATCGCTCACGATCGGCACGTTTCGAACAGAGATTGTGTTGGTGCCCTGAGCGTTGAAATGTAAACCGCCCTCTGACCTGTGGCCAAATCGTCCAGAATGATGAGCCTGACATCATCAGCATCGGATCTCTGGAGGGAGACGAAGCAGTAAGAGGCTGAGCCTGGATAAGTAAGTGCTTGAATCGGGTCACCTCCGATTCGCGCCTCCGATTAGCACGGTTGGCTACATACGGTGCGAAAAAAGTACAACGTAACATACGTAGAGCGTACATGACCACACCACGTGGGGTTGTTAATAAGGGCCGCGGGGCTTCGCTAGTGGACAGCACAGGGCACGTCGGACACGGCACACTGGCGTGCTGCACTTCGACGCTTCCTGCGTTCACAAAGCGGCATTGACCGGCGTGCTGAAGTGACGACGACGACGATGACCAGCGTGGCGTGAGCACGCTCGTCGTTCATTACACTTTGTAACAATTGTTTTTGATCCTGGGTAGTAAGTGTTATTTCCACATTGCTTATGCCTCAAAAGTACAGAAAATGGCTATTATTCCCCACGAACTTTGCTATTGTGACCAGGACATTGATATTTTGAAATGTACCTATTTTCCAGAACATTCCAGATAGATTCAGTGCTGAGTAAACTTGGAGTAACTTCTAGAACATTCTAGAACTTTTCAGTAATATAAATAGTAGTATAAATACAGGGGCCTTAAGCCCATCAGTTCAGTTTAGTTCCAGCTGCCTAAGTGGATCAATATCTGCATTTTTCTGAGATGGCATCAAGAGGCTGCAAGCATCCGGCAGACGCATTTTGCTATGTCTGTGGCCAATTTATCAAGACAAGAGCGAAAAAATACTTTGTGGAAGCATCTGCTAAGATGTGTGAGGCCTACAAGGCGTATTTCGGCATGCCTGTCAGGGATCAAGACAAACCCTGGGCACCTCATTTCACCTGCGAGCAATGCAAAAAAACTCTGGAAGGTAAGATGTACAATTGTTGCTCAGAATTTTGTTATAAAATGTGTTAAAATTTATGAAATTGGAAAAGTTCTAAATTTTTTAATGTTTTACAATTTTCAATGTTATTGAAAAAATCTATCATATTTGAAAAATGTTTCGAGAATCTCTTACACATTAGTCATTGGTGAAATAAATGTATTCTTGTCGGATGGAACAGAGGGGAAAAGAAATCCATGAAATTCGCTGTCCCAAGAATTTGGCAGGAACCCACTGACCACTCAAGCAACTGCAACTTCTGCATGGTGGACCCTTCCAAACGTAGGACTGGCAAAAATGCACCTGCTATCACGTATCCGGACCGTCCTTCACACATCGCCCCGGTGCCACACTGCCATGAACTCCCCGTACCCACTCCTCCGGAGAGAGAGCAGCCGTCTATCGAAGAGAGCAGCAAGTCAGAGAGCGAGGAAGATGCTGTAGATCCAGATGACAATTTCAGAGGTAGAGCTGAGGAGAGAAACCCATACTACCCCAACCAAAAAGACCTCAACGACTTGATCAGAGATCTTGGTCTCACCAAGTCCAATGCCGA
Organism: Entosphenus tridentatus; assembly: GCA_014621495.2. Taxonomy (NCBI): domain Eukaryota; kingdom Metazoa; phylum Chordata; class Hyperoartia; order Petromyzontiformes; family Petromyzontidae; genus Entosphenus; species Entosphenus tridentatus. The sequence continues at coordinate 3,041,587 of CM025629.2, read as the reverse complement.
GCTTTTGACGTCTCGGCTCAAGCAGTGGAACTTGTTGGATAAAAGTGTGCAAGTCGCAGATCAGAGGAAGCGTCACCAACCTTTTTGCAGCATCTTTACCCGTCAAGATGGGCTCTGCTTCTGCCACAATGTAACCAGTCTGTTCGAGGCAATTGAAATCGCCTGTATTCAGAATGAGTGGCGCCTCTTCATTGACAGCTCATCCAGGAGCCTCAAAGCCGTGCTGCTCCATAATGGTAACAAGTACCCATCTCTTCCCCGAGCTCACTCGGTGCACCTCAAAGAGGATTACAACAGCATCAAGACCTTTCTGGACGCCTTGAAGTATGAGTCCGGCTGGAAGGTCATCGGAGACTTAAAAATGGTGGCATTCCTGATGGGTCTCCAAGGCGGATTTACCAAGTGTCCCTGCTGTCTTTGTCTTTGGGACAGCAGGGACTCCAAGGCGCACTACCACAGTTGGGACTGGCCACAGCGGACCGAGTTCTCTGTGGGGAGGAACAACGTCAAGTGGGAGCCACTGGTGGACCCCCGAAAGGTGCTGATGCCATCATTGCACATAAAATTGGGCCTTATGAAACAATTTGTCAGCGCTGTAGATAAAGAGTTGGCAGCCTTCAAGTACCTTCAAGACTTCTTCCCTCAGCTGTCTGAGCCAAAGGTCAAACCCGGTGTCTTCGTCCGACCACAGCTAAAGAAGATCTTGGAGTGCAATGAATTCCCCAAAAAGCTCACTAGTAAGGAGAAAGTCGCTTGGAACAGCTTTGTCGCAGTGGTTCGTGGCTTCCTGGACAATCACAAGGTCGAAAACTATGTGGAGCTGGTTGAGACTGGTGAAGAACTACGGCACAATGGGCTGTAGGATGTCCCTCAAAGTCCATATCCTTGATGCTCATCTTGATAAATTCAAGGAGAACATGGGATCGTACTCGGAGGAGCAAGGCGAGCGCTTCCACCAGGATATACTGGACTTTGAACGCTGCTACCAAGGACAGTATTACGAGAACATGATGAGAGACTACAGTTGAGGACTGATTCGTCAAAGTGATTTACAGTATAATCGTAAATCTCGAAAACTACTCACTTCTAAATCTTTTGTCGTAATTTTTTTTATTACTTTAGTATAAATACATATTTATTTTGATTCATATATTGTTTTTTTCTGACTTTATGTGAACGAAAAGACAGAAATTCGCCCGTTTTCTCATTGAAAATAGGTAAACTTTGAAAATATCTCTGTCCTGGTCACAAAAGCAAAGTTTGTGGGGAATAATAGCCATTTTCAATACTTTTTAGGCCTAAGCAATTACAAAATAACGCTTACTACCCAGGAACAAAAATTGTGTTACACAGTGAATTATTCATCAGTGGATCGACGGATAAGGCCCTTGTAATGTACACGTTTAAAAAAAAACACACAGCAAGTATATGCGCGGCGTTCATAAGACGTCCTATCAATTTTTGTTGTTTTGTTGAATCTCACTTAAACGCGTTGTTGTTTACTGCTGCCTGCAGCATGCTCGGGGCGCCGTGATGTTTTGCGTGTTTGGAATGCACTTTGCGCAAAACGATGCATGCGAACGTAAAATGAAATGATGTTTCGGCAAGAAACGGGACACGCACTTCGATTGAAAGCTTTCGTGACTGCATGGATTCATATTCTTGGTTCTTTCGGTAAAGTCACGTAGAAGGGAAATACTAACATAATAAAAATCAAACATAATAAGATGAAATTCTCACGACGTTTCGGCCACAACGCAAGCAGCCGTCCTCAGGTGAAGAAAAGGGCTGTCGGAAAGACAGCGTCCTAATACGAAATAACACTTACTTACCCAGGACGCTGTCTTTCCGACAGCCCTGTTCTTCACCTGACGACGGCTGCTTGCGTTGTGGCCGAAACGTCGTGAGAATTTTATCTTATTATGTTAATTTTTTTTTATTTTTTTATTTCCCTTCTACGTGACATTACCGAAAGAACCAAGAATATGGGACACACACTGTGTCGGTAACGCCTTAAAGTGAAATGCATTGTACATTTTAATTGTTCTATTTTTATGTTACACGTGGGCGCCTATGAGCTAATGTATTCATTTTCTTGAGCACTTTCATGCGTTAATAATCGTCTTAATGGGATGCTCCTTTTCCATAGCACTTTATGCTTTTTTTTATTCATTTATGTCTGGATTATCAAATGACTGAGCGTGTGTGCAATTATTATATACATATTTTTAAAAGCTTCCAATTCCATTTCTGTTATTAATATTACATGATAGTTTGTTGATATACGGTAAATACAAAACAATTGGTCGCGAGACTGTTACTGCTCCGCACGAATTGTGAACTGAAGAAATGCCCCATAAGCAAGATATGCATTTGCATTATTCAATAAAACAAAAACAAACATTTATTAATATTTTGATTGCTATACTGAGGAATGTGGACGACAATATCGCCGACCATGTTATTCGTGGGGGTTTATCCGCAATTTTACTCCATTTATTTACGGTAAAAATCGCAAATAACCTGCGGATAATATAATTGATTTGCCGCTTAAAGGTCGTTCTGCAAAACAGCTTTGGGAAAAAAGCAATGGAAAATTGCGGGTAATAGGAAAAAACTGCGTTTCAGACAATAGGATTTTTTTTGGCGGTAATCGAGATACAAGAAGTTGTATTAATTATTATTTCTAAATAGTTTCTTAATTGCATTGCATATTGTGGCATGACCAATGAACGGTTGCGATTCAGACACTGGCTCAATTTTCACTGTGAGTTACCAACACGAGTTTATATCACCAGGATAGATGGGATATTTTGTGCAAATGGTAAAAAAAAGAATTCTGGCTTCTGTTTTCTGACCAAAACACTCAGTTGCCAAGATACGGCTCCAGTGCATTTTGCAGCAACTCAGGAGGATGAGTAACTCAGGAGGATGAGTAAAATACACAGAAGGAAAAAAAAACTCCGATGACGATGAAAAAAAATGTCCTTGAAATGCATCACAGCGGCGACTTCGGGCACCAAATATACGACAACATTAATGCTTTCTGACGTCCAATTACTGAGCTGTGCACTGCGGCCATCAGGGGAGTGTTTAGAAGAGCGCACGGAACTTGCAAAACTCCCAGGTGTGCGGGGAAAGAATGGCAGGTAGGTGAAGCTATACTTATAGGCTCCTTCACAGCCACATAGCACGAGGTGCATCTTCACATGAACGTAAAAACCTCCCCATTTCAGCCCTCCTCTCTTTGCTTTTGCCCAGTTCAATAGCAATGTGTGCAGTGCATATTAATACAAAAGCAATCATATTTATGTATTCGCCACGTAATCGGTGTGCAACGGTGGAACTGCCACGCTGTAAAATGTCATTTTACAATAGTTGTGTTTTTCAATTTCAACATTCATAGAGTGGTTGAATTTTGAATTACAACCAAATCACCTCGAACGTGCCCGATCTCATCAGAGCTCGGAAGCTAAACAGGTTTGAGGCTTGATAAAGATTGTATGGGCAAACGCCATGCATAACAGATGCTATAGGTTACTGCAGAGCTATAGTTATGGGCAGCGGAGGGAAGTGCGGCAAAATCCATTGCTGTATTAAATTGGACCACAGTGGGCAACACTGACCGTACACGGTGACACGTGGTCAAATAATAATCACGCCCCACATGGTGTATGTTGGTATGTTGAACCTATTTCGCACCGTACGTAGCCAACCGTGCTAATCGGAAGTGTTGGGGAAAGGACAACAAACTAAACACAACGAGCAGTTCTAAAGAAGTTACTTTGCAATCTATGCATGCTCCAGTGGCTTCCTAATATCGGAAGGAAGAGCGTTCCAGACGGCCGCAAGAAACGCCAGCCAAAAGCTGCTGCTGCTGCTGCTGCGAGGATGACCGGAGCCCGCGTCACGGTTGATGCTCCTTGACGATGTAGGAGAGATCCTGTTTCAGCAGTGGGTTTGCAGTGTGCACAGTGATTGGCACAAGACAGAGGAAAGTGGAAACACGTGATGAAATGTGCAGTGGACACCTATCGGATTTCTTCCTATGGATCCTCATGATGATGAGTACCCACCAAAAAAAAGTCTGAATACTCCGTGAGGCTTTCATGGATAAATAATGGGCATCATTATTATTATTTATAGTAATAAAAGGCAAAGGTGGAGCCCTGAAATGCATTGCGTGTGCCACTGCTGGCGCTATCGAGAGCCCCTCCAGCGGGTATTTTGGCCTATTCTTCCACTACTGCCGGACGTCTCCGAAGAGGTGGGAGTAACCACGCTTTTAATCCCGCCACGCGCGACCAGCCGATACATTCTACCGCGGTGTATCAATCTTATACCGCCGGCTGGGGGAATATTTTAAGAAACTTGCACCATTGTTTTAAATTCCGCCGCTGGGAGATCTAGCCCAGTGCGCGAACCACTACGCACAAATGCGGCAGCATGTTTATTAATATTATTCATTGTCAATATATTTATGTGGGATTATAGCACTCGCATTGTTATTGCCCAGTGGGATGCTGCAATATGTGTGCGCGTGTGTGCAATAGTGCAGCGGTTAGCATGCTGCGCTACGAACCCGGTGACCCGCGTTCGATTCCGGCTCTACGGCCAATATTGGTGACGATTGTCTTAAATGGCCCTGGGCCTGCCCTAGGTCGACTGAGCCTCAAATGAGTATCTGGTGCAGTGTGTAAAAATCGCCACTCGGGAGACAAAGGCGGCCGGGCATGGTGCTGGCCACCCACCCCCTTGTGTGTCATGCCGGCCTTCGTAGGTGCTCACCAACAGCACTTTCCCAAACAGTCTCTTAAACCTACACGGGGGTATCTTTGTTTTTGCAAGTGATGTGTCACATGCATAAATTTGAGCAGCAGCATTTTGACCCAAATCACATACCCATTACTCAGTGGTCGTCATAGCAACCCCAGCATCTCACTTCTGCATCGCGAGCGTAGTTTGCACACCTCGGAATGCTTTCGCCATCTATTTGCATTCATTTACGAGTCCCTGGCAGTAATCAAAGTGCAAGGAAGCCTATTGAACTATTTAATTATTACTACTACTACGTTATTATTGGCATCGATTTTTGTTCTGCTGTTGTTACTAATCCCCGCAGATTAAAATGGAAATGGTTATTGATACTGCGCCCAATTTTCAGATATCGACTTTAGCCGTTGTATAAATTATAAGCTAGTTAGTGTACTGGGAGGTTAGAGGAACGTGTGAGTGTGTGTGCGTAGTGGTGGTGCAGTGGTTAGTGCGCCGCTCCACGAACCCGGCGACCCGAGTTCGATTCCCGATAACGTCCAACGCCAGTGACGATTATCTGAACCGGGTCCTGGGCCTTCGATAGGTCGACTCAGCCTCAAATGTGTACCTGGTGTGCGTTGTGTAAGCATCGCCAACTCGGGAGACAAAAAGCGGCCGGGCGTGGTGCTGACCATCCCCATCTTCATAGGGTGCTCGCTAACAGCACTTGCTTCCAGCAGTCTAAATTTCGATTTATAGCTTTCGTGACTGCAGGGATTCATCTTCTTGGTTCTTTCGGTAAAGTCACGTAGAAGGGCAAATAATAAAATAATAAAAATTAAACATAATAAAATAATTTTCACGACGTTTCGGCCACAACGCAAGCAGCCGTCCTCAGGTGAAGAACAGGGCTGTCGGAAAGACACCGAAAAAACCAAGAAGATGAATCCCAGTAGTCTGTTAAGGCTCCACGGGGGGGGGGGGAAGGGGATCTTTGCCTTCGTTTGTGCGCACGTGCGATATCTGAGACGTTCGGAGTCGTGTCAGAGGGCTCGTGAATTGTTGCTTAGTCCGATTGACTTGTGCGCCGAGAAATATTGTTGAGTCGTTGCCAGATCGCGGCGCTCCGCGGGGAATTGATTTTGTTTGCAAATTAACGAGAAACCAAGAATAACGACATGGCGACAATGCAATGCTTCGTATTGATATGCTTCAAAAGTTTCGACATTGACGTCACATCGAATAATCCATATTCGTGGGAGATTGGTATTGCTGTGTTAACCTTGCCTTTGAAAATTCACCTGCGGCCGTGTTAAAGAGATGGCTAGATTCCCCGTGGCCAGTTTCACTCCACTGCTGGGTGAACATCTACTCCATGGATTGAGTGAGCGATGGCGCGGTGGTTCGCGCGGCTGCGCTGAGTTCCCGTCTCACCGTCAACATCGGTGGCCAGTGAGATCTGAACTGGATTTTTGGCATCCCCCCTTCAACCAGCCTTGAACTCACCAGCGCGGTGAAGTAGAGTCAAACGACCCCCGCACCCCTCCTTTCCATTACTGACGCGGCATGGGGAGAGCTTTTAATCCAGCAGTGGATTGACGAAGCGATGCAAGCCGCAATGCAAACTTCATTTGAATTCTCCTTGAAAGAGCGAAGCTGTCCCTTCGAGGTGAATGTCTTGTGTGACTGCTTGGGTAGGTCTGACTTTAAATTTAATAACTAATTTGTTTTCGCTGAGACTTTGGGGCTCATTTTCAAGAAGGTTTCAGCTTTAACGTGTTGGACAACTCAATTTATTCACATTAGGTCTCCCTTGCAGAAGAAAAAAAGACACTTGGTTCGTGCGCTTTTAATACTTTTATACAATGATTTTTTTATTTGTTTCCATACAATCCTGGACGAGGTCTTACCGTGGGGTTTATTTGACCATACTTCACCATACTGTTTGGTTATTTTGGTAAAGTCACGTAGATGAAAAAAAAGAATAGTAATTATAATAAAATGAAAATAACTAAATTAAATTACGACGTTTCAGAGGCAACACAAGCTTCCATCATCAGGTGGAACAGCTACGTGACTTTACCGAAAGAACCAAAGAGTATGGATCCTTGCAGTCACGAAAACTTCAAATCCATACTTCACCACATTGATCAGTGGAGGGTAGGTGAACAGGGGAAGAGGACATGGGGGGGGGTGGTGCAGAGGTTGGGGTGGTGGAGGCAAGACTATGTGAGATATCGCTTGCCATGGCATTCTGTTACGCTTCTATTTTACAATTATTATGAATCTCTCTCGTATGAGAGCTAAAGAAAACGGTGTCTTCGAGAGCTCTCTGCGTGCTGTACTAGTGATGAATTGGCACATTTTGTTTACGTGACAACCCTTACTAGTTGGCTGTGTCGGGTGGTGGCGGGTTTAACGACACATTTATATATTTACGCGATCTAACCCAAAAACCTCGATTATGGATGATATTGGTCGCGAAAGCCTACGTGTTAAGCATTCCAATTGAGTATTTCAAACCAGAAGTCTAAGTTTCAATGCAGACTCGAGTTGAAATAAAACACTTACAGCAAACAACTACAAATAAGTTGCGAAATAAAACACAAACATATGACAAAGAAGACAGCAAGGCTGGATCAATAAATAAAGTAAATACAACAATAACCCATGCCAAATGTGAACAAATCACCATATTTAAGGCAAGTAGAAAAAAGAAAATTGCAAATAAAAGTTAAAGGCAATATAAAGTACAACTCCGGGATGAATAAAGCAAGAATAATGAAAAACTATTTCAATATAAACATCGGAGCGATTTAAGATTTGGTTCCATTTGAAAAGAAGGCTCCTTTTTTAAATCCCTCAATGCTTGTACTGCATCGTCCGAGCTGCGAATTGGCGAGCGTCACTCACCGTCGGAGCACGTAGGTATACACACGTGTTGCATAATACAACACGTGTTATACACACGCACGACTTTGGAATAGAACTAATGACGCTGCGCACATGCGGAGCATCGCGGTACAATTAAGAGCGTTCGCACTCGACGACGAGTAGTGGTTTTGCTAATTTTGTTTTCGTAATTCAACAGCAATAATACAAAAAAACGCGCGCGCGCGCGACGCAAAACTTATGTTACACGTGGCGGCGTTATCCACGCTTACAGGTTACAGGAGAGTAATCATAATAATCTCAGTTTTCTTTTTAAAGGGAGTAATCTCAAAGCGCCGAGGTCATCGTGGTTTTTGTAGCAATTAAGAAGGGGGTGGGGGGGGGGTCAGGGATATTTGGCGATGGACGGCGAAAGGCAGAGATTTCGTATTTATTTTAGGAACGTGACATTCCAGATTACAAATGTGCAGTCAACTGTAGATTATCCAGGGCTATGGGCAGGGAGCGGTTGCCCGGACTAAACCAAAAATCATAGATAATGCGAGACATAAATTCGGCACGCAAAAAAAGGCCCCCAGCATATGCACTGTTTAGCTTCGTAGAGTCGAGGAGAAGACGTAGAATGCGTCAGCGTCAGTTTCTATCGCTTCGTAATTTGTGTACTCAAACTTGCACGCACGTGTGCAGGTAACGTGGGGTCACCCAATGGGCGACCCCCGACAAGTGAGGAGCAGCCGGTGATTAAAACGAGCGTGTGCGCCGGGGGGGGGGGGAAGATATCGCGCTTAGATTTTTCACAAGCTCGAATCAATCTACCCATAAACAATCGGGCGTTATCAACCCACAGTTGTTTGTCGCACAATTGTACCGATCCAAGCAAGCTGTTGTACTCTCGTTATAACCGAATTCATCATCGAGCATCGAGATCGTTTCCTGGAAAGTGATTGAAATTATGTTGTGTTTAAAGCAGCAAAACTATATATTTTTTTTACCAGTTAAGGCCCACTTAGCTATACAACTTTTTTTTTCCATAAGCGACCTGGTCACAAATGATAGCTGAAAGAAGTCACTTATCGCGTAGAAATTAATAGCAGACAGATACGCTAAACGCATGTTGTTTTAAAATTTGGAGTGGAAAACTGGTGAAAAATCCACACGAGCACGGGGAGAGAGATATACATAAATATACACCAGGCGCCAGGGTCTGGATCAACCCCATGACCTCCTGTATACCGGGCGAGGTAGTTAATATCTCGACGCCAATTATTTATCTCCGACACGTTCAGAGTTGCATTATAACGTTTGGCACAGCAACGCATTGTGCAGTGGAAAAACACCAGCAGCAATCTGGATGAACACAGCCCGCAAAGAGTAGTGAGGTGGGAAATAAAAAGACTGATACAGGATCATACCTGAAAACAGCATGAATGATAACTAAAAATCTATTTTACTGTCACGGGCATGGTTAATCTTCATGATGTGTTAATATTTAAAATTGTATTTTCTGTAGAAAATAACATCATCAAGTTTATCTTCGCTCTGTGCGAGTAAAGATAGCAGCAGAGCGGTAGGTTTGGGAATTCGTACAAGAACATATTTACACGTATTTACCAGTTTAGAGACGCGCGAGCACACACGATTTGAAACAATGCCATTAGTTACCTCCCTATGGGCAGAAGGAATAATGAGATTGTAAATTAGAATTTATAGCTGGGTGTTGCCTGCCTTTTATTGGTAGGTGGGAAGCATCGTAAAAAAAAAACCCAAGTATTTGTGGACATTTGAACAAAATTAACTCGTAATGATCAAAGATTTTAAAGATAAAAACGGAATCAATGTGAGGCCTGACAGTGGTGATACCGAGTGACGAATGCACAGCGCCATCGTGGACCTATAAACGACAGTGTGTGTGCATGACAGACGACACAGTCACTCTGCATAATACTAATTACAACTTGTAACGTGCACAGTTATCGCTCACTCTCAACGAGAGAGAGAGAGAGAAAATGACGTGGGGGAACCACAGACAAGTAGGGAGGCAGTCACGCGGTTAGCCGGCGCTAACGATTGTCCAAGCTCTACTATCCTCTGTGCATTAAGATGTTATCGGCCAATTAATGAGTGCTCTCAAGTTGGGGGGGGGGGGAGGAACCCGAGCACGTGGAGAAAATCCACATATGCGAGGGAGAAACGCGCTATCCCATACAGACGGAGCAGAGTCCACATTTGTGTGGTGTGGTACTGCCTCCTGGCGAGCCGGGGTTATTGCACCACGAAGCCCACGGGAAGGGAGTTTAGCAACGTTTGTGTGACCCACCAACCCTCGCTGCCTCCACAGTGCTGGATTACAGGTCACGTGCATAGCCAACACGGCCCGGTTAATACACCCAATCGTGTCACGTCTCTGAAAAGCTTAGCAGTAGTGAGCCTGGTTTGTAGTGTGCAGTACTTAGGAGACAGATGTTCGAGAAAACCAGATATCATAGGGCTGGGCAACGATTTGGCAAGCAGATGGATGTACTGCAAAACATTCTTGATTCTATCCGTGCGGAGCTGATACTGTTTATGTTTGTGGTTGGTGAAGGCAAAGGGAGCGTAGGACATCGGAACAAAGTACAGCACAACAATGGAGAGGACTGCCTCCTCCCCTCTGCTGCCTATCAAAGTATGTCTGCAGCAGCCTCGTGGCCAGGTGATCTCCAGGCTCAACACCCAAGTTCAAGTTCATTTATTAGGTATAGCCCTGTGAGCCATTCGGCTCTTGAATCGGGTGCAACCGCAACAAACAAAAAACAAAAACATGAACAAAAAAACATCTTCAAGTGAATATGTGACTAAGTGCAAACAGAAATCCAAGAAAAGACAGCAAAACATTGCAGAAAAAAAATCACCGTACACCAACGCTGTGTGCAAAAATCCCCGCTTAGCTTTGCGAGCTCTCGCGAGATTGGGGGGCGGCGAAATTCTGCGGTGAGGAGGTCGCAGGCCGGTGGGACGAGAGCTCCCTTTCAGAATCTGTGCGGCTCGTCCGACTGAACTTGCTAGTCGCAGGAACGCACCTTTGATGGCCCCCTTCAAGAGCCCATGGTGAGCTACCCACCGAACTTAACCGTAAACCGTCCATTCAGTGTCGTGAACGAGCCAGACCCGGTTTGGGAGATTGCCGCTTCTTACATCTCTGATTGGTTGGTGGAGAGCGGAGTGCGATGATGCAGCGGGGCACTTGACCGTGCCACAAAGACAAAGATCCCCCGTATAGCCTGAAAAGACTGTTTGGGCAAGTGCTGTTAGCGAGCACCTATGAAGGCCGGCACGGTACACGAGGGGGTGGGTGGCCAGTACCACGCCCGGACGCCTTTGTCTCCCTAGTGGCGATGTTTACAAATCGCACCAGGTACTCATTTGAGGCCGAGTCGACCTAGCGGAGACCTAGAACCGATTCAGATAATTACTGGCGTTAGCCGTGAGCAGCAATCGAACTCGGGTAGCCAGGGTTTGTAGCGCAGCGCGCTAACCGCTACACCACCGCTCACGAGCGGGGCATTTTAGCCGTGCGCGAAGCCCGTGCCACACACGCACTCATACGCGCGCAATGCCGTCCCATCCCATCCCACGGCGGCGGCGGCGACGAGGCGCGGCCACGGAGTGAACCCCACGCAAGGCACATTAAGGCGGCTTTTCACGCGAAACGACGGAATGAATACGCGCGGTGTTTAATGAGACAGAATTCGCTGCTCTCTGGGCTGTGGCAAGGATCAAACTTTACGGCGATATTTTGGCAGTCCCGCCGGACCCGTCGTAAATCCACCACCGGCCGAAAAAGTGAAAATGAAAAAAAGAGAGCTTACGGGTGGCTTTCAGGAGCACTCTCGCTCATACCCCCTTCAGAGTGGCGGCTCTTCCAACGGAGCGTTGTGACCTGTGAGCTCAGATTCTATTAGGGAGCTGGGCTTGAGTGGCCCCACCCGGTCCAATGTCGAGGCTGCTTTGGGCTTGTGCCGGTAATTTCCCGCAGTCTAAATGAGCGTTGCTGCTGGTGGCGCTGAATGGATTTGTGAAAGAGCGTGGACAGGCAGTCGAGTGGTGTCTTGAGTGTGACAAGGAGGACTTTAAGGCATTTCACGGAGGGTATTACTCTCTCCCATTTTGAGGGACTCTATCGAGTCTCTCTCTCTCTCTCTCTGAAGGCCGGTGCGTGGCTTGCAGTGACATTTGTGTAACTTGGACGTAATTATGAATTACTTTCTCGTGCTGTCAGTCGCTGACGTATCCCCTCCCCCCCCATCCTCCACCTCCCCGCTCTGTCGCACGGTGTAGACAGCCGAACGTGACAGAACTCTCACTGCGCTCAAATCTCCCATTGTGCTCCGTGCTTTGTTAGGGGGTTGGTGGGGGAGGGGGGGTGGGATTTTCTGTTATATATATATTTTCGTTCTATTTTTCTTTGAGCTACAGACAAAGGAACGGTGACAAGAAAACGAGGGAAAGCGAGAAGAGGAGGTCCACAGGCGAGTCGCGGTGGGCGTTCGCCAAAGTTCCGCCACGCCGCGCGGAGCGAGGCCGCGGCGAGCGGAACCTCGGGGGCCACGGGAGCGCTTCGAAATCTGAACGGAGCCCAAATTTGTGGCCACGACGTGGACCTTCAGCCAAAAGCCGCCGCCGCTGCCGCTGCTGCTGAATTCATCGTCGTTGTTGCTGCGGTACGGCGCGAGGCGCGATAAGTTTACGACTTCAAGCAGCCCAGCGTGGCCCGAGATGCGTGACAGATTGTGGCGAACCAAATGTCAGCTGGAAATTCACATACCTAATAAACATAAAAAAATCGAATTGTCATTGAAAAGCTAATTAATCTCTCTCATCCCGATCTCTTTTATCACTTAAAACTCCATATCTGTTTATTGTCTACATCTTTCATCCCACGATATCTGTCTCATCTCTCTCTCTCTCTCATCTCACGACGTCTCTATCCCTTTTGTTCTCCCTCTAGGAAGTTCATAAATTGAAAGAGTGGCCGCTCAAATTAGTTTTCATCTAAGGGCCCCCAATTGGGCAGCATATTTATTATTATTCAATCTATTTACCCAGACTATTTTTCAGGAGGGTCCTAATAGGTTTTGTAGTAGGGGGTAAGGATTGCTATATGGTTTCCCAATTGAGTAATTTCCGGGTAATTTTCCAAATTTGCAAAAACTACGCCATTGCTTCGGCACACAATGGCCAGTTCTTGAAAAAACAAAATAACGCCACTGCCATTTTGTACGTGTCCGGGTTAGGGCATGCAAATGGCTGCGCATCATTGCAACAAGCGGCAAACGCGCTATCGCTGGGCCGTCTCACCGACCCAGAATTTAGAAGAGGGGTTTCTGAGCCTTTAGCGGTGGGGGGCTGAGTCCCCCCCTCCAGCCCCCCTAGCTCCCCCCCCCAGCCCTCCTAGCCCCACCCAGCCCCCCTAGCCCCACCCACCCCTTCAGCCGACACTACGGGGCAGCGATGAAGCGTGCAATGGGGAGTGTCCGGGTTAGGGCATGCAAATAGCCTCGCCCTGGCCCGGCCCGGCCGGGCGCTCCGTGACCTTGCGTTACCTGTCCAGACACGCGTGGAAATGAGGCGATGTAAGGTGCAAAGCAGTGCAGCCTTAAAACTGTGGCAGGCCCCTCGGACATATTATGGAACCCGCGGGGGTGCTGTGGGGCTTGACAGAATGACTCTGTAAAGTGATAATGTGCTGCATGCAAGACTGACATTAATGGCTCTCTATGAATATTTTTTCTTTGTCATGAGGAGGCTAGCCAGCCAAAAGCTTTCCTTTTCAGATTTCATGTTGCTGGAGAGAGATATGCCGATGCGCCTATAAACAGAATAATGCAAAAATATATATATCAGTAAAACAAATCTCTACTGAGACTCGAGGCTATTTTTTTTAATGAGGTCCCTGCTTTGGGATATTTGGCCAATATTTTTGTTTGCGTGCATAAGGAAACCAGAATAGGTAAAACAAATGTAAAGTGATTGGATAGCAATCACTTTGCATTCTAGGAAAATAAGAACGAAGTGCAAGACGTCATCTGAATATGGCGGGGCATATTCAACAAATAATAATAATATTCGGTGTAAGAATAACAACACCAACATACGGTGATTGAAGGAACACCTGTGCAAAAATAACGAAATAAAATGGATGGGAAAAACCATTCCCATTGTTGCAGGCCTCTCAAGGAGCTGCCCGCTGTTAAAATAACACCTCCCGTGTCAGCCGAGCAGGCGGCAGGAAATGGGGGGGGGGTGGGGGGAATAAATAAATAGACAAATATGACACGCGGACGCAAAGGTTGCGGGAAGACCTTTGGATTTTCCCTCTTGCGATCGGAATGTCCGTGTGTGTGTGTGTGCGGCTATGGGAGATGACACCTGTATTACACTGCATTAGCAGGCCGCAAAGTCTCTCATCAATCAAATCGCATGCCCCTAGCCTCCCCAGCCAGGCTCGCACCCCCAAGGTGACACCTTTCGGAGTGATTAATGTTCAAGGCTGATGATCTGCACACGCTAACAGTTCAGCACCCGTGGAAGGCCCGTCCATCCGTAAATGAATGATTATGGGCGAAGTATCAATTTAACACTTACACCTGCGGAGCAGCCTAATTTTCACACAAACCCCGGCTCCCGCACAAAGTAATCTTAGCCGGATCCCAGAAGAGGATGGCTTAGGCGGCGCGATTTAGCCAGCACCGGCGACGATTCCCTCCTGGGGCGGGTTTACGCGAGCAGGCGGAGTGCTCGCGACAATCGGCAAAGCTAAAGTGCGCAAAAGAGGCCTCGCTCCGGGTTGCGATTTTATACGGGCGCGTGCCGCTAGCGGGCAACACGCCGGTTAAAGTACATTTAGATTTGAAGCTTTCGTGACTGCAAGGATTCATATTCTTAGGAGTCGTGCTGTGACGGTTCCACCTGAAGACGGAAGCTTGTGTTGCCTCCGAAACGCCGTGATTTTTATTTTATTTTTATTTTACTTTATAAATTTTAATTTTAATTTCTTACCTACGTGACTTTACCGAAAAAAACCTAAGAATAAAACGTACATTTCCTCTGCCCTTCTTGCCTTCTCCGCAAGCCCATACCACAGGGGATATGCAGCCAGCCTTGATTCCACACTCAGATTTATTCAGCATTTCGCGGTGGAGCCTGCGCGCAAATAAATGTAGAGTGAAGGAAGTGAGCAAGTAAATAAATAAACATGCACAGCACGCTCTGCATTAACCCTTGTGTCGAGTGCGCTTGACTACACTTTATGGATTGTCGATTCTGACAATTGCTTTTCATGGCCACAATAATGCAGTCCCAAATAGCGGCACTGGCCAGAGCAATCCTTCGCCGCCCCCTCCCTCTCATCCTCATCCACCACCACCACCACCACCAGGATTTCACTCGTGATTTCTCGATGCGTGCGAGGCTTTTGCGCCGAGGCCGTGTGTGAATTGTGGTGCGCCCCCCGCGGTAACGGATTTTTAGGGGTAACTAATAGCCCCGCGGCTGGCTCCGTTGCACAGAATTTGGTTTGCAAGACAAATGCGCGGCCGTTGATACATCTCCGCGAAGGGCGATTTTATTTATTTCATCCTCCCCCGCCCCGCGCCACCTCCTCCTCCTCCATGCGCGCCGAAGTTTGTGCCGCACTTTTTTTTATTTTCTCCGGCTTCAACGTTAACGCCGCGCGTGCCGTGTGAACGGGACCACCACCGCGTCTCATGCCGCAGTCTCGCCGAGAAGCCGTTGACAGCAGAAGGGCCCCCCCCCCCCAACCCCCCCCCCCCTCACCTCGGGGGCCTGCGCCGCAACAGCCTCCGCGGGGGAGAAGGCTGCCTTGGGCCCTCCCTCCGATGCGCCGTTGCGAGCGTGTAGGTGATTCGGTTGGGGGGTGGGCCGGGGGGGAAAGGCCGTAAAGGTCAAGAGTACGGCAATTGCACGGGGAAGGAATGGGGGCGGGGGGCCGGGGGGGGGCATTCTGGTTCAGTGGTAGCAGAAGGGGTTAAACGGGACACCGGGGCGAAAATAGCTCTTAGGATAATGTTTCCTGCTCCTCTGCTTGTTCGGGGTGATCAATACAAACAGTGCGGCGGTGTGTGCGGCTTCCCCCCCCCATCCCCCCCCCCTTTTTTTCATGAACGCGATGAAAAATAATGGAACGGCGGATGCGGGGCCGTGCCGAGAGCCGTACAATGAAACGGAGTGACCAGAAGTAAAAGCACATCTTGCAATCACCGGGCGCGAATTGTGTGTGTGTGTCGTTGGTATGCGCAACTTCCAATTTCAAGCCATATTTAGATTGGATGATAAGGGGACATCTGAGAGGGTCACTCCCCCCTCTACAGGATTTTAATCCAATTTTTGCTTCCTTGTGGTGCCTGTCGCCAATCTCGGGGACACTTGGGACCCAATTATTTAAGCGCACGGCTGAGTGCAGGACCGGCGAATTGAACTGCTGAGCCCAGGTACCGACCCAAGATGTGTGCCAAAAAACCGCAGGGCTGTTAAGGTCGGTTGACAAAATAAAAATCCATACGTGCTTGGCCTGGCTATGAAGCGAATACACTGCGGTGGAACGGTGCTTAGCCGCGCTGCGCTATCAGCCCGGTCGAGTTCGAATCTTGACCGCATGCGATATCAGAACTGAGTCCTGCTCTCTTCTCCTTGCATCACCAACCAGTGCTGACCAGCGCGGTGAAGTATGGTCGATACAAACGCCCTCAAGCCTCGTGTGGCATGGAGAAGCCGTGCCTATTTCTGGATGTGAACGTCTCGGATGAATGTAAAATGATCTTATCATGCGAAGTTGCACCTATTGTCGTTGTTGTTGTTGCGTAAGTGTAGGCCAGCGCAAGCGACGACAAACCTGGAACGCACGGTGTGTGAGTGATGTGGTCGTTCAGGATCCATGGTGTGCGGCAAGTTGCATCTCAGATAGGTGTTGTGTCATTGCTACAGGAGGAAAAACAACCAAACGTGCAATGCTGTAAGTTGATTTCTTCCCCGTGTCCGAGGGGCCGTGCCTTGATGCCTCGAGGGTGATTCCGACGCAGTGTGGCAGCCCTTGAACAGAATTGGTAACGCATTGATACACGGATGAATGTTGTAACATGCGTGTGAAATATTAATTTAGCATGTTATTTTTTTCTATCCGCGTCCTTTTGCAATCTATATTTTTAAAATCAATTCCAATGAGGCGATATATAATTAACAATGCATTATTAATGGACCGCAGAAAATATTCATTATACTTTTAATCACCATCGTCGTATTTAAATGTATTTATACGAACACAAACACGGGCTTGACAAATAGCACGAAAGAGCACGCTCGCTCGGTCACGCATTTCAAAAGCACACAAGCAGGAGAGGTACAATGCTTGACCAAAAAAGGCCATTCGTTAAACAAAAAAGCACACCGTGCGAGCAATAGAAACGCCACGTACATGGTGATACACGCAGAATGGTGTTAATATCGGATAATCGGGTTTAATGGAATGCTCGCGTGAGCAACGCGGATTTAACCGCTTCTCTCTTTGCGCGGCTCTGCCGGCTTCGATTGTGGCCGGGGTGGTTTTCTGTTGTTGCTGTTGTTGCTGTGTGTGCGGGGTGGGTGATCGCAGAGCCTCGTTTCGTCTCCCCGCTTTTGGGGGCTGAATGATTGAGGTGGCAGCTCAGAGCACGTTCTGCCACTGAGCGGAGAGGGATTTGCGAAAATCGATACCGATGATGGAAGGGCGGCCGTGCGGGTTTCCGCGGGGGGGAGGGAGGGTGTGTTTCGACCGCGCCGTTGCTCACGCTTAGCCATCGGATCGGCTGTTTGCGCGGCCGGGTCGGTGGGTTGGGGGGGGGAATATTAAAATTGTTCACGTGATCGCGGACGGAATTTTTTATTTTGCAACAAAAAAAATTTTTTTACAGAAAATTTATGGCGCCCGCTCGCCGTCACCGTGAGAGTGGGGTCTTTCATTTTCGCGCGTCGGCAGTTTGGGGACAATTTTTGTTCGTCGTTCTTGTTGTTGTCGTCAAAGCGAAACAAGTAGAAAGCTTCGCCACCCCGGTTTGAACGTGAGCCCCTGCGGTGAGCGGTATCGCCGAGTCGAGGAAGTAAACATCGGGCGGCAAAGCCGCTTCGTTTTTTCGCGGCGCAAACGCAGCGGCCATTTGACGCAAACAGTCCCGCTCCTAACGAGACTGCGAGTGTCTCCGTTGGGGTGGAAGGGCACAGACGAAGCTCTGCGAAAATTATCGAAGGGTGCGTTTGGCAACCGCGACTGTCGACCAGAGTGTTGCTGACGCTCCCCATAAGCAGGGGTATATTTGGGCAACACTTTTCGTCTCATTTAATATTCCAGACTGCTAAAATTGAGCTGTCAATTCTTTTCAGAGCGTACATCCTTAAGATAGTAATGCATAGGCAATGGGACACATCTTGGAAGGGAAAATTATTTGAATTTAAGTATAGGATAATGTTGCTCGTGTGGTTAAAAAAAAGTAATCTTTCTGGATTTTTTTTCTTTTCACCAAATGGATTTTTTTTCTTTCGCAAAAGGCAAACAGAAAATTCGTTTTTAACGAGGCGTGCTGCTTGAGCGGTATTATGCGAGATACGAGTGTGAATTTTAAATGTCCTCATCAAACAAATGCACCTGAACGGAGGCATGCTGCTTGATTGTGCTTCAACATGTACATTTCGAGAGATGTGCTTCAGACCTGAGGTAAATCGTTTGCGCACTTGATGGATATTATAATATCCATTTATTATTATTATTATTATTTATAGCGGATTGTCAATACGCTGGTTGGACAAAGGCCTTCCCCACGCTAGGTCAATCATGAGGGTTGTTTGGCCATTATTCACCACGCTGGTCAGTATGGGCTCGGACCGTTTCAGATACAGATCACCAGTGATATTAGCCGTGGCTGGGAACCACACTCACGTCATCAGGTTCATAGGGCGGTGTGCTCATCACTGCGCCATTTCGCCAATGCTACAGCATTGTGAATGAGATAATTTTGACAACAAATATTATGGTTATCATGATTTGTTAAGCATTTTTCAAATGATATCAATGTCGTCGTCGTACATTTTACATTTAGTTATATCTGCATACATTATATGTCTGCATACATTATGGTGCTAGTTAACAACCTTAATTATTTACCCAGGAAAATCTAATCTGTGTATGGAAGAAAACTGTTTTACAGAAGGGCCCCCACCTTGAATGTTTGCTCATTAGTTGTTTAAAAATATATATAATTTTAAATTACTCGTGGGAGGATGCGTCGCGTAAATTGCCTTTGCCGAGGTGCGCATCTTAAAACTTCGACAGCCGTCCGTAAAAACACCGATAATTTGTTTTTGAAGATGTGTAATCCTGGCAACGTGGGCAGATTATGAAAGTGAGAAGTGCGCTATTCAGCAGAATTTGGCAGCAAGCCTCTTCTCTCCCGATTGTGGCAGCTTAAATATTCCATCAAGCCATTGCACAATTTTTCCCCCTCGCCTTTTCATCCTGTTACTGCACAAAGCAATGTCTCTCTCTCTCCGTGTGCTTCTTCAAAGATCGCACAATTATGAAAGCGCTTCACAGAAAGCTTTTAACTTCTTCCCTTCATTAAGCCCCAACTAAATCAAGACTCGCTTGCCGCACATTTTGCCGATTCGCCGCCGACTACTTCGTTGATATGCAAACGGTTGTCTTTGACGGCGGTGTCAGGAACAGCCGGTGTACAACGCTTTCGGCATGCCCCCCCCCCCCCTTGCCCCCCCCCCCCTTGATGTAGTGCACATTTTGTACAAGCGCAGCGTAACAAGTCGCGCAAATTGAGGAGGAATTAACGAACAGCCGACGATGACGATGATGATGATGAAGAAGGGCTGGTGAAACGAGCACACGGAGGTAATGAATTTGCCACCTTGCTGCCGCGTCCGCTGCCTCCGTTTAAAAAGGTCAAACCGCGCGATTCGCCGCACGCCTCTCCGGCGGGGCGGTGCCGCCTCATCCTCCGCCGTGAGCAAACGATCTCATAAAAAAAAAACTCATTTTTTTTTCAGAAAACAAATGGAAGCGCGCAAAATAGTAACTCTCCGTTAAACGGCCGCGTCCGTTCGCTTTTTTTTTGCATACGTCTGTGTTTATTAGTAATTTTAGTGTTATCGTTATTTGTCGGTGTTGTTATTATTGTTGCTGCCGGGTGTTTTATTTTTTATTTTACAATGCTTTATGTTAAAAGGATATCTACTGTAAATGTGCTTTATTGGGCTATATGTTAGGGCGGGCGTTTTATTGGCCACATGAAAATATAAAAACGGGCATGGGTTACGGTTAGGTTCATGGTCGTAGGAGTATTACTGTCAAGCAAACGATATTTATTATTTCAAGAAAAAAAAAAGAAACCCCGTTTCCAATTCCTTTTCTCTCTCATTTCTTGCCGGGCAGAGTGTGGCTCGGCAAGTCCCCAGGGTGTGCGCGCCCGCGTTTCCGCCGACGCGTATCATCGGCTCGCCAGTAAACACAGTAAATATTCACAATATGTCCTGCCGTGCCCACTGGGTATTTTAACTGCTTTTTGAACAAACCGCTACAAACGGACACGCTTTCTGTGACAACATTTTTTTTCTCTCTGCGAGCGCGCATCTCCCGCCCTGGCGCAGAACGTGGCAACGGAGTTTGCGCAGCGGCGTGTTAATTCCTAAATCTCTGAAGGGACGCTTTTTAGTTTTTTGCCCTCCCCCCCTTCTACTTTTTCTGTCGGCGCACGTGCGTGTATGTATGTATGTGTGTGAATGTGTGTGTATGTACGTGTGTATGTGTGTGTGTATGTGGGGAGCGATAGTGTAGCACTGCGCTATGAACCTGGCGACACGGGTTCGATTCCCGCTCACGGCCAACACCAGTGACGATTATCTGAACCGGTCCCGGGCCTCCCCTAGGTCGACACAGCCTCAAATGAGTACCTGGTGCGGTGTGTAAAAATTGCCACTGGGGAGCCAAAGGCGGTCGGGCGTGGTGTTGGCCACCCACCCCCTCGTGTACCGTTCCGGCCTTCATAAGTGCTCACTAACAGCACTTGCCCCTACAGTCTGTTCAGGCTATATGGGGGATCTTTGTCTTGTGTATGTATAGTCCGGCAAAAACAACCTCCTACCTCCTTGTGGTGCCGGACGGCAACGCTGTGGTGGTCAGTGCCGTGGGGGGAGGGCCAACTTAGATTGGCCTTTCCCTTAATGGCGTTTGTAACCACCACAGCGGCCAAATGGGGGCTCTGGACGGGTGCGAGGGGCTGGTAACCCCTCCACCTTCAATTAACTACCACTAAACTACGATTCAAAACACTTATTAAGCTTGTGTCGGAGGCCCGCTCAGATCAGCTCAATAACAACGGGAGGAGGCTGCTAGATTTTTGTGCCGCCCGTAGGCTTGTAATTACCAACACGCTGTTCCGGCATCAGCGCATCCACACAACATCATGCATGCATGCCGTGTCCAAGCTAGAACATCTGCTGGACTACATCGTGACAGAACAGCGGATGCGGGCCCATGTCCTTGACACCAGGACCTACCGTGGAGCTGATCTGCCCACTGACCATCGACTTGTCATCTGTAAGATGCGCCTGCCATTCTTCCACTCCGGTGGTGGGTGGTACACCCAGGACCCCATTCATACCCATAGTGGCATGGTCTCAGCTAGCTGATGAAAGTTCCAAGCGAGAATTTCATCATCGCTTGCGGCTGGGGTTGGCATTGTCCCCCACTCCTCCTGATGTCCAGGGGAAATGGGCGAAGTTTAGGACTGTGACTCATGCAGCTGCAATGGCTGCTTTGAGTACACGGTCCAGACCTCCCCAGAGACGCTGGTTGACAGAGGAGGTGTTCAGGCTGGCTGAGAAAAAGCGACAGGTCCACTCTCATCGTCTACAGCATCTCACGTCAGAGAATGAGGAGGCTTACCGCAACCTTCGCTCAGAGGTTCGGAGAGTGGTGAAGCACTGCCAGGATGGTTGGTGGTCGTGGTTTTCTGAGGAGATGGAGTCTGCCTCAATGGCCTGCAATCACAAATCGCTATTTAATTCCATCAAAAAAGTAACCTGCAACGCCACACCTATTGCCATCATTAGGGAAAAGAATGGTGATCCAATCTCCAACCCCCAGGAACAGGTTTGCACATTTGCTGAGCATTTCTATGGGGTCCTGGGGGAGGGGAAATCTCTCTGCCTGGAAAACATCATGGGACAAAGTGGGGATGACCCTGCTAAGGCTGCGGGGCCTCAAATATTGGAAAAAAAGTCAACCCCTGTAAGTGGCTGGCTGAGGTGCCATCTGTTGAGGAAGTACTGAAAGCGATCCAGACACTGAGACCAGGAAAGGCACCGGGCAGAGATGATCTCATTAGCGAAATGCTGAGGCAGGGTGGCGTTTGTGCACAGACTGCCCTACATGACATCATATCAACAGTCTGGACCACTGGACGGGTTCCACAGGATTGGAAGGATGCCCTGGTGGTCACCCTCTTTAAGAAGGGGGACCGCACAGACTGTAACAACTACAGGGGCATCTCACTCCTGAGTGTGCCGGGAAAGGTCCTGGCAAGGATTATTCAACATTGCCTTGCCAGGCACCCTGAGGAGAGGCTTGCGGAGCCCCAATGTGGTTTCAGGAAAGGGCGGTCCTGCACAGATGACATTTTCTGTTCGTCTGCTATAGCAGAGGTGTTGGGAATTCCAACAAGACCTACATCTCTGCTTTATTGACCTGGTCAAGGCCTATGATACCATCAGTAGGACTGGGCTCTGGGTTGTTCTTCGTGCTTTTGGAGTCCCTGACCAGCTGCTCACGATCATTAAGGACCTTCATGATGGTGGTAAAACTACGTGGCCGGGAGTCTGAGCCATTCCTTGTACAACTTGGGGTGCGACAGGGATGTCTCCTGGCTCCAACATTATTTAACATCTATTACGACGATGTAGTTCATGAAGCCATCAATAGCTGTACTGGAGGAATTTCCATCTGGTACAGATACAATGGGAGGCTGATCGATGCCCGGGTGCGGTCAAGGGATGGCTCCCTATTGGTCAACCACGTTATGTATGCCGACGACCTGGTAATTGCAGCTCACTCAGAGGAGTTGGAGGCGCTGCTGCTGAAACTGGAGCGTGCCACTAAGAGGTGGGGCTTTACCATCAGCCCCACCAAAACTAAGCACCTGCCTGGGTATTTTGTACCATCGGACACTCCACTCCCACAACTCCCAATCGGTGATGGGGCAGTTGTGGAGAGAGTGGAGAGTTTCCCATACCTGGGCAGTGTGCTCATGACCAGCTCCGGTTTAACAGCAGAGATCTCACTCCGAATCAGTCGAGCGGCAATATCTTTTCATCGGTTGCATAACGCTGTGTGGAACCTACCTGGTCTGTCGCTCCGCACGACGCTTCAGGTCTTCTCGGCCACAGTCATTCCCTCCCTTCTCTATGCTTGCGAAACGTGGACCCCACTAATGGAGCATCTTCGCCGGTTGGAAACATTTAGGCTGGCCTGCCTACGATCCATCCTGGGTTTAACCAGGCTGGATTGTGTGAGGAGCTCACAAATCCTTGAAATATCTGGGCAAAGTCCCATCGGTGAGCTCCTCCGGCAGGCAAGGCTGCGTTGGATGGGTCATGTAGCCCGCATGCCCAGCCACCGCATGCCTAAAAGCTTTGTTCGGCCGGATCGAGGGGGCTAAACGGGCGCGGCATGGGCTAGAGAAGAGATGGAGTGATGTGGTACAGGAGAACGTGGAGCTGAGTGGACTTGCCGATGACTGGTACCAGCGGTGTCAAGATCGGCCTCTGTGGAGGAGGCTCGTGAACGACGCTACTGGGCAGTTGGTGGCAGTCGCCCTCCAACAACAACGGAGGGCGGAGGAGCGACGCTCACAACAACGAGCGGAGCGCCGGGTGGCTAAAGCACAGCAAGTTGGCACAGTAGGGGGCACAGGTGGTGCATCAGCCAGTCATCTCAGTCGTCTCAGTCAGTCGACCCGTGGCACATGGGTCTGCCCCGTGACCTCCTGCCAGCGGGCGTTCGACACTTCACGTGGCCTCAAGGTGCACTTGGCCTGGCACAAGCGTCGTGGTGACGTAACCGCCACTTAGTGGCGAATGGCGGTTGTTGTTGTTGTGTATGTGTGTATATGTGTGTGTGTGTATGTATGTGTATGTGTCTCTATGTCTGTACGTGTGTGTGTCAGCTCAGTTAGTACCAAGCACGGGGGCGGCACCTTGGCACGCGAGAAGTATGCTCGCAATACACTTTGACGTTCTGCATTACCGTGGTATTAAAAGGGGCTAAGGGCCCCGTACGTTTCCGCGGTGGCAATATGCGGCTGTCAGGCTGATTTACGAAAGGGCACGCGGTGACACGAAATCAATCTTCGCGGGGGTGGGGGGGGTGTAGGAAAAAAGTGCAAATAAGTGGTTTCATCGGATCCATAAGGCTACAAGTTCACTCCTTGATCATAAATGGAATTACGCTGCCATATTAGCATGCTCTGGTCCGTTGTAATTGCGAAGTACAAACATGCCCCCATCTGCACGTGGCGACGTCTAATGTCGAGTGCTTACGTGCGTCAATGAACATCGGGCCGTGATGTCAATGCACGACCTCGGGTTGGAGAGGTTGGAGGTGGGGGGGGGGGGGGGGGGGGTGGGTGGGGGGGCGGGGGTGAGTAAAGCCGCTCACGCATGCCAATCTCTCCACCCCCCCCCCCCCAACATTGACTTTTGCCTAAAAAATCGACGCTCTTCACCACAAGGCCCAGACAATAAAAAGAAATCACGCGGAATGTCCTGGTAGTAAAAAAAACACAAAGTCCCACCCGCATAGCTTCTAACAGACTATTGGATCGTGGGTGTCATTCGACCAAACTCTCCAACGCTGGTCAGTGAGGGTTGGCATAGACGCTGGAGCATAGAGTTGCAATAGTACAAATGATCTGACTGCGCTGCCCTATGGCGACAACGTAACAACACCCCCACCCACATCTCGTGTTGTGTGCATGGTGAATGCCCGTACAAACACTATCCAGGCTCAAGCTGCTTGGCTCCTGAGATGTGACGACAGCTTCATTGAGCATTTCCTCTGATTTGGCCACAGGCACTCCGCTCATGCCCTCGCCTACAAACAGGTCCACTGGTGGCATCTCTCTAGGTGCCATCGTCCCTTGACGGCTGGGTGCCACGGTGGGGAGATGTTATCTCCCTCGCCTGGTATGCAGGAGGTCGTGGGCTCGATCCCGATCCCGACCTTGACACCTGCTGCTGTATATTTGGACTTTGCATGTCTCTTTCCCCGTGGTGCATGGATTTTTCTCCATGTCCTTCGGGTTTTCCCTCCGCATTTAGAACCGTGCGCTTATGGTATTTGGCTGCTATAATTTCCACGTGATAAGTCACTCCATTGAGCTATCATTTATGGTCAAGTCACTTCTGAAAAAGAGCAATACAGCTCAGTGCGCCTTATCTGGTAAAATTAAATATTAATGTAAAAGCAAAAATGGTGGTAAATAGAAAGGCGACAATTTATCTCGCAAAATATGGAACATTTTCACTTTTAATTCACAGTTCCAGTGATGCGTGCGTGCAAACAACGGGCAACATTTTTTTTTTTATATATTTGTATATAAATGTTAATAATATATATTTACGAGGCGAACGCAACTGGACGATACATCACCGTGATGCTGCGCTCAACGTGACTGAGAGCCGTGCTCTGGAGTTTTGCCTGGGAAAGCAACGTTCTCGCTTTACCCTTTGCTCAACTTTTGCGCTTTGATTGCAACAAAAATCACACGGTTTGCAGAGAGGGGCGGGGTGGATGCAATGCGCATTACTTCAGGGATAACACATTCTCTACTCAGGGATAAAACATGGTAAAGAACTGACGATTGGATAAACGTATGGGTCGGCCCCTCTTGAGTGAACTACAGTCGAGTGTTTTTAACCAATCTATATTCATGCTTTGTACATCAAATACAATCGTGGCGTATATAACATGAAATATAGTGAATAAGTTCAGGGAAACTGATATCGAAATAGTAGTCAGGGCGTGAAAGGTTACAGCTGAGTGAAAAAGCTGCTATGACAGATGGCATAGAAACACGGATGGTTATTAATGCGTGTAGAGAGTGAACGACTGAAAAAAATTGCAAAGTAGCATGGAGAAATGAATGCTTGAAATGAAAATTGAGAGACGGAAACGGGAACACGTGGAAGAGAGAAAAATGACATCAATACAAATATTAAGAAAATAAGCGGGCTTTGGCGGGAGATTAGGAGACGGATTAGTGGCCAGTTTTGAAGGAGCATGTCGGAGTCGCAGCCAAGGATTGGAAGGTGTCTGAGAGAGTGTCCACAAGGGAGATGGAGCCATGAAATCTGTGCAGGTGCTCGGTAGGTTATTCTATCGCAGGATCGTGAGAGTTTGCAGCTTACACCAGCAGTGAATTGGCCGTGACCGATGATGATAATGACGTTCATATTGTACCGTGAAAAATGATATCACGGCAACCGCAGTGATTATGTACCCGGAGAAAAGTGCCATGCATTATTCACACGCCCGGCACTTTAACGTTCAAACCTGCGGTAATAATCGTGGCTGAAGCCTTTGCACACACGAAGAAGCTACTTGGACAGGAGCCACGGGCAGTACGAGAGGTCTTAAGCCTTCCATCAGACATTGTAAAGAGAGCCCTGGTGCAGCAAGAGATAGCCAACTTGATTGCCACACAATGAGCTTAAAAGTACTCTATACCCCTTTGCTACCTCAATTAATGTGTTTTTTATATATAGAGGAGCTGTCATCTGTCTGGGCGCGCGAGGCGTTTGCACATTCCGCGATGCACGTCGAGCTTGAGACCTGCCCGCCAAGGGGAACGTTGCTTTGGCTGTCGACGAAGCATGCATCGGTGCAAACTTTAGTTGGGGAGATGTACGACGGTGGGGTGGGTGGTTTGTGGCCTCGAGCTGGTATTAAGGATAAACAAAGTAGAAGTAATTATAATATCATTTATTTCCGGCAGTGGTTATCACGGTACAATGTGATCCGTGCCACTCTAATTGAATCAGTGTCTGGCATAAGAATGCTCGTCGCACGACACGTGGAAAAACAAGCTTAATGCATTCCAATTATTATCATTTATATATATGAATAAAAATTCATCACGAATATGGGATTAGTAGAAGATTGGCAATTGAGCGTATGAATAATTCATCAGTATTACTTTTCATTTTCACCAAAAAATATTTATATCCACGAAGCCATCGCTATCACTGTGGGTAATACAGCAGGGATTGTGACAACATTTCTTTTTTATTTCCCATGCCAAACGAACTGCACGGAAAATGTAAAGTTGTCGTTATGCAACGAGTTCTGTATGGAAAATGTAATTGAGAGCAATGTGGTGGAAATAACTTAGTGACATTCATTATTGGGATTAACAAGTGCAAGCAGGCTGGAAGCCACCGACCACGGATGGTCGAGGGCAATGTTACATACATCCCGTAAGGACGTGATCACAAATAAGGAGGTCTTCTCAACGGACACATAACCATTAATTACATGAGTTATCAAAGATCGCTGCATGAGCTGGCTGGGCCACTTATACCATCGTGGCCGCCGTGGTAACGAGATGTTAACGACATCGCCTGGTATACAGGAGGTCGTGGGTTCGATCCCGACACTGACGCCTGCTGCTGTATATTTGGAGTTTGCGGTGTCTCTCCCCTCCGTGGTTGCGTGGATTTTTATCCGGGTCCTCCGGTTTTCCCCTCCAGATTTAGAAACACGCATTTAGATCATTCAGCTGCTATACATGTCCACGCGACAAGCCACTTCGTTGAGCTATCATGTGTCACCAGGTCGCTTCTGAAAGAATAACTAAATAGCTCAGTGGGATTTACCTGGTAAGATAAAAAAAAGTGTTTAGTTTTAATATTGTTTATGATAATAAAAAGTCTGTCACTGTCAAATTATCTGTCCTTATCACACAGTGCCTCATCCAGCGTTCCGTGAAATTTTTAAACGCCTCCGCATGTTGAGTGCTTCCATTACAATGTAGATGATGCGTATAGATTCCACACTTATAAAACAAATCATTGATGATATGATGCGCTATTGTTTCTCTAATAACTCATTGAAGCGTTGGGTAAATACGTTGAGGTTGGAGGTTAAGTGTGTGGACAAAGGTATATAGATTTATAAACAGAGCAAGATATTTTAATTTGTTCACCACGCTGGTCAGTGCAGATTGGTAAAGGCAGATAGCATAGATAGGGGAGCATAGATGTGCAGTACAGCAATAGATGTTGTTTCACTGCATCCATATTGTCCTGGAACCTGTAAAACCTTATTATGCATGATTGTCATTCGTCCAAGCAAGATCCAGGCTCAACCATGCTTAGCTTCCCAGATCTGATAAAATCCAATGCATTCCAGATGATTTTCCCGAAGGCAGGTCCAGTTGTAAAGAAAATTAAAACACACCCTGGTTCTTTACATACAGATCTGTTTCAACTGTAATGCAATGGTTTTGCGGTCGCACCTGTGGCGATTTTTGTGTTATGTTTATTTGTGGATGGAAATGTGGTGCGGTGATTAGTGCACTGCACCGTGACTCCAGTGACCTGACTTACATTCCCGGCCACAAAGTTAACATCAGGCGGTGAGTGATGTCCGAATCAGTCCCGGGACCCATCCCCACCTTCACCAACCCGCAACGACCAACGCGGTGAAGTATGGTCAAACAACCCACATGATCGACATGGCATGGGGGAAGGTCCTCCATTCAGCAGTGCGTTGACAAAAGGCTGCAGTTTATCAATTGTACTGGTGGGAACCCACTGGTTCCACCAGCCCACAGGGGATTATTGTGTCCGTCCGTCGTGCAGGGAGGGGCTGGGTGGGGAGGGAGGGGCCGGGTGGGGAGGGGGGGGTGGGGAGGGGCTGGGTGGGGAGGGTGGGGCTGGGTGGGGAGGGGCTGGGTGGGGAGGGGCTGGTCACCCCGTGGTGCCCTTATTAAACTCAACGTTTAACCTACTCACGCCGGCTTGTGCTCGCCCTCACAGTCGGGCATATTTGCGGAATACACCACGCCGCCATTGACCCTGGCCATTGACCGAGCAACCCAACGTTCCTACCAGCTCCCTCCGCAGGAATATGTTTAAATGTGTGCTTTAGTCTTTGAATGAACACTGGAGGTATACGGCATTCTCCATGAGATAAATATTTACTTTGGCACCGGCTGGACACATACCATGGCAATTTTAAGCAGTCTTTTTTTTCCTTCTTACACCACAGCTCCCTTAACTGGCATGACATTGGGAAGGGCCGAACGTTCAACAGTGGAATGACAAAGGCCCTGTCGATATTCTCCTCCCCTTTAACCGCATCGTTCTTCGCGTCCTTTAACCGGGCATCGAGACAAATGCCCGTGATTGACTGGTGCGAGAAATCGGTGGCGTCTTCGGTTTTTTGTTTAACTTCACCGAATTTTTGCAGTGGCTTCCAGGCTCTCTGCCGTAAGGTCAGGCTAATGACATCTTGACCCCGCCTCTTTATCACACGCTCCCAGAGCAGGCAAAATTTTAAAGCCATTTATTTCGGACGGAAATCCCAACTGGTGTTTTTTTCTTTCTTCCAAGGCCACAGGGCCTGTTTAGCGCAAGCCTCTCATCAATTACGCACCGACACTAATCACACAGGAGTGAGTGTTCGATGCAGGTCACGTCCTGGGCTGCTGTGCGTGTGGTGGTGCGGTATTGCGCCGACAGAAGAATGAAAGATCTTCACCAAAATGCAAATGATGAATTATGGAAATGTGCCGGCCACCCAGGCACCAGAATATATTTACAGTTAAGGACGGATTTATTCACGACTACATTAAAATTGTTTAAATACCAAACAAGATTCTACAGAGTTGAAAGAAAGTAGACTTCACATTTTTCTCACCCTACGAAACATTTTAAGCCGAGTGAATATTTTGTATTTAATATTTATAATCCGTGGGATGTTTATTTATTTAGTCAAACAATTCTGTAGATATAGGAATACTTAAAATGAGATTATTTCGAAAATAAAGTCGCATTTCAAAGTACGTGCAGCAATTAAAAAAGAAAGCATGTACAATAACACCCCGGCTTACGTCGTGGATGCGTTCCTGAAATGTGCGGCGACGAATATCGAAGCGACGTCAATCAAAGAAGCGATGTACAGGGTGAGTGAGTGGTGGACGCGAAACCCGAGGCGACGGATAACGAGACAAGATGGACGATGCCGTGAGCGATGTAAGCACGGGGGTCGAGGCAACGTAAGTCGGGTAGCGATGTTCATAAGGTGACTACATGGGAAGGAGGATACGTAAATCGGAGTATTACTGTAAAAATAACACAGCCGGATAAAGTTTTCTGTGATGGAATCTGAAGAAAGGCAAGTGCGGTGGTCCAGTTACAGAGCTGAGAGCTTTCGCTAACAAATGTTCTGCTGCCATGTATAAAGTGCCATTCATCTCAACTCCGCAGAGCTTATCCTGGTCATCGCAGCGCTGAGAGAGTCTTTTCCTCTTGAGTCATTGGTGTCAAAAAGAACAGACTGTCAAATTAGATTTTCGGGTGCGTTGATTCACAAAAAGTACCATAAAATGTTGTACATTTGTTCGAATCACAGGGCAAGATGAAGGTGAGGAGGGAAAAAGGCAATTTGGTCCACTTTGCGCAGATCTGTATTTTACCATTTCTGCCGCAAGGCTCGCCTCCAGCGCAATCTATAGCTGCGCACCCAATATGTAGTTATTTTACAGTGTCGAGAAAGAAGTGGTACATTTACCGTGCGTATCCTTGAAGAATTCGCTCGCTTACTCGTACGTTTTTATTTCTGACAGTAATTCCAGCAGCAACGGGCAAAACGACGCCAGCGGCCTCCAATTGCTGGCCGAACACCCACTCTGCTGCCATACCTGTTAGCGATCTGGTCATGCATCGGAGCGCTCTGCTTGTTCCGCGTTAACGCATTATTCGCTGGCACGCATTCGTGCGTTGCGGGCAAGCGGCTCGCGTGCACGTCGGCATTTGCAAGGGCGCTCGATTGCACGCACCGCGCCCCTCGTGCGCTGCGTAATGGGTTTGCATCGGCTGCCCGCATCAGTTTGCTCGTGCGTGCGTGCGTGCGCGTGCGCGTGCGTGCGTGCGCGTGCGCGTGCGCGCGCGTGCGTTCGCGTGTCCGTGCATGTGCTGCCGGATTAGGCTCCGGCGCTTAAATCCATTTCCCGTGACACATGTGAACTTTATTGAGATGCAAACTACCCAGAAGGAGGACCATGAGCTATTGCTTGTCTTAGCCCTGCCGTGCACTTGACATATAGCACCGCGTCATAAAAAGGACTAAAGAGAGTCATGATT
Source organism: Entosphenus tridentatus (assembly GCA_014621495.2). Taxonomy (NCBI): domain Eukaryota; kingdom Metazoa; phylum Chordata; class Hyperoartia; order Petromyzontiformes; family Petromyzontidae; genus Entosphenus; species Entosphenus tridentatus. The sequence continues at coordinate 3,010,483 of CM025629.2, read as the reverse complement.
CCGACGAGGGCTGCCGCACGGATCGATCGTTGCCTAGATGAGAGCTGTGATTCAATCTTCTGATGCTTTAACTGCTTATTTGGTAAGAAGCCTATCCCAGATGTCCTCTTGTCATCTGTATTATTCTTTAATCCATCTATTACTGGGTTTTTCTCTGGTCTGTACGGTGTGTGTGTGTTCATATATATATACGTGTTATTATAAGCCCATAGGGCTGGAGCGGTGGTGGTTTAGGGGATAAGTGCAATGCGCTATAGACCCCGTTTACCCGAGTTTGATTCCCGATCATGGCCAACGTTTGTGGAGAGTGATATCTGAACGTCCCCCAAACACTGCCCCCTCCCCCCCTTCACTAACCCGCATTGACCAGCGTAGCGAAGTATGGTCAAACAACTCCCATGACTTACAAGGCATGTTGAGCTCTTCATCCAGCAGTGGATTGACATTACAAATATTCTTATAAAATACAGCACAATTTGTAACTTAATCGGTCTTACAGAGGTTAATGGATCAAATAAAAATGTAATAAATATTAATAATTTCTTCAAAATTCAATTACCACGGTGGAATCATCAATAGCCAAGTTCTATCCGCTGCTAGATCAAGTCCTCCCCCCAACCATTGTCACCATCCCTCGCTGTCTTGCGATGCCGCAACGTATCTCGCTCCTGGGCATGAGCTAATCTCGTCGTTGCATCTCTAGCGCTCCGATGGTCCCTACGTTCGCCTGCGATTCCATCGCCGGTCTTGTACACGCAGCTACGCCGCTTCTCGGGATGAGCCATGCCCGAGCGCGCTTGCTTCCTTTTAGACATCATCATCATTATTATTATGTGTCTAATATACATTTGTCACGTGATCCACGTTTTCATCTTTCTATCTTAGTGCTCTATTTTGCATAATTTTCAGCTTTTGTTTCATCTTATTCGTCACAGTCCACGGTTCCCCGTTGCGAATCTAAGCCGTGGATAACCTCGGTGCCAAGTCATACCTTCTTATTATCTCATCTCAATGCGTCTTTGCATAATTTTCAGATTTGCTTTCACGTTCTTCTCAGGTGTTTAGTTTTAGTCCGAGTTGTCAGATCCCCATGAGCCATGGGAAGGGTAAAAGGCACGGATTCGCTCCCCTTCATCTTCGACAGGCTTATTGCCACTTTCGCCTCTCATTATCACGTGGAATTTCCCGGACGCACTCCATCCTGATCTCGCTCGCCTCCTTTGTTTCACCGTGGTGTTTATCCCGGACCGCCGCCTACAATAATCCTTCTCCCCGCAGCCATCTCTATATATTATTCCTCTGCATTGCTTTCCAGTTTGCAAACTTCTCTCTCCCAAACTGAATTCCGTTTGTTCAGCGCCGAACACTGCAGGGGCGTGAGCGTTCCCGACAACGTGAGCGGCGGCCCCATATTTTCACGCGAAACAAAAAGAGTGTGGGGGGGGGGGACGACGACGATGACGACGACGCTTTTTGTGTTACACAACGCCGAGAGGGACGGGGAATTGGTGGGTGCGGGGTGCGGGCTGTGGGTCGGCCGTGCAGCTCGTGGCTCGCCGCGTAGCCAGGGTCTCGGCGGGATGGAGGGGAGTGGAGCGTGGCCGAGATGCGACGGATACCCGAGACGCACAAGCTCTGCGGTGATTGCTTAAAAGTGCGCCGGAGAGATGCGGCGGAGAGAGGCGCGCGACGGCGAGCGTCCTCGCCGTTTGAAGCCAGCATGCTAAAACACATTTTTTTTTGTTTGCCGACGCTAATTCCGCCGGCTCTCTTTGCTCGTGTGAACGCAATAATTTTCGGCGGCGCGAACGCCGCCTTCAAGATTCGCGAGCAGCGTTCGCAGCGCAATGATTTAAATTCCTTCTGGCGTCTTTTGTCCGCCAGCTATGATGCATCGAGCAGCGTTAGCCCTTTTATTGTTAATAAAGTGCAGAGACCAAGTGTGATTGATGAGAAGCCCGCATTGCCAGAGTTTTTGGCTTTCTATATAAAAAAAAATCTAATCTCCCCCTGAAAAGCAAAGGTGCGGATGGATTGGTCGAAATTTGAGAATGATTAAAAATAAATAAATACCCTTTCATATTATTTCTATTTTAATAAACTGATTCTTATTGAAATAGAAATAATTCGTAGCAAGTGCGATCAGTGGAGTGTGCGTTAATTTGTATTCTTCTATGGCATTAAAAAATGCATAGATTTGAATCTCTCCAAATAATAAATATTTCAACATTGCCACGTGACGAGCAGGCACCCGCACACCCTTCATTACATTCACGGAATTGCTTCAGCCCGCTCGCTGGTGTAAACACTCTGAACTGCTGTCATTTGAGTGAAAGGAATACCATAGTAAGTGCCCTAATTATGTTGTCATTATTTTTTTACAACCCTTGGTCAATCAACTGCTGGATGAAGGCCTCCGCTCACTCTTCACTCACAGGGGCCTGTTCGACCATACTCCCATATCGCACCGATCAGTGTGGGTTGGCGATGAAGAGACACCACCAGTACCGAGTCAGACATCACTCGCTCCGACAGCGGCTTGGGAGCCGAACACAGCTTGCCGAGTCGAATAGTGCAGTGCGCCAACCAACGACTGCGCCACCATTTTTCCCCATCTAATGTTCACGTATGATACCTTTCATCAAACCACTGCTAGATGGGGGCCTTTTGGTCATGGCGCTTATAATCGCCATACTTCACCACGCTGGTCAGTGCGGGTCGGTGAAGGCGTGGAGCATCAGACATTGTAGCATAGAATCACTGTACAACATTCGATTTTCCTGCCCTGCAGCAGCCTACGATGCCCGTTTTACGCAGGACAGTCGCCCATCCGAGCATTATCAGGGCTCTTCAACCGGTTAGCTTCTGAGATTCAACGAGCCATCGGGCCCACCCTGGGAGATTCTGGTCACAGAGCTGCCGTCGAATGTTCGCCCAACAAGTACACGTGGCTCGCCGTGGCAATGACGGGACGCGTGAAGACCGCGCACGGAGTACTGCGGGCGTGCGTCGACACGCACGGTCGCGTCGGAGCGAGCGACGGAGGGAACGTGACCGTAAGGATGGCGGTGGCAGGAGAGAGAGAGGGAGAGAGAGAGGGAGAGGGAGGGAGGGAGGGAGAGAGAGAGGGAGGGAGAGAGAGAGGGAGGGAGAGAGCTCTCTTGGCTCAATCCCACTTGCTAAACCCAAAGGTCAACTGTGTCTTCAAGGGGGCATTTTCACCCAAAAAAAAGCAATGGGGGGCTGTAGTGCAGTATTTGCTTTCGTTGCGGATTACGCTCGCTCCGAGTATTTTGACTTGCCGTTAAATGGGGAGTAAAGCAAAGTAAGAAAGAAGAGTACGCGGGGGAGAGAAAAAAAATTAGGCGCGTGCAAATGTCATTACCCTTGGGTAATTGGGTAGCACAGTCGTGCAGCACGTGTAGCGACAGGGCAACGTCGAGGAATCACGTTGCGCGCATATTCGTCGTCGTCGTCACCAGCCATGGTCGATCCGCTGCTGGACGACAACGCCCCAAGCCACCGCCATCTCTCCGCCATGCTGCGATGTGACCATCCACCCAGCAGCTGCACATGAGCCAATTCCATCGCTCCATCTCCTTGGTCGAGAGGTTCTCCAGAACGCATTCCTTTCTTGTCGCGATGCATCCTAACCTAATCCAAAATATGTATTAAATTATTTAAATATTTGAAAGGGAAAAAATCACATTCTGCGGTTATTTTGATGTTTTTGAAATAATATATTTTTTGACAAAAAACAACATTGTATAAGAAAAAATATATATATAAAATAATGTTTCATAGAACAGAACATCACAAGCTCATACCGATATGAAAGACAGAAAAAGGGGCGCATTGATTGGAACTTCAAGGAACCTGAGCCGGAGTGATTGGAAGTCATGGGCCAGATCAGCTCAATAACAATGGTGGGAGGCTGCTAAACTCCTGTGCAGCCCATGGGCTTGTAATCACCAATACTCTGTTCCGGTATCGGCATATCCACACTACATCATGGATGCACGCCGGGTCCAAGCAAGGACATCTGCTGGACTACATAGTGACAGAACAGCGGATGCGGGACCACGTCCTTGATGCCTTACCATAGAGCTGATCTGCCCACTGACTATTGGCTTGTCATCTGAAAGATGCGCCTGCCATTCTTCCACTGCGGTAGTGAGTGTCCACACAGGACCCCATTGAAAGCCACAGTCGACTGGTCTCAGCTTGCTAATGAAGGTTGCAAGCAAAAAAGTAATAATCGCTTGCAACTGGGATTGGCTTCCATTGCCTCCCTCCCCCGATCCCTGCGGGTAAATGAGCGAGGTTCAGGACTGTGGTTCATGCAGCTGCATATGGCTGCTTTGGGTATGCAAGCCAGACCTCTCCAGAAACCCTGGCTAACGGAGGAGGTTCCCGCACCTCCGATTTAGCACGGTTGGCTATGTACGGTGTGAAATAAGTCTACCATACATACACACGTGCAAGGCATGAATGTGGCCGTTGGTAAAGAAGTAGAGTGCGCTTGCTTAGGCAGCAAGCGTCACGGCGAGAAGGGATGCGGTGTCCGGTGGTCGAGACTAGCGGCGGAGTTGCAGACACGGGACGGAATGCGCCCCGGGAAGACGTCCGCCGCACAGATGGAGCGACGAATCCAGCTCGTGTGCCGATGCCCGCTGGATTGTTACATCGCGGGGCCATGAGAGATGGTGACGGTGTGGGAAGACCTTCAACGAGCAGTGGATTGATCACAGCTGACTAATGATGATGATGATGACCCCATGTGATATATTAACCCAATCAACACGATACCTGGATGTGTGTATTATTTAATGAGTGCAAAACGCCAAAGGTCGCCGTGAATCCTTGCGAGGTTGTGCCGTAAGTGGCGATGTCGAACAAGAAATCTGCTGACTGACCGTATCCAATGGAAGATGTTTGGCAACGGTGTAGGGGAATTTGGCAAGGAATTAGACCCTTTGGCATGGCTTACCATACCTTGTCAGTGACGGCAAAAGTAAATGTCCCCCCTGTATAGCCTTGAAATGGACCCTGTGCATTACCATTCATCACCTGCCTTGTGCTAAAGCCATTAAAGTGCTCGATAGTTCATTGTTACCAAAACTACATGAAACACTACGTACGGGTTAAGTTGTGCCTTCCTTTCACCGGGATTCGTCCAAACCAATTATCAAACAATGAAATACGTTACTGCTGTAATTATTAATTAGCGACGCTCTATTATTGAAACATAATTAACAGTCTAATGCTTTGGGAAAACGTTTTTTCTTTTGTTCTCTCATCGTTTCCATGTTTATATTCTTACAAATGCTCGCAACCTTGCGCAGTTCGAGAAACGTGTCAACTCTGATCTATTTGCCCCTCCAACAGTGCTGTTCGTTGCTGGCCGCTTCGCAGTTTTGGGCCTTTTGGGGCCCTACGCTCGCCCAACCGCAATATAATAGAAAAAAGCTGGGCGCAATTTAGCATCTTTTTCTTTTACCCAGCGGAATTGTTCCTCAAAATTCCTTGCTAAAATAAGATTGTCTGAGAATAATAATTCACGCGAAAAAAAACATCGACACCACGTTCACAAAATGCCACTATGACGTTCTTACACTCATATTCACGCTTGCGGCAAATAGCTTTCGCCAACCTCACACGATCTGGGAAAAAGTTACCCATGTGGTCATAGCAAAACGGTATCGTGGAAGATTCCTTGGGTTGCTTCCATTAAGGAAGAATGTGGAGCGTTTCCGAGAAAATATTGAGCTTTTGCGGTGCATAGCCTTGCAACTTCAGGGAGAATGCGTGAGGTGGGCCACATATCTTCGCCTCGGTCAGTCGAAATAATATCATTTAAATAATATGCATTGCGTGGAAGAAATTGATATTTGTGATGAGACGAAAGCTCCTTTGCCAAAACCGAGAACTAGAGTATCAGACGAGGCACCGTTTAACCCAGCCTCTATCGTCAGATTCTCCAGATCATTAGACGATCCGGAACGGAAGACTCATCCAAAACGTGTGCCCAGTTTCAATAAAGTGTGACTAATCTGATCTCACACAAACATTGGTGGTGCTGGCCCATTGGGGTTTGAGGGGGGGGGGCGAACAGTTAAATAATTATTTGGGGGAAGAAGGGGGGGGGGGGGGGGGGGGAGAACCCCCCCCCCCCCGCCCCCACAACATTTCCATTTGTAAACTCCTCGTGAGATAACGGAGGAGAGAATGGACCAAGACGCGAAGATGTCGGGAGATCAGAGACACGTGAACGGACGAGTGGTGTGGTCGTAGAAGAGAGGTACAGATGAGACCGAGATGTCGTGAAAACGGGAGTGGTGTTGACAAGAGAGACAGATCTTCTTGGTTCTTTCGGCAAAGTCACGTAGAACCAAGAAGATGAATCCCTGCAGTCACGAAAGCTTTAAATCGAAAGAGAGACAGAGATAGGTGAGAGAAAAGAGATACAGGAATGCGGGAGAGAGAGATATCTGATGGCTCTACTCTGTTAATGATCTTGTTACGCTGGTTAGGATTTTACATCGAGATGATCTACGTGTACGATGGTCCGCTGTAATTTCTTTGATGAATCCAGGGCCCCTTTGAGCCTAATGGGGTGGGGGGGGGGCTTCGCTTTGCTTTGCTTATTCCTGGCTGTCACCAGCGTACGGCAGCCTGCGGATTCACATTGGCGGTGATGGATTACCCACCCAGCGCAGTGCACACACGCCGCTTGCCTGTTGAGAGCCACGCGCGCATAGACACAACAACAAAAACAACAACAAAAACAACAACAACAAAAACACCTCTCTCCCCCCCCCCACAACTTCGAAAACTTTGCAACACGTGCTCGTACACAGCGGTTGTTTGGTCAGGAGATTACATTCGGGAGGTGTAGCTGTGTAGACGTGTATAATTTCGTGGTAGGCAATACCTGTCTGTGTGTAATGTAACAAAAAAAAGCAGCTTAGAATTGCTATTGTTGGGAATTTGGAGCCAGTCGCTGCGATAGTAAGGGGTATTTTTTGTCTGCTATGTTGAGGCTGCTGTATAAGTCGAGTGTTAGCTCACATACTGAAACGTACGGATTAAATGAATAACAGTTGAACCCCATGCGAATTGAGCTGATGAAGCTGACAAAGCTGAAAGTACTCTGGGCGAAAAAGTTGATGTTAAACTCAGGCATGGAAAGCCTGAATCCGCCGTTGAGGAGTAGCGTCATTGTTCACAATTTAATCAATACATTGCCAAGTATGAAAAACAATAATAGTGATATAAACGTGACAATCTTGTCGAGAGGTGGAGGGTATATGACAAGAATTATGGCATAAAACTACCCCCACGTGGCCTAACCCAAAATCAAATGATTGATCATTGAATTGTTTGGCAAAACCTATGTGCAAATTTCAACTTGTTTTTGTTTTAAAATAAAACTGTTGTGTGTCCATGGCGCCTTTATATTCCTCACATCTGTCGCCGGTCCCTAAACGTTGACATCGCCATCTGCCTCTCTAAACGGGCAAAGTAAAAGCACTTCAAACGTGCACGGTGCATGCAAAAGCATCACTTGAGATGATTTTTTTTCTTCAGTTAAGCGAGTTGCTTTTGCTTTAAACGAACCCCCCCCCCCCCCTCTGCCCCTTTAATTGACGCTGGGGAAATGTAGTTCAAACGGCGTGTGTTGTTTGAAAAAAACGTGACTCTCTGAATAATTCTGCGGTCGCAAACAACAATTAGCCGATCGGTAATTTCGTAGTCGGACATTTCGCGGTGGCAGTCGAAACTTTCGATGTCACGACGCTTTTGTAATTATTATTTTGCCCATTTCCCTTTTACTAATAAAGATGGAGCCGAGGTTAAAGCAGATAATTGTGTATTTGTGTTAAAGGCTTGCTAATGCGAAGAGGTGTTCTGTAAACCAGGCCACTAACAGGCTGCTGCTAGCTGACCTCTGCGTGTGACCTTGTATGTCAGTAGGGAAGCGGCTTTGATTTAAAGTAAAAAAAAGTACTGTTGTGTGTAATGGATTCACTGCCGGAACATTTCAAGGTAACATGGGTTTCTCTGGGTGATTTATGATGATGATAATGATGTTAGAACTTTCTACAAAGACTCCCAGCTGAGTGGTTGCATATTTATTTATTTTCTGAAAAATATGTTTACGGTGCAGGGCTATTTAGTTAGATATGCTTGTATACCCCGACCGGCCCCCACCCTCTCCCCTATTTTATAATGAAAGGAAAGTTATTTACTGCAGAACGGTGTGTTAATTTGCCCATGACACTGACACATAATGGTTTCATTTAGCAAAGAGCATAGTAAGTTTGTTAATAACAGCCAATAGATCACAGCAGAAGTTAATGTTGCTTGTTTGTAACTGCTGTACATATATACACAGTATTCATGTCAAACTGTGTATGTCCGTCTTGCACTTACGGGTTAAAATTCCACCGCTGATGTCACAATAATAATAAGCTCGTTTGTTTTTAGTTTCATTTTGAGAATCTTTTTTTGTTAATTGAAAAACACATGAATGCAAATATTTTTTGTTAACAGCGTGTTAGGGCCCTTGTTAAAAATACTAAACAGAAAGTTTATTTTTGAGGATTACTAAATAAAATTTTGCCCGTTGCCAGCTTTAACGTTTGTCTACCTGCAGTTTACTTTTGTTAAATAACAATTTTCGTTATTCACGAATTTGCTATCCGCGGTATTGGCTATCCGCGAATCGCATCTAGAACTCTACATTTACATGGGAGCAGTAACGACATCACAACGATCATCATCATAGTCATCGTCACCATCGTCATCGTCAGCATCATCGTTACTGCATCCTTCTACTGCGCAGCATTATCAACATTTCCAAGCCATTATTTGACAGTTCAACACGTAGGCTTTCGCGACCAATATTATTCAAAATAAAGGTTTTTGGGTTAAATCGCGTAAGTATAAATGTGTCGTAACCCTCCACCACCCGATGGTCAGTAAGGTTTGTCACGTAAACAACGAGCCAATTACAATTGTAATTGTGGATTGGCTCTCCAACACACCGGTGGGCTGAATAAGTTGCTAATTGGCGCGTTGTTTACGTGACAAACGTTACAGGCTGTGTCGGGTGGTGGAGGGTTACGACACATTTATACTTACGCGACATAACCCAACAACCTTCATTATAAGTATTATTTAACACTTTAACATTTATTTTATTTTACGTTTATTATAACCAATTTTTATTTTGTCGTGTTATTGTGATAGTTTTAATTTATTTCATAGTTTATTTACGTATTTACTATGGTCATTCATTCGTTCATCGGCCAATATCATTACCTGCGAAATTTGCTCTTCACGAGCGTCTCTGGAATGTATCCATTCGCGAATAACGAGGGAATGATCTTCTTGGTTCTTTCGGTAAAGTCACGTAGAAGGGAAGTAATAAAATAATAAAAATAATAAAACATAATAAAATAATTCTCACGACGTTTCGGCCACAACGCAAGCAGCCGTCTTCAGGTGAAACCAGGTCTGTCGAGGCGACAGCGTCTGAAT
>CM025629.2:2987516-3000537 GCA_014621495.2 Entosphenus tridentatus | reverse complement strand
TTGTGGCCGAAACGTCGTGAGAATTATTTTATTATGTTTTATTATTTTTATTATTTTATTACTTCCCTTCTACGTGACTTTACCGAAAGAACCAAGAAGATGAATTCCTGCAGTCACGAAAGCTTTAAATCGAAACGAGGGAATGCTGCATGTAACGTTGAGACTAAACAACTTTATCTCACAGTCGTAAAATCGCAGAAGCGTCACATTAAAATGGGAGTAGGCAGGGGATGTGTTTAATGAATTATCTAAAACAGAACCTTCTATATCATTATTCATGTCTACTCGAGATGTAAAGTTTAGTTCACTTATCAATGACAATCTAATTTTATGCTCATAACGTATGCATCGAATCGTGGCTCTAAAACTCAAACATTTCCTATTCATGTAAATCATGTTAGTATTATATGCTGAAGCACATCCTGGCTCCTGGAACAAACACGGAGAGACTAATGACAAAACACAGCACGACAAAGGCGGTACAAACAAGACACAAAGATTAAATTATTTAATCAAATGGTGTCACAGTGAGTCATTGATTCACTTGGGTGTGGTCCTAGATTTCCGTTGCCTGATCTCAAAGGAAACATTTAGGGTCCATGTTTTTCTAGTAACAGCAGTAACATGTCCATAAATCTAGACTTGCAGATGCAGGCTTGTGCAAGGGAACTTTAATCTCTTCACAGTGGTCAACACCGAGGGAATTAATTCAGACAAAAAATATTTCCATGCCTCAGCACACCACATCCAGTATACCTCATGCTATGGCTGTGGCTTCTACAGTCTGCCAGCGACCCGTAAAAAATTCAGTGTTAAATTAATCCTTGATCAACGCAGCCGTGGTGCAATGATCAACACCACCCCAACTTGCAATCCGGAGGGTCACCGGTTCCATCTCCCAGAGCGGAGGTTTCAATATTGAGCGAGCTTCTTAGTCCCGCCCTGCCTCTGTCGATCCAGCAGTAGAAACGTGTTTCAACGCAGCTCGGTGATCGGCAGGCCTTGTGTGGTGGGATGGCGAAGCGCGGGTATTCCCACCTCTTCCAAGACGTCTGACCGGCGTAGAAGATTACGTCAAAAAAACCCTCAAAATACCCTCCTGAAGGATCCTTCCGCTAGCAGCGGCACGAGCAAGACATTGCAGGGCTGCACCTTTACCCGTACATATTTAAAACTGTGCATCTGGACATCTTCATCCGAGGGCCGGCTTGGCAAGCGCGTGGGAGCGGTGGGAGCCGACGCAAGAACGCGCTCAGTGCGGCGGGTTGCCGAGTGTGCTCAATTTCTCTTCGGCTTTTGATATCACATCAATGGCACCGCCCTACCACGGTTCCATGGCTGCGGGCGGTTTTCGTCGAAGGGGCCTTCTGCGTTGAGGTGGGAGGAGAAAGTCGGGGGAGGGGGGTGCGAAGGCGCGAGTTGTGGGCTACGCGCGGCTTGGTGCAGAACTTGCGGTGCGCACCAGGGTGTAAAGCGACTCCTTATTTTATTTTTGAAAAAAAAAAAAGCACATTAATACGTGATCAAACGCTGTCGCAAAGTATGCTCGTCCTAATGCATATTCAAAATCGGCTGGCTGATTCCCCGAAGACGCCTTCGTGGCGGCGTTTTTGGTTTGATGTTAAAATAACCGAGCGGTGGAGAGGAGATGTTTTCTTTTCAAGCCTCTTCAATGCACGGCCGCACTGTTTTTTGAAGGAGCGTAAGCCAGTGTCCAATGTTGCCATGAATAAACTGCGAGTTAAGCTCAACACGTTGACCTGCAACTCTGAAGATGGGACATTATATAATAGGTGATCTTTCAGGCAATTGCCCCTCTTTATAGCAGAGAGAGAGAGAGATTAAAAACGAAATAAATAAAATATTTGCGAAAGAGCGATCATCCGTCTGTGATGATCAAGGGCCGTTACACAAAACATCGCCGATTCCGTTTTTTTTCGATCGGGAAGTGTTGTTGACGGATGTGTGGAGATTTCACTCCATGTTATTGCATGATTTATTCTCACCCCTTTACACAAAACAATTCAGTAACGATATTAAACATATTTTACTTACTGCCTCCATCGTTTTGTAGCCTGTGCTTAGCCACTGCAATATAAAAAAGAAAACACAAATTAATTATAATAACAGTAATTACATAATAATTCACAGTCAACTGCTGGCTGAAGCCCTCCTCTTGCGGCGTTAATCATAGGGATTGGTTGAGCATACTTCACCATGCTGGTCAACGCGGCGACCTGGTTTCAATTCCGGGCCGTGCCTAACATCAGTGACGAGTGACATCTGAACCAGTGTTGGGCCCCTTACTTTCAAGAACCCACACTGACCAGCGTGGTGAAGTATGGTCAAGCAATTCCTTTGACTGCCATGACATGGGAAGAGGCCTTCATTAAGCAGTTAATCGAGGCAGCATACATTTAATTTTTTTTTATTTAATCTGCAAACTGCCGTGGGTTGTCTTGAAACGTTCCCTTTTTTCTGCTTCACTCGTTGAAAAGAAAAATATTAAAACCTTTCATCAGCCGAACAAAAAAAAACTTTTTAAATTGGTGTGGATTCGAGCCGAGAGATATTGAGCAGGTTTTGCATATACACAATCACGGCTCATACCAAGAGTGCAACGCCGAGCACAGCTCTTTGAGCTCCGGGACATGGTAAGCTCACTGTTTTGCCGAGAGTGGAAGGGGGGAAGTTGGATGAAAACCCACGGATATAAAACAATGCACTGTTGCTTAAAAGACAAAAACGTGGCTCTAGGTGGGTTTGAGTCTGCCATCACGTGCTTTCATGTGATGAACCTGACTAGCGGATGGCTTGATTTTTTTTATGCCTTAATTTCATCTCCAGCTTGGAGCTACGCTATATTTTCTCTTATGGCAAATTTATTTATTTATTCCCTTCACTTAATGTTGCTGCCGTTTGAAGTTGCCGCGGGACACAATAGAGCACCATTTTTTTTATTTAAAAGCATCTTTGACAAGTGAATCTGGATTTATATATAAAACAAAATAAAAAATGTTGGGTAAATTGTGAGGGAATTTGGCAGGCGCCGGAATACGGTGCCGCTGTGCGCAATGCACCCCTGTGGATAGTGGCAGGGGCTCTTTAAAGCCATAAGCCAGCAGATGGGTTATTCCCAATGAAGGCCCGCTCGCTTATTTGATAATGTTCCCACAAAATGCATTATCAGGGCAGCAGAGATCTGGGTTTGATATATTGCCCGGCCATACCGCAGATAATTTGGCTCTGATACTGGCCTTAAACTAAAGAAAATTATTAACCAACCGGCTCTCGCTCCCTCCCTGTAGGCTGGGATGGGATTATGATGTATGCATTTATTGGGAAGGGCTGAAAATGCATTGTCAATGGGGTTAGTTTTACGCGATTAAAATTAATGGTGTGTATATATACATAAAATTGGTGATATATAGGTCACGGGGTGGAATTATGGCAGTATGGTTAGCACACTGCTCCGAACCTGGTAATTTTAGTTCAGTTACCTGTCCTGACCAGCGTGGTGAAGTATGGTCAAACAGACTCCCCGACTGAAAGGCACGCGGATGCCGTCATCCAGCAGTGGATTGATAAAGGGTTCTACATTTTTGTATGTAGGCCATATAGGGCATGCATATGCACATGCAATGTATGTGTATGAATGAGTTAATTTAATACATATTTGTCCGCTAGAGTATATAGTGTGACTGAGACACTTAGAAAAAAAATAACACTCACTGGAGTGACTGCAGCTCTAATCACAGTCTTGCAGTTTTGCTGAAACTTGCACAGGTTTGTAATTTTAAACATGCCACCAATTGGCAAGAACGCATTAATAAAGTGCACATTTGTAAAAAACGGAGGAAACTAATGCTATTTGGTATCGTGGGTATTAGATGGCTGAAATCCACACAAGGTGCTGAGAATATTGAGCATCTCTCTGCACGTTATCACAATGTGGTTGCAACATGTATGGCTCACATTAACATTTAAAGTCCTTCCTGTGTTTTATTTTTATTTATTTGTTGTGTTTTTCTGTTGTCGTATTTGACATTGACGAGACTGCATTTGCAAGCGGGATGGAACATTCATAAGCTGGAGTCACAGTTCTGAATCTGTTAATACAAATCAAATGCTTTGGCTGACGTGCACGTAACTAATGAGTGATGAGTTGCAGTGAGAAGGGATATTCGCCCTATCCAGAGGGTGATAGACATTCGTTATTATGGTTTCTTATTTGGAGGTGGCAATGCTAACACAGCGGCTAATATTGTCCACATGAGACGCTGAAGATCAGTGTTTCTGAAACTCCAGTTTACGATCCATCAGGGCACGTCTTTCCAAGTTGACAAATTGACCTCCCTTAAAATACAAAAGATGTGCTTACAAACTGCACAAGCCCGATGCCTGTTAAACACATCACACGTGGCATGGAAAGCACAGATTCAAATTGACAGAGATCCTGTGTGTGTGTCTGTGTGCATGTGTGTGTGTGGGGAGCGGTAATGTAGCGGTTAGCGCGCTGTGCTACAAACCTAGCGACCCGGGAATCGATTCCTGCTCATGGCCAACATCAGTGACGATTATCTGAACCGGCCCTGGGCCTCCCCTAGGTCGACTCAGCCTCAAATAAATACCTGGTGCGATGTGTAAACATCGCCACTAGGGAGACAAAGGCGGCCAGGCGTGGTGTTGGCCACCCATTCCCTCGTGTGCCGTGCCGGCCTTTATAGGTGCTCGCTAACAGCACTTGCCCCTACAGTCTGTTAAGGCTATATGGGGGATATTTTGCTTTTTGTGGGGAGCGGTGGTGTAGCGGTTAGCGCACTGCGCTGTTAACCCGGCGACCTGGGTTCGATTCCCGCTCACGGCTAACACCGGTGACGATTATCTGAAACGTTCCTGGGCCTCCGCTAGGTTAACTCAGCCTCAAATGAGTGCCTGGTACGATGTGTAAACATCGCCGCTAGGGAGACAAAGGCGGCCGAGCATGGTGTTGGTCACCCACCCCCTCGTGTGTCGTGCCGGCCTTCATAGGTGCTCGCTAACAGCACTTGATCCAAAAGTGCGTTTAGGCAACAAGTGTGATCTTTGTCTTTGTATGTTTGAGATACGACTGTGAGGGTTTTCGCGGTTGTGCGCTTTCACTCTCCGATGCGTTTTCGGGTCGTACCACGATCTGTTCGGCACGCTGTCCGACGTTTCGCTGCACGTGCTGGGAGCTTCTTCAGAAACCCAATTGCAGTGTGTGTGTGTGTGTATGTGTGTGTGCAGGTGCATGTCCCTGATGCTGCTAAGCTGTGCTCATTACGAGGCACTCTCCGCACTTCGTTGGGCTGGCTATTGTTTAGCAGTAATGCGCTGCGTGCATGGTGTAACGACCGAATGTTCTATTTGAATGGAGAACACTGATAAACAGGGACAAACAATAAATTAGCGGACAATGTTTCCTTCACATCGAAAAAATGCCCGCTTGTTTTGTATACATCCCATCAGACGCACAGAGAGTGAGCGAGAGAGTGAGCGAGAGGTGGGGGTTTACATAAAGCAAAGTTTAAAAGAAAAAAATACGAAATGATGAACGAAGCAAAGTGCCGACTACACCGAGCATCTTGTTGTTTCCACTGATCGTAAAAAAAAAGACGCACAGCATTCTGGGAGTGTCGCGCAGCCTTTGATTTTAGCAGCAAACTCTGGACCTGTTTCGACTCACGAGGTGTCTCGTGAGTAGACTCAGGCTTTCTTGAACCAATGCTGGTGATCTTACACGCCAGATATGTTTAGGCGAAGGCCCCTTTTCTTAGGAAGATATGCGCCCTCGTTCGATAAAAATAGAAAACTAAAATCAGCACAGTGCGTAACGCAACGTAATAACAATTCCCATCGATGTGGGGGGAAATAAGTAGCACAATAAATACGCTTATTAATTGAGCGATGGCACACGATGGGCCACGGTGACTTCCATTTGAGGAACCCTGCCGTAGATGAAAGGCGTTTGCAAAAGACGACAGTGGCAGGCAAGTTCGCAATGGTGGCGCTCCTATCTAGAGGCAGAGAAGAGCTGCCACTGTTCGTCCATCCCTGCGAGAGGGTGCAGAGAACCAGGGTTGACACGCGGCACCGGATTAACTAATCGGATTGTCTGTCGCCGGGTTTTTGTTGTTGTTAAACGCGTGAAGCTGCTGAAACGGCAATGACGATAGTTGCGGTCAGTGGTTGGCATGTAACGACGCATGGATTCTTTGATAAATATAGATTTTCTTTTTTCAGCTCGCAGTACCAGCATCGATTCGTGAGTCTAAGAATACATTACTGCATTGTCAATTTGTCACATGCCCGAGAGGATCTCTACTAAGGAGACGGAGCAATGAAATTAGCTCGCGCGCGGGAGGTAGTTTTGCATCGCAGGGCCACGAGAGAGGGCAAAGGCTTGAGTAGGACCCATATCCTAGGTGGATAGATCATGGCTGATGCGCAGCTTGCAATTGGTAGAGGTGTATTGACGCATGTATTTATAGATTCATATTGATTTTTTTCTGAGCTCACAATACAAGCGGCAATTAATGTGTATTTGAGTCTAAGTTGTTCCGTTCGTATATCTCGGAATGCCATTGATGTTACGTGACCTCTGCAGCGACTGGAGGCGCCGCACGCAGCACAATGTAAACCATTGAGTTTTTTTTTGTCGAAATATCAACCCTGGATCGTGGCAATTCATCAAATCTCTTGGCCAGGGGTGGGGGGGCAGTGGCAGTGGGGTGGAGGGTGGCTGATGAATTGTCAAGGCCATCATAATTGATTCACGTGACCCCTGCAGCCACTAGAGGCGCTATATACAGTAATTCATTATATTATTTATCCACAATGTACACCACAGCGTCGAAACCAATACCAATACACAAGCCATTGGCCACGAAGTGACGGTGACGTCACCACGGCGCCTGTGCCAGGCCAAGTGCACGTTGAGGCCACGTGAAGTGTCGAAGGCTCGCTGATGGCAGGTCTCGGGATAGAACCTGGTGCCTTGGGTTGGCTGGTTGAGATAACCGGTATAGATGCACCCAGCTTGATTAATTTTATCCGCCCGGCGCTCCGCTCGTTGTTGTGAGCGTCGCTCCTCGTGCCCTCCGTTGTTGCAGGAGGACGACTGCCTCCAACTGCCCAGTAGCGTCCTTCACGAGCCTCCTCCACAGAGGACGATCTTGACACCGCTGGTACCAGTCGTCGGCAAGTCCGCTCAGCTCCACATCCTCCCGTACCGCATCAGCTCCATCTCTTCTCTAGCCCGTGTCGTGCCCGTTTAGCTCCCCTCTATGCGGTCAAACAGAAGCTGCATGGGCATGCGGTGGCTGGGCATGCGGGCTGCATGACCCAGCGTCGAAACACACACACACATCACATCGATTTTTCTAAAATTGAAACGTGACCCCCCCCCCCCTCCAAGTCACGTGAAACTCGTTAAATCGCAAAGCGTTGCAGATCGTCGAGGGGAGGATCCACGAAACCGGCTCACAAACAACGGCCCCTATAGACGGCGGGGGGGGGGGCTTGGATATAGGCGGCGGGGGGGGGGGCGTAGCGGTTAGGGGCCGTCCATAAATTACGTCACGCACCTAGGGGGGCGTGGGGTCAGACATTTGTGCACATTATCAGAGTTATGTTTTTTTTTTGCATTATGACTGCAGGTATTGTGGTCTATGCAAACATGACTCCTTGTAAAAAAAGGTGTCAGTTTTGTTGCCAGATGGAAGGGTAAAAAAACAATGATCATATTTTTTACTGGCAAATGAGGTTCCAATGGTGAGGGGGGGGGTTGAGAAATGTGACGTCACATCAAAATGCATATAATTCTACTATATTTCGCGCATTTTTGTTGTATTGGAATTTCGTTTTGTGCTTATTGCTCCGAATTAACGCGAACGCGAAAAAGCAGCCCGTTTCGAGGGTAATTTCCACCGAATTTTTTTTGCGTCTTTCTCTCCTCGCAACTTTTTCGCACGGTCGAGTTCGATTTGGTTCGGTAAATATTTTCGGTCACGAACAACACCGTTCGAGGGCAAGACAACGAGCGAGAGGTAATCGCGCCGCAACGATACGTTGCGAAACGGATGATAACGGCTGTCGTGGAAATGACATCGTTCCATACGCAGCAGACGCCGGACAGAAGCACCCCTCTGATACAAGCAGCACATCCTTCCGCTATGAATACAGTACTGGTAAGGAGAAGCTTCTCCGGAGACAATCACAGCTCAGATATAAGCACGCAAGTGTTGTTCTTCAATGCAGCTTCTATTGCGTTGCAGTGTCACCGTATCGCGACAAGCTAACACGAGTCCACTGGCACACACACACACGCACGTGCAAGCCGCCCAGCGTAGACATTCGCTTGTTTAATTGGGCACAGAAGAACAATACAAACCCCGGGCCGAATCATGTAACAATTCACCCGCGGAAGGTTCCACGTTGTGGGGTAGAGTGTGGGTAACCCCCACCTCTTCCCAAGACTCCTGGTGAGTGTGGAAGTGAATGCATATCTTGGGTGCCACGCTGACGAAATGTGAACGACCTCGCCGGGTATGCTGGAGTTCGTGGGTTCGATCCCGACCCTTGACGCCTGTTGTATAATTGAAATATGCGTGTCTCTCTCCCTATGGTCGCGTGGATATTTCCCCTGGTCTTCCGGTTTGTCCCTTCACATCTATAACTACTAACTCGCTTTTAGAGTATTTGGCTGATATAAATGTACACGTGATGAAGCCACTTCGTTGAGCTATCATTTGTGGCCACGTCGCTTCTGAAAAAAATAGCTATATAGCTTAGTGGGCCTTACCTGGTAAAAATAAATAGTTGAATACTTTTCATACCAAATACCCTCTGAACACGTTCCTTCGGAGTGGGCAGGTAGGAACATGGTTGGACAGCGCATTCGTGCACGACAGGCAGACAACTCATACCTGGTGGGCAGTGTGGAAGATGTTACTACCTGTATAAGTGTAGTGTATCGTGTCGTGTATAGTGTCTTGTGTAGGTTAAACGTTGAGTTTTATACGGGCACCACGGGGTGACCCAGCCAGCCCCCTCCCCTTGCTTAGGCCCTTCCCATTACCCCCCTCCCTTAGGCCCCTCCCCTGACCAACCCCCCATATCCTTAGGCCCCTCCACCTGACCCCCCCTCCCTTAGGCCCCTCCTCTGAACCCCCCCCCCCTCAGGCCCCTTTCATGACTCCCCCCTTCCTTAGGCCCCTCCCCTGACCCTCCTCCCTTAGGCACCTCCTCTCTCCGTACCCGGCAGTAGGTCTCCACCAATCAAAAAGCTTGATGCAGCTAATCTGGCTGTGACGGTCCCACCTGATGACGGAGACTTGTGTTACCTCCGAAACGTCGTGATTTTTTATTGTTTTATTTTTATTAATTTCATTTTTTACCTACGTGACTTTACCGAAAGAACTAAGAATATGAATCAAAAAGCTGTTTGTAAGGTCTCCACCAATCAAAGAGCTGTGTGTATTATATATGTATTTATGCACGACAGACAGACAAACAGACAGTCAGACAGACAGACGGACAATTAATCCCTGGTGGGCAGTGTGGAACATTGTTCCTACCTGTATAATCACCACGGGTGTAAACACTGTAATACCAGGCGCCGTCTATTTCTCGGTGGACATGAAACATCTACTGACATCACAACCAGAATATTTATTTCTACTGGAAGAATCCGATGAGCTATGAAGCTCTTTCATTTTTTTTACAGATGTCCAGAAGGGGACTGCCATTGTGTGGCCTGCCCCACGTGGGCGTCATTGACAGGGGTAGGCGATTGTGTTGACGCCGGGGTCCACATTAACCAGATTCAAAAATGACACTGTAAATATCCCCATTGGGATTACTCAGAGCGGTAATCAGCTCCCCCTACTGGTTGACTATTCCCCCAGGTGACTTGCAAATGAGGATATCACGGTCTATTTTAATTTTCCACCTGGTTAAACAAAATAAACTTAATTCTCCACGCACCCACGTGTGAACGTATCCGTGTAATTTGTGTAATAGATTCTCGCACGCATTATTCAATGCGTTTATCATAAGTGTAAGAATAGATTTATATTGATGAATCGATGCATTGTTCACTGATTAGTAGTATTGAGACTGCTATTACAAAGGTGTGGAAAGTAAGTATCCTCTGAAGAAATACAATCACTGCAATGAGATTTCATGGCAGTTAATGTAGTGGGAGGCTCTCATGATATTACTTTAGAATTAAATTACCGTTATTGGTATCAACACCTTATATATATGGGTACTTTGGGAATACTGTACATGCATTTTGTAAACAAGCAGCTTATATGTCATCACAACCACTTGGTTCTGTGATGTCACTGAGCACCCATATCATGATCACCACCGTCAGCCATTGTCTATCCACTGCTGGATGAGGACTTCGACGCACTTTCACCAATTCATTATGGTCCTGCGATGCCACAATCCATCTCACTTCTTCGTAGGAATTGATCTCATTGCTCCATCTTCGTCGTGATCGTCCCCTCGTGAGTAATTCTCTCATTTGACTGCTATTTCGTAACCACCATTGTCCATCGGCCAATTCGTGAATTATCCTGCCCAAGCCCACGGAATGCTTTTATTTAAGGTCAATATTATGCGTATGTCCAATGGTTCACGTGTTTTTACTTCGGTATCTCCGTGAAATGGTTAATTACTACCTTATCCGGAAACATAGTAAGCATATTCTTTCTAGATAGAGAAGGATCAATGTGGTAGAGAAGGATCAATGTGGTAGAGAAGGATCTTGAGTTGAGTGGACTTGCCGACAACCGGTACCAGCGGTGTCAAGATCTGCCTATATGGAGGAGGCTCGTGAAGGACGCTTCCATTGGGCAGTCGGAGTCAGTCTCCCTCCAGCATCAACGGAGGGTAAGAGGAGTGACGCTCACAACAATCGGCAGAGCGCCGGTTGCCTAAATTGAATAGTTGGCACAGTAGGGAGCACAGTTGGTGCATCTGCCAGTAATCTCAGTGAGGCAACCCATGGCACCTGCGTCTGTTCCGTGACCTCCTGCCAGCGGGCCTTCGAACCTTCGCGTGGCCTTAAACTGCACCTAGCCTGGCACATGCGTCGTGGTGACGTCACCGCCACTGAGTGGTGAACGACAGTGTTTGTTATTTCTGGTGTACTAATAATTATAATTTTCCACCCTCTGTCAATCTATAGCTGGATGGTTAAATTTGAAATGATAGGCAAACGTTAAAAAACACACATCATTATTTAGTTTGACCAGCTGACCTTTTCCAATGGGGCGGGGAAGGGGGGGGGGGCGGGGGGGGGGGGGGGGAAGGAGGGGGATAGAAATAACTCTGAAGTAATAAAAGCGGCCTTAATGTTTTTCTTCCCCAAAACTAGATATTCATACTGCCTTATGTGGGAGATATAACAAGGGTGCAGATTGTTCAAATAGAGGCTGCGAAATTGAAGAGTGGCGATGAAATGGAATTTAAATAGAATTTAATTGGTCTGAAAATGAGCGTTAATGCCCTGTGACCTTTTAATTCATGTTGGCAGCCACCGGTGCCTTGCTCCTCCACAATAAAGCGGTGGACACATCGCTTAATAGCGGTTTAATGAACCTCACTTTGCAAACTCGCTAACCCTGAAAACTCCACGCTTGATTGGGACTGTAGGGAAGGGTGAAATAGCCTGCGTTTTTTTTATAATTAAAAAAAGTGAAGAGAAAAAACTGACGTAATTTACTCGACTGGGAAAAAAAATACTTGCAAATATAAAAAAAATGGAAGTGAAAATGTTACACAAAGTCCAAAATTGATGTACGATATTCATTTACAGAAAATATTACGAAACGGAGGGCACAGCTGTCAAAAATATTACCTGGCAGCTCTGTTAAGGTTACGATCGATCCGGGGCGTGAGTAGATTGAACCAGCAGAGCCGCTAATCGCTGACTTACCCGTACTGTGCATGGCCCCAAATCCCTTATTTACCATGTGCAGAACATCCGTGGCCTTTGAAAAAAAATGCACGTAAGTATGTCGAGCGTATGCACACACACACACACACGCATCTATCTATTGCGCACACGCATGCGTTTGCCTGCGATGGCGTGCGTGGACATGATGCGTAAGCACGGACGCATCGCCGCTTCTGCCGTGCAGAGCGTCGCACGCAGATGAAATGTAGACTTGTCCTTGCGCGCGTACGTGTGTGTACGTGTGTGTACGTATAGTGGGGAGCGGTAGTGTAGCGGTTAGCGCGCTGCGCTATGAATCCGGCGACCCGGGTTCGATTCCTGCTCACGGAAAACACCAGTGACGATTATCTGAACCGGTCCGGGGACTCCTCTAGGTCGACTCAGCCTAAAATGAGTACCTGGTGTGGTTTGTAAACATCGCTACTGGGGAGACAAAGGCGGTCGGGCGTGGTGCTGGCCACCCACCCCATCGTGTACCGTTCCGGCCTTCGCAGATGCTCGTTAACAGCACTTGCCCCTACAGTCTGTTAAGGCTATACGGGGGATCGTTGTCTTTATATGCGTACGTGTATGTACGTGTATGTACGTGTATGTACGTGTATGTACGTGTATGTACGTGTATGTACGTGTATGTACGTGTATGTACGTGTGTGTACACTGTTGGGAGCAGTGGCGCAGTAGTTGGCGCGCTGCGCTACGAACCCGGTTAGCCGAGTTCGATCCCCACTCGCGACCAATAACCGTGGCGTTTATCTGAACCGGTCTTGGGCTTCCTCTAGGTCGACTCAGGCTCAAGTGAGTACCTGCTGCAATGCGTAAACCATCTCCGCTCGAGAGACAAAGGTGGTCGAGGCCTGGTGGTGGTACGTGTGCCATGCCGGCCTTCATAGGTGCTCCATGAGTGTGTTTCAGGCTGTGCGGGTTGATCCTTGTCTCTGTACAAAACGTAGGGCTGCCCAGAGCGCGCGTTTGTCTGCGCGTGTTCTGTTGTCGGGCTGCACTTACCCTCCCGCATTAGTTTGCACGTGC
>CM025629.2:2933481-2987506 GCA_014621495.2 Entosphenus tridentatus | reverse complement strand
ATGCTCCGTGCATGCTCCGTGCATGCTCCGTGCATGCTCCGTGCATGATCGTGGTGGTGCGTGCTCCGTGCGTGCTCCGTGCGAACGCAATCTCCCACCGTGTGCCTTGCCCGCTGATTAATCGACGGAATTTTCCAGTCCCAGGGTGGGAAAAAAAAAAAAATCAATGTAGAGTAATTACCCCCATTTGTTTTTGGGGCCATGTGGCTCCCTGATGGGGCGATGGGTGGCTGGCCGGATGGATGGATGAGACTGATTGATTCGGTGCAACCCGCAGCAAAGTTTTGTCGGGATTGTAATTTCACTCGGCCCAACCAGAAACTTTGGATACAAAACAACTTTCATCACGGTCAGAACATCCGAACGCTTTGAACGCTTTGCAGCTGTCGAATTTCACGCCGTTTAAAGCGTCGTTTTTAATGGGATGGCTCTTTTATTTACGAATAGTGTGTGTTTCTCCATCTCTTCGTGCATTCGCGGTGTTACGCGCAAGGAAGGCGGGCGAGAATAACAAATATGCGAGCATCGTTACAATTTTTTGCCGACTTGCTTAAAAAGGATTTAAAACTTAATTTATATGCGTGCTTTCCTTTAAAAAAGCTATTTCATGCACTATCGCGCAAGTAGGTAGTGGTGGTAAAAAACACACACACACACATATGTATGCAGCATATCATTACATACAACATAAACACTAATTACATTGCATCTGTACCTGTCATAACACGGCCGTGAAAATGCTTCTGGTTAATGCTTACACTAGCTTTTGATGTTCCCGTTAAAGATGGCTTTTGAGGTAGCAGATTGCTTTGTTGCTGGCAGACTGCAGCTTGCGTGTGATCACGATGATAAGTAAATAACGAATGCAACGCGGCTTGAAACACATTTGGGTACCAACTGTCCCGGTTTGGCAACGAGGGCTCTACGAGTGAAATTTGCCTGAGCGTTATTTGCGGCGGTCCAATTCACGTGCTTAGGTTGACAATAATTTTTTGTTTACCTTTGCAAGGCGTAGAAATATCCTGCCAGTTGCTTTGTCTGTGAACATAGCATTTTGTTAATAAA
Source organism: Entosphenus tridentatus (assembly GCA_014621495.2). Taxonomy (NCBI): domain Eukaryota; kingdom Metazoa; phylum Chordata; class Hyperoartia; order Petromyzontiformes; family Petromyzontidae; genus Entosphenus; species Entosphenus tridentatus. Next base: position 2,986,441 of record CM025629.2, on the reverse strand, counting down.
AAATAAAGTAAAATCGGTTCCCCAATCCAATGAACGTAGGGTCGACTCCCCGAGCTCAGCATGAATCATTGCATCGATTCGTCGAATGAAATCGACTCATACGGCCCACGATACGTGCATCGAATTTCGTGCGTGAGACCCCAATTCCATGCATATCCCGTGCTCAATGCTTCACGCCGGGATAATGGAGCACACGGTAACTTCACGACGCCTCACTGAGCGGCGTGGTGATGTCAACCGCGGCTGCGAACCGGTCAGTTAATTCAGGCCACCGGGTTCGAACCCGGGTCAGCGAACCACCGCGAAGCCTCGAGGAGTTCCCCCAGGGGGTCTAAACGGCTTCTGCGGCAGTCCCATCATGGCAACGTGCTGGGGCCTTGGACCGTTAGCCTTAGGGGTAATCCACCTCGTCTCAGTGGCTCCACAAAACGGCAACCGTCCCCGACTGATGGGCCAAACCTTGCCGAGGTGCAGATCTTGGGGTGCTCAGGTCGTCGGCGAGTTTCTTGGCACCGCTTGAGGAATAGCGTTCAGGGTTAAACCTGAACGTGTCCACTTTGTGTTCACCTGAATGTGTCCAGGCGCAGGCAGCGAGTTGCAGAGCACACCGCGGATATATGCATTATTGTGAAGCACGGTAGCATTGTCGTTATTTGGTGCTGCTGTGATTTGAAAAAAATAAGTCTCTTTCAGCGACAGACAGATGTTTCGTTTGGCTTAAACAGACTCGCGTGACGGCAAGCATCCGACACTATTACTGCAGCTCTGACAGATGTTGGTGAGAAAGCAATAAAATTCGGGCGATGTTTTGTGGCTAATGAAGGGATTTGTTTCGGGCTGTAACATTAAGTGATAAAACCCACATTAGGAAAAGTTACGCTGCAATAGCAGGACGCGTGTAAACATTGCATTTGCATTTTTGAATTTGGCTTCCCGGCCCTGCGTACAGTGTTGTGGTTGTGCCACGTGGTTCTACTGGACATCTGTGACAAAGAGCTTCGTGGCTCATCGGATTCCTCCAGGAAATAGGCTCTTTCGGATTGTACCATACACTGTACCGCACGATGTCCGACGCTTTGCTCCACGTGCTATAAGCCTTTTCAGATACTGAATACATATCCCGATTTACTATTTAAGCTATTTTATTTATCGGGTAAAGCCAACTGAGCTATACACTCTTTTTCAGAGGCGATTCTGGCCTCACATGATAGCTCATCGAAGTGGCTTATCATCACACGTATACATTCATAGTTGCAGCCAAACACCCTTAATCCACATTTTTAAATGTGGAGGGAAAAACCAGAAGACCTGGACAAAAGCAATGCGATCACATGGAGAACACACAAATATCCAGCCATCGTCAGGGTCCAGATCGAACCCACGGACCTCCTGGGCACCAGGCGATGGATCTCCTCACCACCCCGGCTTCCCCATTTAATTTTGCTGAAGAAGCTTCCCATGTTGGGAGCTTCACGCGGACACGTCAACAACACTCGGTACAACCCGAAAACACAATTGGATAGCCCGGCTATACCTGGTGTTTGCAAAGGTTTGGTCGTTCCAATATCTCTAGGACCTTTGAATTTAAACCAAGTCTGAAGCTCATCCTTTTTAAATCCTCTCCAATCCCCGCCTAGGAGGTGCCTTGTTCTTGAGGGGGTGGCTGGGTGATATTTGATACTAAACATTGCGTTCCTAAGCACCTAACTGCATTAACGATATCACGTTACCCTCGGTGGGATTAGGCCTTTGTTTAATGCGCCAATGCTAACGTTTAGCAAATGTTATAAAGCGGAATGGTCTCGCAAGCAAACAGGCCACCTAATAAATGGGCTGTGTGCGGCCGGCGTAATGGCTAATGAAGTTGCCCCTTGCTAATGTATTCAGCTCGGCCAAAGAAAGCCCCCTTTGTGAGCGAGCTGTGTGTGTAGCCTAATGGAGCGGCGGCATATGAAGACATTCGGCGGAACAAGCCGAACCCGATTGCAAAATAGCTACGCACAAGCTAACGTTGAAATCCCCATGCGCGGCACAAAGAGGTCGAAGTACACAGTGAAATAATTCAACTCCTTGGGATGATTCTCGAGTGAGAAGCGGTGTCTCCAGCGGGCTCGCTAATCATCCCATACCAGTAGCGGACCAGACGCTTTTTTGTGGTTGTGGCTGTGGCTGGAGACAGCCGAGTGGGGCTTGGTGGCCAGGATGCCAAAGTAAGACCAGCTGCCTTGGGCATTTCCAGCCGAAGCCAGCTGGCACCATCATTATCGGCTCGACGCAGCCTTTAGGTTGCCCGAGGCCAGTGCCAAGCTCCAATCAGCATCTGCCAGTTGCTCTCACCCGGAGAGGCCTCTTCTCTCGACGATGCAGCAGTGATCGGGCATCAGTGTTCGGGAGGTCCCGTCCCAATGTCTCGTTATTTCTCAAATTCCGAAAACCAAGGACCTTGGAGATGCTTTTGCGTGCACATTTTTTCCGCCCATCACAACCCGGTGCAGAGGTCATTTCTGTATTTTTTTAAATTTGTTATTTTAGCAGGTTGTGTTTGCGGTAATTTATCACGCAAATTGTCATTTGATAATCACGGTCGTGACTTTTTAATAAGATGCGGACAAGTGCACATTGCTAAATGTAAATTAGATTTGCATGTTTATGCAAGCATTGGATATCGCTCACGTTATTGAACGTGCTGATCTTCATTACGTGCCAGCCCTAACCTAATCCTGACCCGAGCAACAAACATTGACTGGTACGTTACATATCACTGGCGCATTTCCTACCCGTAGATTTACCACCCACACAAATACCCCCTGCTGCTTTGACAACCGCTGCCCAAACAAGTGAGCAGATAAAGCCGGAGGCAACCCAGCGCAGAGTGGGGTAGAATTAAACTCAATTGAATGACGGGAAGATTGGCGTGATAATGAGATAGAATTTAACTCGATTAAAGAAGCGGGGGAAAAACTTGCGCGCGCATCACAAACGTGGACTAGGTGGTTGGATGCTCCCTGCGAACTGTGCGGGCGAGGCTTTCGAGCAGTGGTGGACTCACCGATTGGGCCACTGGGCACAGAACGGGAGGTCACGATAGGGGAAATCGGCCCGTACCTCACAATGACGTCACTGTGTTTAACCCCTTTCCCATTCCGAGATGTCCGCAAGTTGCAGGGTGTGGGTGTCCCATTCACCGCTGAATCTCGGAATGCCCAAGCGGTTAGAGTTGATTTTATTTAGAGAGGCGTAGTGCCGCTATTTTAAAAGAAGTAGTACTCACCGCGCAGAACTGTAACGATACGACTGCACTTTATGATAGCTGGCACTAAACTGTGCCCCACGCTCTCCTGCATGGCCTTTCACTTCCGATTCGATTACGTTGACCTACACATGCGTCATCGCAACAGAATTGGAAGAAAAATGGATGACGTACACGTATGGCGTTAGAACGGAAAGGGTTCAATAGTCGAGCCCTGTCGGCTCAAGCGATGACATCATGGCACATCACGTGTGACGTCGTATTGTGACGCCACATTTTTCCAGAGCCCCCAAAATGTGTCTCAGCTCGCCCCTGCTGGCAAGCGCCGATGCGACCCCACGGTGGCATCAACGCGATTGTGACCGTCGCTAAGACGAGGCAGGGCCACACACACACACGCACACGCGCGCACTATCCTTGGGCCACTGTGGATAAAAGAAAAACATAATTTTAAATTTGCTGTGACGCTCGGAAGTGCGTGGAACCTGGGCCGTGCATCGAGTGAGATGGGCATTGGGAATGGTCCCCATGCATTCTGCGACTATGGGGAAGGCCAAAGAGCAGATGGTGGGATCTTGTTAGGGCAGAACTCGGAGGTCGCGCATCTGCTGTGCAACAGCTGCTCGATCTGGCAGAGGGCAGGAAAGCATTTTGGTGAGGTGCGGCGGCACCGCACGTCTTTGGCCACGACGACTTTTCGGCCTTGCGCCGATTGAGAGGCTACCTCTTCCCCGTCGCCCTATTCAGATCGCCCGCGACCATCGGGGGCACCGCCACGTCTGCGAGGAGACGTTCGCCACCTTGACCGTGGGGCTCATCAGCAGCGGATAGGTGAACGAACGATAGACTTGAGTTCCCCCCCCCCTCGCGCGCTCCCCCGCGATAAAAAAAGAAAACTCCCCGTGGACAAGGAGGTAGAAGCCAATTTACTTAATTATTATTGACACAAACTTGTTACTGTTAAAATAACGTCTATAGTTCATTAAATAGTAATGCGCTATAGATTACTGAAGTTAAACGCGGCGCACGGCATCACTCAGTAGAAAGACACCGTAGCCGAGGGGGGGGGGTTTAAAAATGTAAAAGTTCAAGATCTGAGATGGGAATTCAAACCCGCGTCATCCCCAGGTCACGCAAAGCGCCACTTGTCTTGTTCGCCCTCAGCTACAGCACCTCCCACACGACAGACACATTCATGTTGCAGTGGCGCGGTGCTTCGTGCACCGTGCTCTGAGTTTGATTCCTGACCACGGCTAACACCAGTGGCTGGTAATATCTGAATCCGTTTTTGGATTCCCCATTCACCATCCTGAAATGACACGCGTGCAGAAGTAGAGTCAACGACCTCGCCCATGACCGACACAGCGTGGAGAGGCTTTCATCCAGCAGTGGATTGATATAAGGCTGTACATTATTATTATTTAGCAAGCAATACTAATTAAAACTTTTCCGGGTATGACAATGCAATCATACCTCAATGAAGCTTAAATACGGATGATTATCATCACTATTTAACAATTGTGTGTGCACATCGGCCTTGCCCCCCCCCACCCTCCTTCTCGTCTTCCTCCCCAAATATTGCCCAACCCCGCCACAAACCTTCCACCACAGAATCACCGAAATCCACCCTGCTCTTTGACAAATTTCCACCGGGGAGTCGATGTGTAAAGATCCAAGCGTTCTGGCATTAACCACGTTCATTATTCCTTGGCCGTAAGTCAGTAGGGCAGTCCCAAAAGCAAGCCTTTTGGACCCAGTTCAGGCTTGCCTCCATAATATGCGCCAAACGACCAGGTGCTGTCACGTGCCCTCCCCCACCCCCCCCCGTAATGTACACGTAAAACTTAGCTCGATTCTCCTGTGACCAACTTCGGCCGGAGCGTGGCCCACCTTGTCGTATCCGCCACGGCGGGCAGGCACGCGCCTGGTTAGTGCTTGGTTGGATGGGCATCCCGCCGTGCATATCACGGGTGCCATGGGCTGCTACGTGGCTACGTCGAAAGTGTCCTGCGGGCGGTGTCGCTACATCCATTGTTGCGCCATACTTCCGCGTCCCCACGTCGCTTGCTCCCCGCCTTCAAACTGTGCCCGCAAAGCCGCATGCCGCGGGGGAGCGCCCACGTGGATTGACAATGAGGGCCGTAGATTTATAGTGCACGTTCGTCGAATTAGTGTCAAGTTCAAGGTTGGCTCTCTGATGCGCAATTGCTACCGCTCTGCAGGGTGCTCTTGTGAACAAAGCGCGCGAGGCTGTCCCTGTGTCCCAGCGAACCACGTTTACATGCCAATATTCTTCTTCATTCTTTCGGTAAAGTCACGTAGAAGGGAAATAATAAAATAATACAAATAAAACATAATAAAATAAAATTATCACGACGTTTCGACCACAACACAAGCAACCGTCCTCTGTCTTCACCTGAGGACGGCTGCTTGTGTGAGAATTTTATTTTATTATGTTTAATTTTTCATATTTTATTATTTCCCTTCTACGTGACTTTACCAAAAGAACCAAGAAGATGAATCCCTGCAGTCACGAAAGCTTTAAATCAAAATTTATGCCAATATCCGTCGCTGCCCTCATGTTGGCTGACAACACACACGCCAACAGATAACCCCTTTTTTTCTCCCCACTGCCCTGCTGTGGATTGTGATATTGCCGTAGACTGCGATGGATCGTGCTCCGAACAGTTTTATCGACGAAGAAAACGGCTGAGCATGTAAATGCGTGCCCGGTTCGCGTCGGAACTAAAAGGGGGACGCCAGTGTGTTTGTGCTGGCACCTGGACGCTTCAGCTGAGTGCCATTGATCCGGACAACATTAAACGCTGAGTCGTCTTCAAAAGTATATGCACTCACCCCGAGCGTCGCCGCCAGTGCATTGATTACTGCCTGCTTGATTAGTTGATTGCATGTTAAGGTCTCGGTGTCATACTTCCCAAACAGCTGCGCTTCATTTTCCCCAGTCCGCAATTAAAACAATATTTCGTGCGCAAACGTGCCCCGTCGCTCCCTGGCATCGTGTGGGTCACGCAGACGCCGGGCCACTGGAAGAGCTTTGATTTAAAATCCTGGAGATGAAAGGCAGGGCAGAAGTGAGCCTGCATTCCATGGCTTATGTCGGCAAACCATTGCGTTTAAGGGTTTTAAAAGGATGCCATTCTAATCGGGGGTTTCCCCTTTTTTTCTGGAAACAAAACTGACACCTTTTTGCAAGGAATCATGCTTACATTAACCACAATACTTGCAGTCAAATGCAAAAAAAACAATACTCTGACAATTTATGCATTGTCTTTGAAACTGATTGGTCCACACCAGAGACAGCTTTCTTTTGGTGTGGACCAATCAGTTTCAAAGACAATGGTACTGGCAAAGGAGATCCCGTGGAGGATGCCATTCATTTATTCTGCATCGCCATCATTCGCCTGGGCGAGCTATCCAGTGCGTCGGCGGTGCAACTGCACCGAGACCCACAGACTGGAGGGACTCGGGCGCTGAGCTAAGTAGAGGGCAGTGGGGGATAGATCATTTGACAGTTCCCCCCCCCCCCTATCGAATGCACCATGACCAATGTATCATCATCACCGTCGTCCAGCAGCGTGGCACTCGAGTGTGCAGGTGGTGCATCTGTACGGGGGGTTCGTGGGCAGGAAGTAATGTGACGTGAACGGTAATTGAGGAAAGGCAACATTTTGCAAAAGACATCTCTTAATGCGCAATGCCGTTCCATCAGGCTGCTTGACATAAGAGGAGCGTTTATCTCTCGCTCGAGATGGTGGTTAAACTCGAGGTGTTTTTGAGGATTGTTCCACTTGACGGGGTGCGCATTCTGGAAATTGCGATCAGTGTTCGTTTTTCGTCTGGATCATGTAGGAAGACCATCGGATCACCACCAATATCATGATCACCACCACGAGAAGCAACAGCGGATTTTTTGGTGTTGTCATTTCAGAAGTGGCCCAGGTTCTGGCCCTTCAAGATGAAGGAGTTGGTGGAGGAGGGGGGGGTAGAGGGCAAGGTGGGTTGAGTACCCCCATCGTATTCCTTGCAGCAGGGCCCATGCCACACCACACAAGTGTGCCATCGTTATCATCAATGCATCCTCCACGGGTGGCGAGATGTTAACTGCCTCGCCTGGTATACAGGAGGTCGTGGGTTGGAGCCCGACCCTGACACCTGCATTTTTGGAGTTTCTATGTTCTCCCCGTGGTTGCGTGGATTTTTCTCCGGGTCCTCCGGTTTTCCCCTCCACAGTTTGAATCAAGGTGCGTTTAGAGTTATTTGGCTGCTCTAAATTTCCACGTGATAGGCCACTTCGTTGAGCTATCATTTGTGGCCAGGTCGCTTCTGAACAAGAACCATATAGCTCAGTGGGGCCTTACCTGGTAAACATGTTTTTTAGTTGTGGAGTATTTGGTTAGCATCTGTCGCCTGCCATGCTGAAATCCTGTCAATATTGTGGAGATTAAGATAAATGAGATGAAAAATGTGTGTTTTTTTTAGAGAGAGCCACTTGAATAATAATACAATTTTACATCTCTTTGTTAACCAATTTCTGTTTGAAGGCCCACCCATGCCTGACCAGTCAAGGGGGATGTCTGACCATAAACTTTGGTAAAAGGGTCGTGGGAGGTGAATCGGGCCCGGTTGAGTTATCCCTCGCCACTGATGTTAGCCGTGGCCGGGAATCTAATGTAAGTTTGCCGGGATCACTGCGGCGTGCTAACCGCTGCACCACCACTCCTGCCCGGGAGCTACAATGTAGCCTTGGAATAATGAGTCAAATAAATAATTAAAAATTACCTTCTGCTGAAACGTTGCGAGCGGAGCTCGGCAGTAATAATACAATGCGATCAATTTTAATTTAGAAAGTGTCTAAATGTGACTGCATCTAAAATAAAAAAAACCACCGCGTACACCGGGTGGACATGCACAACAAGGGGGCTTGGAGGAGAGGAGGGAGTTTACAAATGATATACAAATAACACTTACACAGAAAAGAATAAGCCAATGCAATTTGTTTTTTAGTGGGCGGGGGAAGGGGGTGGTAGGAGTGGGGTGGTTTTGTTGCTATACTCGGGGCCGTGCCACGCGTACCTCCTATTTTTCAATCCACTGCCGAACGCAGGCCCTTCCCACGCCCGCCGTGGAGATTATCTGTCAGTACGTCTTCCTCGGTAAGTTGCAACGGGTCAGTGAATGCATGGAGCATAGATGTTTCGAGCATAGTAGGGTACAACAGCGGATTTTGCTGTGCCGTGCTCGGCTGGCAGCGTAGCCCTGCGACAGCCTCCAACATCTGTGTCACGTGCTGCATGCTGTTTAAACCCATCATAGCACTATCCACGCTTTCGAGAACCGACGAGATCGGGCACAGTATGGGCAATGTCGTCTTTGGCAGGTGGCAATTTCATCCGAACTTACATGCAAGCTGCACTGCAGCTTTGCGTATATCTCCAGCGGATAGACGAGCGGGTACAGAAACGTCTCTCCAGAACCCTTTGTCTGCTTGCACGTTTGCTTTTACGGTTTGGTGAAATAGGCTTCAGTGCTGGACTATAACTTGCCTTTAACTTCTTGCTAACACCTCCTAGGGGCTAGCTATGCTTTAGCCCGTCAAGAATTAAGATAAAAATGTTGACAGCGTATCATTTGACGACCGTGACGTTCAATTAGACGAATTCTAGGGTTTTTCTGTCAGAGCCGTTTGTGTGTTCAGATGATTTAAATTTAACACATAAATGCAGACAAACAGTTGCACACGAAACAAAGATACAGCTCCCCGTATAGCCTTAACAGACTGTTGGGGCAAGTGCCTACACGGCACACGAGGGGGTGAGTGGCCAGCACCACGCCCGACCGCCTTTGTCTCCCAGGTGGCGATGTTTACACACCGCACCAGGTACTCATTTGAGGCTGAGCCGACCTAGGGGAGGCTCAGCACCGGTTGAGACGAACGCTGTTAGCAGGCACCTATTAAGATCAGCATGGCAAGCGACAGGGGTGGTGTCGCCAGCACTACTCGCTGGCTGCCTTCATTTCTCCAGCACCTTCGCTTGTTTCTGTGTCTCCTCATTGTTTCTATTCTGCGGCCAGGTCCTCATTTCAGACGAAGACAACCCAGGGGACGCTCGGGACAGGCTCAGCTACCACCTTGCCACTGATGCTATCTGTGACTGGGAAATTAACTCAATTCGCCAGGTTTTATAGCTCGCGCGCGCCAACCGCAGTGCCACCACTTCACACTACCAGCATGCAAACACAAGCAAAGACAAAGGTCCCCCGTATAGTCTCAACAGACGGTTGGAGCAAGTTCTGTTAGAGAGCACCTATGAAGGCCGGTACGGCTCACGAGGGGGGTGGGTGGCCAGCACCACGCCCGGCCGCCTTTGTCTCCCCAGTGGCGATGTTTTTACTCACTGCACCAGGTATTGATTTCAGTCGACTGAGGGGAGGCCCAGGACCGGTTCAGATAATCGCCAACAGCGTTGGCTGTGAGCGGGAATCGAACTCGGGTCACCGGGTTCGTAGAGCAGTGCGCTAACACACGCACGTACACATGAGGGACGAATTCCTGATTACGTTTTTAAAGGATATCGGTCACTGAGATCGTACGTAGCACGCAACTTGAACCACTTGCACCACCACTCCCCGCACACGCGCACACACACACACTCTCTACATAAATACACTACGCTACATTAGTGTATATCCACGGGGAGTCCCAGATGCATCTGTTGGTTAAAAGCGATGTCAGAATCTCAGTTTGACCTTCTCCGCCAGCTTCCTTTCCCCGTGCCCTCTCCCTCCAGATTATCCTCAATCCTCTTCTCATTTGCAATTGTCATTACGGCGCAACTCCATTCCAGGCCGCGTCTCCCACGTGGCCACTTTTTCCTGGAGGTGTCCCTTTGCCCGGCTTCCTCGGGAATTCGCCGCTCATCCATCCTCCACAAAATTCTGCCGCAAACTCCCTCCCGCCCGCCCGCAGTGTCGCTCGGCTTCAGCCCCCCTCCCTCCCTCCCATCCCTCGCGATTTGTAGAAAATTCCTGAGCATGCGAGGAGGAAGCGGGGTGACGGGGGCGGAGTGGGGGACAGGAGGAAGCGGTGTTGGAATTTCAAATTTTAGTTTTTTTAAATAGTGCCCTACATTCATAATACGGACACTCGACGCATTGTGTTTGGCATAATAGCAATGCTATCCAGATCTGTGGGGTTTCAAGCGAGGGCATGGAGGGGTGGAGAGCGATCACCCGCCCCCATCCTTGAATCTGCCAATGCTACTTTTGTGTTGTCCTTCCCCCGCACCTCCGAGTAGCACGGTTGGCTGAGTCCTGTGCGATATCACTTCAACATACATACATACATCAGACCGCGTCTCCTTACAGATGCAGATGCTTTTTTTCCCCCTCCGTCTACGTGCATGGATACGATGGATCCTCCAAAGACACAACGCGTTATGTTGCCCACCTGTTCTGCTTTTTCAAGGATCCTCAGCATCATCGAGGTAGCCGTCCAGGGAAATCGCAAGCCTTCCACGAAATATTAAAGATTGGAAGTCCTTGTCCGTTGCCTATCGTTCTCCCCCTATGCTAATGGACTGATTAATTTGTTGTGATTTTTGTTTTTGTGCCATTTCTTGATTAGTTTATTTCTTGATTTTTTTAAATATCTTGCTCGGGAGGAGTAGGGGTTTCATTTGCTTGGTAGTGGCTGTATATGGGATTTGATTCTCATATAATTAATGCACAGCGTTGTGGGGCATGTCATTATCTTCCCACGATATACCCCGAATGTGTTGTTTTTACCACAAAATTGGTATCCCTAGAAGGACACTCTTCATGGACGCATGGTAGCATCTTGCCGTAGACTAAATGAATCAGATAAGCTAAGCAGAGCTTGGCCTAGAAAGGTATGAACACATTGTTACAGGCTGCTGCCTTAATCCAGCGTTGTACTGTACTATGCTCCCGTGTCTATTGCTCCCTCGCCTTCATGAACCTACACTGTCAGGCGCAGTGAAATATCCTTAAATGACCCCTGCAAGGAGGCCCTAACCCAGCAGTGGATATACAAAATGGCTCTTTTGTGTATGTACATGTTCACTTCGTTAGTGTTTTGTTCAAGGTAGGCTTTATGATGCTGGGTGCTGCCGTTATCCCAGGGCGTTGTCGCTTGAGGCTGTCCCTGCTTACCGAGTGGTCAGATACAGGATGCTTGGCTCCCCGTTTGTTGGCTGGTTAACACAAACCGACAGATCGCAATTTTTGACTGTCCGACTTGTGAACGGAAAATCGCGTTTTTTCAATTTAGAGAAATGTGTGAAAACATTTAGGCAACATTTCCATTTAGAGGTAAAATTTCAATTTTACTGGAAAACAAGCCCAGACAAACACGTAAACAAAAACAGAACAAGTTGTATTTCCTCAACTTGACTTCAAATGTCAGAAATTGTCTCAAACGATTCCATTATTGCCTCCGTATATGGGGAAAATGCGACAAAGCTGCTCGGTAACATAGCGATAATTAAACAAACTAAAACCCGCGGTGGGCACGTGTTGTATCGTGACAAATAACATTTGAAATGCCGTTTTTTAAATATTTCGGGGCATTTTTTTATTTGGGATAACAAATAAAAAATTTACCCGTAAAAACAAAGTTTTTCACTATAAATCCTTTATATGCGTGGCGGCTAGAGTCCTCTCGTCCTCTGGCTTGAGATGGCTGCCACCTATGGGTCAGATGATTGCCTGCCACCATTAAGCAATTGGTTATTAAATATAATTTTTTTGGCCTAAAAAGTGTAAAATTTTGGAATTATTTTCACGAAAATAAATTGTCACGCACAACGAGTCTGTGTGGAAAATGTCAGCTCGATTGGATCACGGGAAGTGGGTTAAAAAACGACTGAAAGATTTGCACGGTCGTAAGCGCGCAAGCAAGCAAGCAAGCAATTGGACTTAATATAAAGGATTTAAAAAGATGTCCGTGTTCTTTCACCATCCACGAGGCAATTAAGGCAGAGAGAGAGAGAGAGCTGTGCATCTTCAAATGTAAGTGGCGCCGTCGGCCCCGAACGATCAAAGGTTTCTCGGCCCAGCTGCCCCTCTCTCCTCTGCCAGCCTGCCCAGTCCTGCCCACCACCACAACCACCGCCACCACCTCAGTGTCCTTCTCTCCCCCATACGCTACCCCGGTCGCGCGCGTGCTGAACACGCTGACCATTTATTTCGTGGAGCCGTTTCGGATTCCTTACAGCCGAAATCGCGCTTTAAACAGCCCCCGTGGGAGACCGCGGAAATCAATTTTAATCAATGTTTTACTTGTTTTGTGGCTCGGCGGGCACAGTATTAACACAATATTTGTTTTACCAAGGGAATAAATAGAAGGGGGGGAGGGGGTGCTGGGGCAAAGTAAAAAAAAGTGTCGGTTCAAATCGTGCACTTTGTGCCGAGTTGGCGGCATTTTCTTGTCGGCGTAAAACAAACAAATCGTCGCGTTACATTCCACCAAGCAACGTGGGACAAATGGTCGCCCGGTGGCGCGATTCGAGGATTTAATAGATGTTTTCTTGCATTCAACGGGAACGTCTTTAACTGCGGGTGCTTTGTGAGCCAGCTCAATTATCGTTGACATCATGTGTGCTCCTGCCAATGCTCTCGTCAAGGAATGGTTTCGCCACGCCGCTGTATCTATGCGCGCGCATTCGGATGTTTTTTTCTTCTTCTTCTGGATGCAAATAAAATCGACGACGGCGGTTAGATTTCCGCCGTTGAACAACGGTGATGATATTTAATTTACACGCGATGAACAGCGATTCATTTTCTGTGACGTAATTGTCTTCATCACGCGCGCACAGATCGCACGGATGCCGGCATATTAATCTGCATTCGCGTGCGGGCATTTACATACTCGAAATAAATAAATAGAAAAATAAATGCGCCCGCTGGACACTGATGGTTAAAACAGCATAAATAATAAAAAAATGGGCAAAATATTTTTTATTACCTTTTTATTTATTAAATGCAAATGTTGGTCGTAAACATGCACATACTATTATAGCAATAAATATGATGGTGGTGGTGGTGGGTGGTCGAAGGGAGGCGGGGGCATCCACATCCACGGATAATATCCGCACAGAAAACGTAACGATCAGTGGCTTGTAATATTTTCATTGTGAGGGCGTGCAGAGTGAACAGAGAGTGCTCCGCTGATGAGATAAGGTTATCTGCATAATATTTCGTTTTAACATCTTCATGTAATTAGCATAAATCTTTGGAGACTAGCAGAATATTAATGAGGCGGCTGCAACGTAATACGCCTTTCGTCCAAGCAAAGAAAATGTTAAAGGAAGGTGAAACTTAACAAGATACTCAAAATAACAAATTAGATACCCTGCTTACACTTAATTTGTCCTGAATAATTCATGCGCAAGTCACGTGTTGCCTCGTGGCATTTGGGCCCAGTCCAGCGATTCGGCATTTTTCCTTGGAACATTTTAATAAACTCTACGCAGCTTTGCACAGTCATGCTTGATGCACACACAGAATGTCCTCTTCGTGTTTACAACGTTCAAATATTTTCAGATGAACCACTTTGTCCGCAATGTCTTAGTTTTTATTAATTGTGTGCATCGGGAACATGTGAACGCTCGTTGCGTAAACTTTCGCGCAAAACGCTAGGCTGACTCGGCAATGCCTATATAGCCTGTTGGGCAAAGTGCTGTGGATAGCGGGCACCTATTAAGGTTAGCATAACGCACACGGAGGCAACCTGGCTGACACCAGGCCCAGCCACCTTTATCTTCCCAGTGCTGTTGATACACTGCATGAGGTACTCATTTTCGGTGAAGCCAATGTCGGGGGGATCTCAGGACTGCTTCAGATATTACTCACCACTATTGTTAGCCATGGCCAATTGAATTGAACAAAACTAAACTCTTGTTATTTTAGCAGGTGGAGGCCCACTGAGCTCTTTTGCAGAAGCGACCTGGCTATCACAAACCATAGCTCAACGAAGTGGCTTATCACGTAGAAATGTATAGCAGCCAAACACTCTAAACACGCGTCGATTTTAAATGTGGAGGGAAAAACCAGAGGACCCGGAGAAAACCCCATGCGACCACGGGGAGAATATGCCAACTCTAAAAAAATACAGGCGTCAGGGTCGGGATCGGGATTGAACCCACGACCTTCTGTATGCCAGACGAGGCAGGTAACATCTCGCCACCGTAGCACCCTACCTCGTACAAGACATCTTGCCAGCGTGGACGAGTCGACGAAAGGACCTTTTCTAGAGCTCTCTAGAGCTGCCTCCCGTGGAAGGCCCTCTCACCAATGGTGGCATGAGGAAGACATTTCACGGCTCCAACTTTACCTTTTGCACACACACACACACAGGTGTTATGGATCATGGGTTTTCTTTACCCTGAAGGGTGTGAATGTGGCCGTAATCAAGTACTGGTTTAGCCTTTACATTTAGCGTTTTTTTCATTTATCCCTTGTTGTTTGGATTATGCATACTGTGGCATTATTGAATATTGTATTTGGTCTGCAATCGCATTCTTACCGACTCATTATTTCACAAAGCCCTCCCTATGCGGTGGCGCCTCCATAGTTCTGCATGGGAGGTGCGGTGTAAATAATAAATGATTATGTGTTGAAATTACATATGGATGTGCATGTGGCTCGACAGACATCGTATAATGTAATAAATAGTGTATTATAATATTTATTTCACAATAATATACAGCCCTTTGTCAATCCACTGCTGGGTGAAAGCCCCGCCACATTGTTTCAGTAGTGGAGGTTGTTTAACCATACTTCACCGTGCTGGTCACTGCACTGCGAGTTCAGAATAAAATCGCTACGTAGACTGGAGGAATCCGATGAGCTATAAAGCTCTTTTTCACAGGAGCATGACCAAGTTCTGATATTGCTCACCACTGATGTTAGCCATGGCCATTAATTGAATCCAGATCACTGGGATCATAGTGCAGTGCATTATCCGCGTTAACACTTCAAACGGTGTATTTATATAGAAAGTGTCGAATGTGTTTACGAAATGTATGTGAGAGCCACCACATCATGCAATCTTGGATTGTATTTAATTGTATTTCCGTTGCTTTAAGGCGTCGCTAATCAAAATGTATTTTTTTCGTGCGGTTTACAAATCGTGGCTTTACACGTTGTTTAATCAAGGGACGTTTCTGCGAATTTCACGATGCGTAAATAGATAAAGCGAACACCAAATGAATCGTGTTGAAGTGATTTTGTGTATTTTTTCACACGCTTTTGGACGTCTACATTTTCACGTTTAGTTGGCTCAAGCGTTACTGCACCCGTTAATTATTAAAATAATAATAAAAAAAACAAAATAATGGCCTAATTGAGCCCATTATGTTCGTCACTGACCCTGCCGCGCACACACACATACACAAAGGGAACAATCGGTGGAAAACACGAAAATATTAGCCAAGATGCCGCGCGCTTGCCGTGGGCTACGATCTCTTGCTGGAGTCGGGACAGATATGATTGTGGTTTGCGGCAAACACGCCCGGATAACCTTTAGATTGGTGGGGAGGAGTGGGGAAGGCAAGTCCGCTTGAAAGTGCCCCTTCCTTTACCTCCAACTATGGCATGTGACTGCCACTGACATGCAATTATCGCCCACACTGCGACAGCTTTCCAATGCAGCTCATTAATTTGTTGCTAACAAAGCAAAAAAAACTGCTGGCTTCCGACAGAGTAAAAAAAAGGAACGAAAAACAATAAGGGATAGTATAAAATGGGACCTATAAATTCATTTTTCGGTGTTTTTACATTTTTATTTATTATTGAGAGCATGCAAGCTTTTTATTTAAGCAATTGAATGCGTGTTTGAAATTGATTGCACAGCACGTTATTGCGTCGAAACAGCAAAATGCGAAGCGTCATAATTTTTTTTGGAAGCGTACGGATAAATATAGCGGGTTAACAAAATCCGGAGCTATAACGGCGAAATGTAATTTCACTGTGGTTGGAATATATTCATGGGCATCTTAAAATTCCCCCGATTTAATTTGCCATAATAAGGTCACTCTTACGTGCGCTTGGAGCAATACGTTGCTTCCGTTGAAGCGCAATAAATCGAGCGATTTATTTATTTCTTCTCGAAATTGTATTCGGTTTTGTGCGTGTGTGCGCGTCTCCACGAGCGCGACTCGCGTCAAAACCGTGCCTCTCAGGGAAGGTACGTGCACGTACGTACGCACACCGAACTTCTTTCGCGCCATACGCAGCCCGCTGCGGCTAATCGGAGGTGCGGGGGAGGGAAGGGCAGGGAAACCAAACGCAAAAGCAGTTCTAAAGAAAATAGTTTTTTTTTTAAACATGTGCGTTTTGAGATGTTGTGTTTGTGTAGTGACAGAATAGGTCACTAAGGCGCGTAGCGCTGGTTACTGACAGAGAGAGGGATTGTGGGAGTAAGGGCCGACCTGCCAGTAGAGCAATGCCACGGAGTGGGTCACGAGGGTGCGTGGCGCTGGCTGTTGGCAGAAGGGGGCATATGAGGACGTGGCAACCCCGGCCGGCTGGTGGAGCACGTGACCGGCCGGGGTAATGGATGTGGGGCAAAGGTGACCGAGTGGACACGTGAGGTATAGCCCAGAACCTTCTGGTGGGTTCCAGAAGGGGGCGGAGTCAGGCAGGGGACACGTGGAAGGTGGGCCAGAACCTTCTGGTAGGTTCCAGAAGGGGGCGTGGCCGAGGGCGGAGTCAGGCCACGCCGGGGGGCATTAAAGGGAAGTCCCGAGCCTGGATAGGGGCTGTCTGTCGGTGGAATGGAACTCAAGGTGCTACGTCTTCGTCTCTGGCGTCGTGGGTCAGACAGCGTGCCGACTGTTCTGACCCGTTTATAGTTATCCCGTGTGTGAACAGTGTACAAAGGTGTAGAATAAACGTGTGTTGCCTCTTACTATTAGTGTCTCAGAAGTGACTCACTACATTCGCATTCGCCACCGTGCACAGGTCGCCTAACCCGCTTGTCGTCCGCGTTCAGTAGCTGTTACGACCACGGCCCGCTCGCACGCGCTCTCTCTAATTGGCTGAAAAGACAAATCGTTGCGCGCGGTATTTTGTTCGTGGCAGTATCTCAAGTGGAATTGAAATGTATTTAGCGGTGTCGTACTTGCATGTTTAAAAATGTACCTGCCGCTCAAAATCGGTTTAAAAACCGCTCGACTCCAGACTGGTTTAAGGCGGTGGCTTCCAATGCGGTGCGTCAAATCAGATTTGATGGTCAGGACAAGTAAAAACTCGTGCTTTTAACTCACTTTGTAAGGATTAGTGTCAGGCCAGAGTCAGGCATTTGAAAATGTAGATTGGTAATTGAAACGAGGCCCAAACACTGAATAGAATTTATGGGCACTACCTGAACAGAAAAAAAAAGTTTTACAGCGCAAGACTGCTCATCAATTTATTTGTCTCGTGTAACTCAGTAGGGATTGGCAACAGTTTTAGCCCATGGAAGAATGCATTCTGGCTCCGTATAGTTGCTTATCCTTGCCATAGAGCAAGAGTCTAAGGGTGATCATACATTTTTCATACATTTAGGTCTGCAGAAGGTTACCTCCAATGCCTGCAAAAGGCAGCACATTTTGTTTGACGTTTTTTATGGAAAGTTGTAATGCTATTGACGTTGTAAATGGTACAATACACAACAAGGTGGCTGGGCAACTCAGAAGTCAAAGGGCTCACAAGGTACAGCTGGGTTTCCTGGGTTCAATTCCGAGAAGCTCTCCGTTATTAAATTGGGGGTTTCAAATACCGTGATTTGACGGCATCAGTCCAGTCACATCAATAATTTCACAAAACCCATAGCTGAATGGGTACTTTGCATCATGACATGATGCTAACAGCAAAATCAGGATAACATTGGTTGGAGTTTTTTTTTTTACGGTCAGTATTCCCTCAAAAACTACGTGCATTTTCTTTTTTATCGCATCGGAATGTGAGCATTTCTCAAGACAGTGCACAAACAGGAGGAACGTTGCACGTCTACAGAATCGTGAGGCTCAACACGTGCCGTGGTTGTTCGCACAACGTGTGGCCACGTTTGTCTCCCCGGTGGCAATGTTTACACACGACACCATTGACGGGGTGGGGGGTGGAGGCGTTCAATGGGCAGAGCGTTCTGCCCTGGCACTGTTACGGAGGCGGAACGTTAGCGGTCCGTTTTCGCTCTCGTTTAACGATGCTTCATGACGTCACGCACGCACGCGCCCGGCTCGGCCAATGAGTGCACAGGAGGGTACGGCGCCTCCGATTGGCCGGATTTTGACACGCCCCGCCTAACGCTTGGCGAAGCAGCTGCTCGAGCACGTGGTTGGCTCATGTCACAATGCACTCTGGGACTTGCAGGTCGTTCGATAGAAAAGCGCTCTGGAGTGCTCTGCCCATTGAACACGTCCGAGGTACTAATTTAAGGCCGACTTGACCTCGGGTATTGTTCTAACGTTGACCTCACTGAAAGACGGCTACCAATATTGCAAGTTTGCCAGCAACATTGTAGAATATTACTTTTCATACAAATTAGTTTTTTTTTGTTTTGATTGGTGAAGGGTTTTCTGTTGCTCAATATCTTTAAAAATAGGTAACTATTCATATGCCTCTCGATTTGAAGCTTTCGTGACTGCAGGAATCCATACTCTTTGGTTCTTTCGGTAAAGTCACGTAGGTATAAAATAAAATTTCAAATCTGTTCATCAGGAATCTTTTTCTTATGTTAACAAGCCCCATGGTGTTATCAGTAAGTGCTGTGAAGAAGGGCTAATGCCCAAAACATCGTCTATGAAATTTTCCTTTTAAGCCCACAGTGTTATTGGCAAATTTACTTTTTTGTTGAGATATTCACCCCCTCATATTGACCATGAGTGGGAATTGAATTCGGTTTGCTGAGCTTTGTAAGCACAGTAGTCTAACCACTGCGCCTTCGCTCCCCCACATACACACATTCTCAAATTGGTTGGAAAATTGCTGATGAACACAGTCTGAAGGAAATAGTTTCCGCTATTACCCTATTGTCATGAAATATAATTTTTCGAAAATTACACTTAGATTTATTGAAATACAACAACAATCATTTAAATTGACTCTCCATTGAAGTTTGTTATTGTGGCGTTGTTGTTGGGGTTTGTGTGTGTGTGTTCTAGTGCACTAAACGGGCGCAACACGGGCTGGAAAAGAGATGGACTGATGTGGTACAGGAGGATGTGGAGCTGAGTGGACTTGCCAATGGCTGATACTAGCGGTGTCACGATCGGCCTCTGTGGAGGAGGCTCGTGAAAGACGCTACTGGTCAGTTGGGAGGCACACACTTTCCAACAACAACGGAGGGCAGAGGAGCGACGCTCACAACAATGAGCGAAGCGCCGAGTAGCTAAAATTCAGCAAGTTGGCACAATAGGGGGCACAGCTGGTGCATCTAGCGGTCATCTCATTCAGTCAACGCATGTCACCTGGCTCTTTCCTGTGACCTGTCAATGAGCCTTCGACACATCACCTGGCCTCAAAGTGCACCTGGCCTGGCACAGGTGCCGTGGTGATGTCACCGCCACTTGGTGGCAAATGGTGGTTGTTGTTGTTTCAGTGCGCGCATGTGTGTATATGTTCGTGTGTATTTGTCGAGGTTGAAAGTTTGAAGGCAAATTACTTCATAACACGATATGAAGCTACAAAACTTTTTCAATGTTTGCTGGCCTGGTCGGATGTCTTACCGAAAGTTCAGTCAAAGGTGCCAGCTACTTTCCATAACCCCATAGCTCAAACGTGCACTGTTCTTATCTGGGCTGCACAGAAATTTGTACTCTAAATGAAGCAACCCGCCGGATCAGCTTAAAAAATGTGTGCCCTTATAGCTTTAGTATCTTCATTTTGCCAAATGGATTTAACTTCCAGAAGCAATGGAGATCCCAGCAGCAAATAAGTACGGAATTTTCCAGATAACAGTGCGGACGATGATGCGGAAAGTAAGATGCAGTTCAATCTTTCGGGTCACTTTGAGAAAATGTTTTCATGTTGTTCCAGGGCAATCGGAAACAGGGGTGAAACATATAAAGTTGCCAAATATAGAGTGGACCCTAGGGGAAAAAAGTGCATCTCATAATCCGAAGAAATATGGCCATATGATGGGAAGTGGCTGTGTGGTGGATATAAAGTTGTTGACTGTGCCTCATGCCAATAAAGTTGTACGAAGACAACGATCCCCATGTAGCCTTCAACAGACTTTTGGGGCAAGTGGTGTTAGCGAGCACCTATGAAGGCCGGCACTGCACACGACACATCTGGTCACGCACACCGACATGATCAGGAGATGGATCCTCAACTTTGTTTTAAAATACAGGGGGGTGGGGAAAGTGTATCTTCATCTGGATGAAACAATATTAACAACATAGTGCGGAACTTTGCGATACACCATGAACTCCAGTCGAGTCGAAATAATTCATGTATGCGTTGACAATTGGCTTCATTACCTGCCATTATGAAACGAGAGCGGAATGTGAACTACTTTTGAGGAAAGAAGGAAAAGATCAACGCCTCATAATAACACGTGGTAGTGTCAAAATCGCAGGAAGGTTTGAATATCACAATAACAGTACCTGTCATTGTTATAATGCACTGAATTCAATTAGCGAAGATCATCTCATATCGACTGCAATATCACTGGAAGTGACGGCGGGATTAAGCAGACAGCTACGTGACATGATCCGGCATCCTGCTTGTTTCGTATTCGTCTGTCTGGGCCGCTAATAGTAGCCTATGGATTTTTGGAGTCTTTGGGATTCAGTCGGCACACTCAGCCGGTGAAGCCAAGAGGGCGGAGCCCGGCACAAACATTGTGAATGCTAATAGCAGCGATAACAACACTGCAACAATAAATGTTTACTGCTGGGTAGGTTTTCGCAGATGTGCCATACAGCTCTCTTTCTCTCTATTACGGTCGTGTGATTTTGGGTTGTGTCGTGTGTGGTTTGGAGCAATGTCTGACGTTTCGCGCCACGGTGCTGGGAGCTACTTTCCATCGTGCCGAATCTGGTTGCCGGCAGGTGAAGCGAAACTTCGGACATTGTGCGCAACAACGCGCGGTGCAACCCAACAACAACAACAAAAACATCGGAGATATCGACAGCACAGTCGCAAAGACCAGCGCAGTAGTATAGTGAATGCTGATGATGACGATACTAACACTGCAAAGATAAATGTAATAAATATCTCTCTCATGAGAGAGGGGTCCATGAGCCACGGTTAATTTACGAACTGAGTGACTGCTGAGATAGCCTAAAGATTTTTATTTTATTTTACGTTGCCTTCAAAGTTAGTTTATTGGCGAATTTTTAGTCAATGGTTGTGTGCGAAGGTAAAGTATGATTTATATGTTTGCTGATAAAAAGGAATACCATGAAAATACGGCATTGAATAGAGCAACAGGGGTGGTGGGTCACACAATGATGGCATTCAAATGCATTTAATACCCACTTGTAGGAGGTGACCAATGGCTCATAGGCCGTGGTAGCGATATGTTAACTACCTCGCCTGGTATGCAGGAAGGTATGGGTTCGATCCCGACCCTGATGCCTGTATATTTGGAGCTTGTGTGTTGTCTCTCCTCGTGGTCGCGTGGATTTTTCTCCGGGCCCTCTGAGTTTCCCCCTCCGCATTAAGAATCAACATACGTTTAAGAGTATTTGGCTGCTATACATTTCCAAGCGATAAGCCACTTCGTTGGGCTATCATGTGTGACAGCCAAGTCACTTCTGAAATAGCTCAGTGGGCCTTAGCTGGTGAAATAAATAAAATAGTTTGGTGTCTAGTTTTTCATTGGTCAGAGCGCTGAGTTGACACCGCTGAGGTACCGGGTTTGAAACCAGGCAGCAGCCGCCTGGAGAGTGAACGGTTTTCTCAAATGGACAAGAACAAACTATTACATATAGAGTTGGTTCTTCACTTAAATCTTTGCCCGAATTCCAGCTCCAGCAATTAAAAATATTGCTTTGACTGTCACGCAATGGACATTGCTCTCCGTGGCGGAGTGGCTGGGAGAGTGCTGCCTCCCGATCAGCGGGACCAGAGGCCGTTCACGAGGGTTCCTCAACATCCGTCAAACGGGCAGCGCGCGTAGGACAAAAGAGGTACCCGCGTGAATTCCTACAGCGAGTGGGTCTCCGTACTGGAAATCATCAATCGCAAATACCATTTGCCTAAGAAAGCCTTTGCTGAGGAGGGTCCCGCATTGGGATGTTTGGCCAATTCAAGTGTGATGAGTTTTAAGGATGAAATGGGTTTGGCAGTGGAGGGAATTGCAAACAAAATACTAAGCAGAGTTTGAGTGTTATTTTGTCTTGACATTTTTTTTATTTCCTGCATAGATTAAGAATTCAAGTTTCACATTTTATACAAACCCATTGTGTTGTTCTGGCGTATTACTGGTAGAAGCTAATGTCAGCAGAACATCACTCTGTCTCTGCTTGTGAATAACATTTGTGGGCGAAAATAGATTTAATTCATACGGAAACACGGAATGTATGTCTTCTTTTGTGTGATATTAATGGGGGTTCTCTTCATAGTCCCAACACCTTTCCCGAACTTAAGTCACTCCACTGCCTAGTGATGCACTTCTAAATGTCTGTCCAAGGACACTGTTGATTTAGTTGCTAAATAATCAATCAAGCAATTAATGAAACGAAGGAAAACACCAATAATCAATTGTGCTCTGTGTGGCTTCTTTAATGCAATACATCTTCGCAGAAACATGCATGCACTGGTTATTTTTCTCTTGTCTGGGGACATGGGGGTAGGGGGGCGATGGGGAGAGGGGGATGGGGGGCTGATTTTGTGGATACATTTCCTCCCCCCAAAGAAGTAGAAATGTCCTTTCGGCTCGCAGGACTGAGCACCGATACATTGTAGATAATCAGATTCACTGTGCCTCGCGGTTTGTTTGTAATGTCACATAGCCCATACACTTGAAGTTGCGAAAGTTAACATTTACACTTTGCCTGTGATTAGCAAACGGTATTTTTTTACGGAAGAGATAATTAAGTTTGTTATTCTTGTGCGGGAGGTAAAAAAAAAGATAATGTTAACCCCATATTCAGTATTTATCACAGACCAATTAATTATAGTTATCAAAAATTAATGACATCCCTGTTTTTCTCCATCGCTATTCATCATTGGAAACAGATATTTTGCTCATTAGTCAGGCATTGGGCCGGTGATCTCTGCTTGACATTCAGACACTGGCACCTCCATAGCATCGCCCCCCCCACGCTCGCGTGCGCGGCTTGTCGCGGGTCGTGCTTGCGGCTCTCCGATGCGTTTTAGGGGAGGTTTTGTGCGCGGGTGTCGCTCGCTCCAAACCGACGCGGTGCAGTGGGGAGATCCGTCGCGTCGCCCGTCCGTTGTGTTCGCACATCGGCCGCCTAAAAGGTCGGCATCGTCCCGAAGCGACTTCACTTCATTGTTCATTTGATATAGAGAGTCATTCATGCCAATAGCATCGCACAGTTCTGTATATCCCATCTACAGCCACTACCAAGAATATGCAAGCACATACTACCAAGCGAAACCTTAAACATTTACCAGCAAATTAAGAAATGGCACCAAAGCAAAAAACACAAATAACAACAAAAGTGATCACAACCAATAAATGAGAGTGCATTAGGTCTACTACACATCCCAGACCACGATACCAGCTTCCCAACCAAGCTAGGAAACCATCACAGGAGGAGGGGGGTGGAGTGCCAAAAAGTTCCAATTCATTTACATCAATCGGTCCAAATTCGTCCAAAAAGTGATGACCTTTTTTCAGCGCGTACCTGGATGAATAAGGAGGCCTGCAGTTCAACTCGCTTCGTCGCGCTCCGAGTGTCAAGCCGAGCCGGCTCCACATTTCCTCATTGCCGCTGTTTCAGCCGTGCCGCGTTCGCGCTGTGCGGAGCCAGCCTTGGCGTCGATCAGAAGGCACCGGCTTTGTTTCTCTGCTCCAGAACCCGAGCCGCGCTGCCGACGTCACATTCGGATGACTCGCGTGACGAAAATGATGAACCCCACCCCTGGCCCTGCTTGGCCCTCGAGCCAAATTGAGATATTTGGTGGCGTTGTGCCCTGTCCACTCTTCATGGTGTTGTGTGTGTTGCATTGAACAACACGCCAGAAACAACTGGAAAACACATCTGGGAGCTTTACGGCACCTGTGCCAACACATCGGCGACTGCACAAAGCGCTCGCTGCAACGAATGTGGGTGAAATTGGGTCGTTCCGAAAAGCTCACGATTCCAACGCTGTTAAGCGTCAAACTGAGCTGACGCAATATCGTCCCGGCAAGTTTGACGCATTGGCGGCTGCTGTCTGACAGTATCCAGTGTTAGGTCGATCAGAATTTTTGTTTATTTCAGTCATAGTCTAGACGATGACAACCTGTGGAATATTCATCACGTCTCGCTGCGCGGATTACATTGAGTTGTTATTGCTCAAGCCAACTAAAGCTGCCACACGTGTGACCCACTCTGAGCTATTGCATGTTGCCGTGAAGGGTGTGCAATTCCCCTGCCCCCTCCCAAACATTCATCCTGGCACAGTCGTTTTTCTTTTTTAACGCAGTCGCCCAGCACACGCCCAAAACGTCAAATAGCCAGCAAGAAACAGCACCATTGAAGGTGCAATGGATAGGGCGACACGGTGGCGAGATGTTCACTACCTCGCCTGGTATACAGGAGGCCGTGAGTTCGATCCGACCCTGATGCCTGCTGTATATTGGGAGTTTGCACGTTCTCTCTCCCCGTGGTCGCGTGGATTTTTTCCGGGTCCTCCAGTTTTTCCATCCACATTAGAATCAACATACGTTTAAGAGTATTTGGCTGCTATACATTTCCCAACGATAAGCAACTTCGTCGCGCTATCATTTGTGATAGCCAGGTCGCATCTGAAAAAAGAGCTATATTGTTCAGTGGGCTTTACCTGGTAAAATAAAAAAAAAATAGTTTGAGTAAAAAATCATGTTTAATACGTTTCCTGAATGGGCCACGGTTGTTATCAGAGCTTAGGAAGAGCTATGACGGGAGGGAAATTACTTCGTTGACGAATATCTTCGTCACTTAACCCTTTCCGAGGCGTCTGCAAGTTGCAGGTTCGGTCCCGTTTGCTGCTGAATCTCAGAACGCACAAGCGGTTCAACCTCAAATGTATTTAGAGAGATGCGTAGTAGCGCCGTTGGTTTTAAAGGTATTGTACTCGCCAGGGAAAACTGTAGCGACACGACCACACTCTATAATAGCTGGCGCCAAACTATGCCACACGCCTTGTGGAGCTTCGCTACGTCTTCCGACCTGAAGACGGTATCGATAATATAATTTCTTTTTAGTTTTCTTTTAGGTTTTCTTCCGATTTCGTACGCATACGTACAACATCGGGAGAGTGTTCATTTCGATCGCGACATGAAGAGTGCTTGGCATCCGCCCCAGCCAAATTCAACATTTTTTTGTGTTAACAACTAAGGCCCACGGAGCTATATATATATATTTCCAAAGCGACCTGGCCTCAAATGATAACTAAACCAAGTGGCTTATGAATGTGGAAATGTATAGCAGCCAAACTCTCTTCAACGCATGTTTCTAAACGTGGAGGGAAAAACCCGGAGGACCCGGAGAAAAATCCACGAAAAAAAATATACAGCAGGCGTTAGGGGTCGGGATCGAACCCTCGACCTCCTACATACCAGGACGAGGTAGTTAACGTCTCCTCGCCACCGTGACGCCGTGAGCACGTGCTCACCGCCTACTCGCTAAGCGTGCCGCGACTCGCGCGATCACTCGCCCCCGTTGATTATCAGGCGACGTGTTCCTGGCGCAGGGGCGCCCGTCCGGCTGCCTGCGACGGGCCCGCTTTGTTTGCGAGATTGGCTTTCCCGAGGCGCTGAGAGAGAGAGAGAGAGAGCGAGCGAGGGAGACGTGCACGCGTAAAACACGACGCGCGGCTGCTGTAAAACTGCACTGAAGTGTACTTCGGAAAAATGAAACTTCCCAATGTGGCTGTCACCTGGCTTGTTCATTTGCAAATAGTCAACGTGAAAGTTGCGCTCGTGACAAGTCTGGTGATTACGTGGTGTTTTGATGTTTTCATTTTATACCGTTTGTAAATATTTTTGCACATTTTGCATTATGAAATAAATAGCAATGGACGTTTATGACTCTATGTGAGCCCCGAGAGAACAGGAATGTGTATTTATATTATTCAAAGGGAGATCTTGAGTTTAAGCTCTGCAGTAGATTTGCCTTGAGTAGAAATGTTCGATTTTCAGCATAGGTTTTATAATTCCATCCATAACAGGGTTTCGGGGTAGATCGCGTGAATATAAATGTTAAAACCGCCACCACCCAACATATCCAATTCGTAAGGGTTGTCACGTAAACAGAACATGCCAATTCGTCACTAGTACAGCACACCGGTGTATTGGAGAGCAAATCCACAACATTTACAATCTGGGTACCACCTTTCGCCAGTAATTACAACCAGCTTCATCAGGCGACAGCCAGATTTATGGAGAAATCCTCCTGTATCGTTCCTTAGATAGAGGCGTAGATGTGATGACGTCATGTGTGAGCTCTTCACGCGCGAAAGGGGGGGGGGGGTTTATGAATATTAATGCCATCTAACCCCAACAAGCATGTTATGGATGACATTGGTCGCGAACGCCTCCGTGTTAAACTTCATAATTCCACTGCCCGACGAGGTGTCCCTAAGCTGCGTCATGGAATTGTAATGACCATACTTGACCACGCTGGTTAGTGCGTGATGATGATGATGTTGTGTTAATATTGCATATGGATGGACACACGCGTTGCATGGACAGAAATCAATTCAATAAATATTGTTTAATTTTGTTTTTTAAATAACAATGTACAGCTCTTTTTCAAGAAGCTGCTTGGCGAAGGCCTCTGCCCACTGCGTCGGTTTACGGGGGAAAGTTTGGTTAGACCTCGTGATGCCGGTCGGTGCGGCCTGGTAGGATATCACTCAATGTAGTGCGTTAATCACTACGCTACCGCTCCCATTCCCCCGCCGGAGCTGTCAAGTATCTTGCAAATTATGAAAAACGTGGAGGAAAAACACGTTAATAATACAGGATCAAAGAACGGAGTGAAGTACAAAAAAAGGATCTTCCATTGAATCGTTGCTTGAGTCGTGAGCCATTGAGTTATGATGCATTCAGGACAGTCCTTGGCTAATTGTGTAGGGAGGAAATATGAGCGCGTTACGATGTTGAATGTCAGTGTTGGGGTTCGTCAGTCATCGTTGCTCCTCATGTCCTCTCTGTCACCACCGTCCCATGTTTTCCTACGTGAGTTGTCAAGTAGGCGGGTGGATATTTCTTCCTCCGGTTTGCAAAGTCATTTTCAACTTGCACTTTGCTGTTGTTGTTGTTTTGATGTAATTATCACGACTTAATCATTCGCATTCGTGGTTTTGTTTATGTATTTTTGTGAAGATCCACGCTCATTTAATTTGACACCTTTTTTGCAGCAGTACGAGCGCAATACTATTCATAGATACATACCAAACACAGTCCTTTTCATTTTAATTAGCGCTGACTGCAGTTGCATTAGTGTCGACAAAGGGGAGTATCTCACCTCTCCTGCTTGTGCCTCCGTAATGAGTACACATGACAACAATATTAGTAAAACCCTTGTAAAATAATGATTATAATAATAACATCAACAAAAACATTCAGAATCGCTTTTACGGATGGCTTTCTTGGTTGTGAAAGGGTTGGCTTTTTTTAATGACATTAGAATAGAGCACGCATTCCTGGCTTTTAAAAGCAAGCACTTAGATGCTTTCAAACAGCAAAACACAAACCCACATTATTTTCGGCAGAACATTACATGGGCAAAATGTAGCCTTCGTTGTTAACAAGCAATATAGAGCGCCGATCCCATAAAGGATAACAGGGATGGCAATCTCGCGGTGATTTTTTTCCCCGTCGGCCAAAATTACACCCGCCGCTCATCCACGCAGTAGTAGACTGCCTTGCTGTGTGGGACGCTGCTAAGCCGCACAGCGCCGAGCGTCGGCCATCAATCACTCATCTCGGCGCACGTTAGGGCAATTTAATAAGTAGACTCGAAGAGGAAATTCAGAATCAAGCATTTAAATCGAAGTTAAATGACAAGCGTGGTGCGCGAGCGAGGAAGCGCCCCAGCAGTGTCGGGAGCTGGGGGATAGTTGTTGGCAGCTGCCCGGGCGAAGTGATACACTGCGTGGCCTCTTAGCAGTAACCTAATAATACCCGGATTAGCATCAAGGTGGCATATTGGCATGGCTGTGTGCTCATCAGCAGAGCAGGAGTGCACGGTGTGGGGTTGCCGGAGGGGTTCGTGCGTGATGATAAATGTCCAATTAATCAAGATTAAACTCAATATCCATCAGTTGTCCTGATCCCTGGCTTGCCCTACTGCCCGTGTCTCTGTGTGCGTGTAGAATTGCACGTGAGATGCGTCGCGTGGGTGGAGCGGCGGTGCAGTGGTCAGCGCACCGCACTACGAATCCGGCCAACGTCGGTTTACGATTTTCTGAACCGGTCGTGGGCCTCCCCTAGGTCGGCTCAGCCTAAAGTGATTACCTGGTGCGATGTGTACAGATCTGCACTGTGAGGTCACAAAGGGGAGTCGGGCGAGGTGCTGGCCACCCCAACCCCGAATGTGCCACGGTCCCTTATAAGGTGCTCGCTAATAGAAATTGTCGCAACAGTCCACGTGGCCATGTGGTGAGTCTTCATCTTCGCACGTGTGTGTGTATATGCAATATTTTGTCACGGCCGCACACTGTGACTCGTGCTATTGTTTCGTGGGCTGGCGCCTTTCTCCACAATTTGTCTTCGGAGGGAGGGGGGTCGCTTACGGCGCAGGAGCTAAATTCACCACGAGCTTTTGCCTGGCCCCAAAAGTCGGGTGCCGCTAATGGAATTAATGTGAAACGCATTGGTAGCTCGTCACTCTTTCACTTAACTCTATCAATCACACCTGCCATTGGGACTTTGGGGACAGCCGGAATATTGAGTGTTTCATTGCCGCACTGAAACACAGTCTATCTGTTATGGTGCGCTTTTTTTGGTTTGCGTCGTTGGAATTGCATAGACTGGGACGAGAGCAAGAGGGAAGGGGGGAAAAATTGTCCTGCACTGCGGTGGATTGGCACTACATCTAGTTTACTGCTGTGTCAAAAAATGAGCCATGTGACGCATAAGGGAGAAGGAGGCCTCGATATTAACCTGCCACATTGTGATTGCCACCGGATTGGGAGAAAAAAAAATAGCAAATGCCGTCACGTAGTGTGCGGTGGGTGCACTGCAACACAATGGGGTTGGAACTGCAGTAGTGGTCGTTCTATTGATGGAATTGTGCTCTTCCATATACGTGTGGAATTTACATCGCGGGGGATCAGGACCTCGTGCTCGCCTGCGTGGAAAACATTATACACCTTCTCAAAAATGCGATCGCTTTCCATTCAACAATACAAATAATGAGTCAACAAGTTGTTTACATTCATCATCATATTTAGCCTTGGTCACTCCACTCCTGGATGAAGGTCTCCCAAAACCATTACCACCATTGTCGATCCTTTCATGTAAGCATCCATCTGCAGCTATCTTATATTCCACACGATCGAATTCTAACGTAAAAAAATAATCCGAATTTTTTTTTATAGAAATGTGAACTAACATTAGTCAGCTCATAGCCCAATACTGTGCTCGGTCGACCCGAAGAGCCGATA
The DNA here is from genome assembly GCA_014621495.2 of Entosphenus tridentatus. Lineage (NCBI taxonomy): Eukaryota > Metazoa > Chordata > Hyperoartia > Petromyzontiformes > Petromyzontidae > Entosphenus > Entosphenus tridentatus. The sequence continues at coordinate 2,956,389 of CM025629.2, read as the reverse complement.
AAATTTCAAAATGTTGCAGCATAAATCCGATCCATCCAATTCTTAACCTCAACCGACGGTACATCTCCAATGTGGCCTCTTGATATCCAGTTCTCAAACGCAAGCAACGGTGACACACATAGTACTGGAGTTTTAAACGGAGACGATGATGATTTAGAAGAGAAAACAATGAACATTAAACCAATCGCCGTGTTGTACATCATCACACACATCAACGGTGTTTGCTCAAATCACCTCTGGGGTGGCACCCGATCTCAGCACCTGGGCAGGGTTGAGAAGCGTGGATATCGCTTGAATTGGCCGGCCACCATGCGTAGCAGGTGTTATAGGCTGTAGGGGTTATGTTGTGGTCAGCAGCGGGCAGTGCAGCAAAATCCATTCCTGCACTTTAGCTGATCCTTTCATTAGCACGGTTGGCTACGTACGGTGCAAAAGAGGTTCACCATCCATCCATCAATATTCCCTTCGATGGCCATCGCGGTGAAGTATCGTCAAATAGCCCCCATGACCGCACACGTCGTAAGAAGGCCCTTAACTGGCAGTGCATTGACAAAGGGGCGCTGTACACGGACACATCGATGAGGAATCCATGTCAGTATATTTTGCAACCATCTGTCGGTTGTATACAGAGGTGCACGAGTGGAAGTGGACGCTGCATTCGACATGCACGCACGCGTGTTAAGGATCATGCACACTCGTGTGGAGGTGGTACGTACCGGGATGTAGCGAGCCATCGCGTAGCCGGTGTCTACATCAAGGTCCGCACATGGGTGGCTACACCGACGTCCGCACTAGCCCCGCCCCTCGGGGAGCGGAGAGCAGATATATAAGCGTGGTGTGAACGCAGAGCGGGGGGCTGTTGAACTCCGAAGTGAAGACGATATCATCATCAGTCCTCAAGTCCCGGGTCGTCATCCTGGACCAGGCAGCCCGTTGCCTGCCTGGTCCACTCTGTGTCGTGTTCCAGAGTGTTAGTGAGTTGAGGAAGGTGGTCACCACCTCATGTACAGTGTAAATACTTAATGTTCTAATAAATAGTGTTGGCTCCAAGCTGCGTGTGTGTGCACCTAATTTGAACCCACTACACTCGTATCGACAATTGCACCACAATGGCGGTGACCTGCTCATACAGCAATGAAGACACGGCTGTTAAGAACGAGTGGCGATATGAGGTGCGCTAATGTGATTTTGTATTGATGCTAAACTGAACATTTTGTTTCAGGTTTCGCACACAAGGGCCTCGAGGAGCCTTCAGCACCGATAATGAAAAAGGGTACTACGGTCGTGTATGAAAAATGAGAATAAGTACATGGTTAAAAGAGTTAAGCCTATTCTTATTTTTCATACACTTCATACTTTCATACTTTAATATTTCCAAAACGGTCCCATGATACGTACGTGTAGTTTAAAGTATAGCTGCTCACATATCGTGAAATAAATATATTGTAAATATATAAATGACTCAGAACCACACACGGCGACAAATATTGTGCGAGGTTCTTTTTGTTTGAGCGATAAGACCTTCCGTGGTGGCCTCGGTAGCTTAGAGGTCATATATCACTTGAGCTTCCAGCACCGAAATACGGGGTTCCATTCCGTGCACCGAGCCATGCTGTGATTTGATTGTTTTTTTGCTTTGTCACCAGATTTGCAGGTTGATTTTGTGTAACCAGGTGAGCAAATCGGGAGACCCGGGGATAGGAGGTCTCAATTCGCAACAGTCGCAAGGTCACAACGATGACAACGAGCAAAATTAAACAAAACAAAAGTACAGCAAAATAAGTAAACTGCAATCAGAAAAAGAACGCATATATATGTACAAAACACACCCATTACATGAATAATTCTAGACTTTGCAAACATTAATGTTAATTGCACAAATATCGATCACGTAAAATTTGGTTGCTCACTTGTTTTCACTAAGTTCCAGTTCTGAGTGACACAAAGACATCTGATTATTCCGTACGACAAACATTTCTCCATAGCGGGGCACGTGGTAACACGCAGGGCCCGTTTGTGGGTGGGTACAGCAAAAGGAGCTAACTCGGATGAAGTTCTGTAACATCTCGTTCCACAGGCCATTGATTAACACTGTGCAATGTACCACTCTGCTGAAGTTCCGAACGGGCACTTCCACCACAGCACGACTGGAAGAATAATATGAAGCTACACACACACACAAAGCAAACAGATTCATAAAATAGAGGGAATTATACGATTTTAATATTGACATGCCAAAGGTTAAGCTGCCACCATTAATACGTTATTAAAATCAGTGGGCATTGTGAAATTGTGAAAACCAATTGTGGGAGTTAGCAAGGCTTAGAATTGTTGAGACCATTAATGTGCACATTATGCAGCATCGTGAAATACTTGACAATGCTGAATAACCCATGGCCATCGTCGCCGATAATCCCAATGAAAATCTCTCACACCTGATTCTGCAGAGCATCATCCCCCCCCCCCCCCGTTAATCTCAGGCTGTCCTTGGGATTATTATTGAAAATGGGAAAAGCGTGTTTGGCAGTATTAAATTGCAACTCGGAAAACAATGGCATGTGCGGAACACGGAAGCTTTGAACGCTAAAACCGTTGTCTCTCAAGGCATTCCCCGCTCTGCTGCAATCGGAGAAACCGAAGAGACGGTTTCTGGCCACGCGTGTCGCAGCCAAGAATTCAGTGCTCGCTTCCCCGTAATCCGATTTTTTTTGTATTCGCAAATGTCATTTATTTATTGAGGGAAGCTTCACCGCATTGCTCCACTCGGTCTCAGGAGGAGTCTGCGATACGAAGTCGCGTAAACGTGTCACTCTGTATTAACTCATCAATTAATATTGGTTCTTATGGCTCACACGGACGTGATGGGTGCATAGTAATTGATGGGTTCTATGAATGCTACGGAAGTAAAGTGCTATACTTAAATAACAAATTTACCCCACAAGTTAAGTTGATCGCCAGGTCGGGTCTGGTTCGATAAACAGCGGGATACTCCCACCTCTATCATATAGGGCTTGTCATATGTTGTGGACATGAGGATTGAGGTTAGCAAAAGTGCTGAGTGTTACCAGCATGGTGAAGTAAGTTCAAACAACTCCCATGACTCACGCAACATGAGAGAGACCTTCATCCAGCAGTGGATTGACAGAGAGCTGTACATTATTATAGTATTGGAATAATAATAAGAAAAAAATGTGTGTGTGTGTTTAATTTATTGTCCTTCCCCCACACCTCCAATTAGCACGGTTGGCTACGTCAGGTGCGAAAGAAGTTGAACAACACACATACATCGTAATCATTGGCCTCATTATCAGTGCAGTCACTGCGATTCACAAAGCAAAGCGGAGAGTACAATTTTGCCATCTGACGTGTTTTCGGGCTGGACCATGCGTTGTTCAGCGTCACGTAAACGTTTCGCTCCATGCATTGGGAGCTTCTTCAGGAACTGATACGAACTTTTCCCCTCAAATATAGAACATTGCCAGCCGCTGTTAATTTTTCTAGTTCTTGGCTCAGCTCTCTGGCTTCGGTGGGCCAGTGTTGTTTCGCTTTGTCTCGCGTGGAAACCCGGAGAAAGCACCCGGAGAAAGCTCCCCAATTGTTTGGAGACATAAAGCAGAGATGATCGGCGATGTCGCATAGAATTCACCGGCAACTTTCGGGGTGGCTGTAAAATGTCAACTTGAGAGCTTCCCTCGTGAAAAGGAGTCATGCTGATAACTTCACGGACGGATGGTCTTGGATGCAGAATACACCTCCCTGCAGTGTGCAGCTGTAACGCGCTTGCACTGATGCGATATTTCCCGGCCCACTGCAGTACACATGCTTGACACTGAACGTGATTGTGCCAAGCCCAAAACGTGAAATAAAGCCACGGAGACTGTAAATATGACACGGCCAGTAGCTTCGCAGAGTAAACTTTCCAGACAATCATTATAGTGCACCGCCATCAATCAGGTGGAAATTGTATTACTCACCCCTACAAAGTACATCATTGGCCATGATTCATCCACTGCTGGATGAAGGCCGCCACAAACTGTTGCCGTCTCTCGCAGTCTTGAAATGAGCAAGCCCTGCTTTCTGAACGCGAGTTGCTCAACTCAGTTGCTGACGAATGTTCAAGTTGATTTTGCGAAACGAGTTGGCGAGGACATTAGAGACCAGGATTCAATCTCGTTTGCAAGAGTGGCCTTGGTCATCAATATGTCAAAAACACAACGAATAACATAAAAAAACTGCAATAAAGCAAGTAGAGATATGGTGGACAAACAACTTTGTGACGTGAGAAATTGAAAGTATTGCGCGAAGATGAATCAGTATTAAATGCACGATAATTTTCATTTAATTTATTTTACCAGGATAAGGCCCACTGAGCTAGATAGATTTTTTTTCAGAAGCGACCTGCCCACAAATGATAGCTCAACGAAGTGGCTTTTCTGCAATATTTTTCTGTCTTTTCTTGGATTTTCTGTTTGCACTCAGTCACATATTCACTTTAAGATGTTTTTTTGTTCATGTTTTTTGTTTGTTGCGGTTGCACCCGAGTCAAGAGCCGAATGGCTCACAGGGCTATACCTAATAAATGAACTTGAACTTGGAAATCTATATCTGCCAAATACTCTAAACGCATGTTCCTAAATGTGGAGGGAAAAATCTGGAGGACCCGGGGAAAAAGCCACGTGTTCACGGGGAGAGCATGCAAACTCCAAATATACAGGCGTCAGGATTGGGATCGAACCTCCTGCATACCAGGCGAGGGAGTTAACATTTCGCTACCCTGGCGCCCTTCTGTAATATACAGTAATGCATTCCCGTAGCTACCAGCACGTGGAGTGAAACGTTGGGCATCACGCGGAACAACACGTGGCACACACGCACAGGCAACAACTGCTCAAACCAACGCGGTACCTCTGGGACTCTCCATGTGAGCCCATTCATGATTCCCACTTTTGGTGGAATGTTGTCCCGTTCTTCAGCATCTGGTTGCGCGACAGCCCGAGAATAAGCCGCCAGCCCATGGGCTCTTCATGCAATTTCAAAAGGTCCAGAGGGGTCAAGGGAAACCCAAAATATTGTCCTGGCTTAGTGCAAGGATCATCTTAATCCAGTCTTGAATAGTGTATCATGCACGGCGAGGCATAATCCGCTTTGCGCGGATAAAATAACAAAAAAATGCCGCGCGTAAGGAGAATTTTAAATATGCAAATTTACGCAAATACGGAACGCTGGGGCCGCTGTCTGGTCGAAGGGGACAAAAAACAACGTATGGAGCTTCTTTTATTGGAAGCTCGCACGCTTGTCGCTCAGCGCTGGACGTGATATTTTTCCGGGATTTTTGTTTCATGTCGTGGTGGTACGTGTAACGATTCATATTTTTGCGCGTTATGCAAACGCAGCCACTGTTGGCCATTACTTATTCATGGCTCGTGATTTGGAGCTGTGTGTGTGTGTTGTGTTTGTGTTCATGTGCTGGGCGGTGTGCAGTTCACTTCGTCGCAGCAATGCGCAAATATTCAACGGACCGTGTCAGCATTGTGCAGTGTAAAGAAAGGGAAAGGTAATTAAATAAAAGCATCGCAAACGGAGGGCATTACGAGAGAAGGTGGCTGAAATTCGGAAGTGCTAAAAATGTCGCCACGCCATCGGGCTGCCAAGATTGCAAATTCATTAAAATTGTTTGAGTCTATTTAATATTTTCTTGTGAAATGGTATGGTATCCAATTTACTGTACGGATGTGTGACCTTACTGCCTGCTAGTTATACATTCCACGAATTACTTTTTTTTTAAAGCACGTTCAGTTAATTATATTAAAATGGAGAACTATTCAAAGTCTTAATCCATAATAACATTACGGTCGCCTTCAAATGTGGGTCGATCTCCGCAAAGCCAAGCAATTTATTTCGTGTTCTTTTTCTGCCCGTTATTGTATGTAACATACAATATCCCTGCTCCATCGGAGGGAGCGGGGGGGGGCAGTGCATGTTTGGCTGGGATATACTTTTGCCACCGAGTGTTTTTTTTTGTTCCCGTTGCAAAGGTTGAGACAATTATTTTAAACAGCGAGTTTGAAAGAGTCGTAATTTCATTGGGAGAGGCCAGAGTCCCAGATCAATAACACTCAAGGCCAGTGTGTTTGGTTGGGGGTGGGCATCAGGGTATGAGGTGGGATCAAGGATGAGTGGGGGGGGGGTTGTAGAGTGGCAGCATCAAGGAGGCAGTGTTTCTCGAAGAAGAAAATACCCGAGGCATTTCATTCCATTAACACAACTTGGGTGCACATTGCTTGATTTACACGGATTTTCTGGAGTGGTCAGCCTGTCGGTATATTTTCTGTCCTTGTGTGTATGTGTGCGTGTGTGTTTGTGTGTATGTGTGCGTGTGTGTTTGTGTGTATGCGTGCGTGTGCGGGTGCACGTGTGGCTGTGCGTGTGTGTGAGGAGCGGAAGCGGAGCACTTAGCGCGACTCGAATTCGATTCTCGCTCACGGCTAACACCGGTGACGATTATCTGAACCGGTCATGGGCCTCCCCTAGGCCTGCTCAGCCTCAAATGAGTACCTGGTGCGATGTGTACATATCGCCAGTAGGGAGACAAAGGCGGCCGGGCGTAGTGCTGGCCACCCACCCCCTTCGTTCTTGTGCAGTGCCGGCCTTCATAAGAGTTCGCAAACAGCACTTGCCCCAACAGCCTGATTAGGCTATACGAGGGATCTTTGTCTTTTGTCGGTGTGTGTATGTGTCAGCGTGTGTCTCGTGTAGGTCGACTCAGCCTAAAATGAGTACCTAGTGTGGCGTGTAAACATCGCCACGTTGGAGACAAAGGCGGTCGGTTCCGGTCTTTGTAGGTGCTCGCTAACAGCACTTGCCCCGACAGTCTGTTAAGGCTATACGGGGGATATTTGTCTTTGCGTTTTTCTTTGTCTCGTGTAACTGTAAGATTATTTAGTGGCTGTGCTTCTGTGACTGATGTATGTGGGAGGGCCAGCACCTTGGCTCTGACCCTGATGATGACAGAGCCGAATTGTGCGACGCTATCTGCCTAACGAAATGGACAAGCGCCGCCGCCGTCACCTCGCGCGATAACTCACCTCCTGCGAACCATCACTCGCGTCGCCCCGTTGGGCAGCAACAACAACAACAACGACGACACAGTGACCACGGTGGACAATTGCATTTTTTTGACCTCGGATCGTCGTGGCTTCTGACCTAATCTCAAGGGGGGGGGGGGGGGGGACTGAGCGTGGCCAACACTGGTGACAACTTGTACTGCGGGAGCGAGCGCTCAGCGATGGAGGTCCGAGCGAGCGATCGTGAGCTGGAAGGGGGGGGGATGGCGGTCGTATATTTCCCACCCGTGAGTGGCTGCATACGGGCGCTGTCGCATCCATTACTGACCTCATCTCGCAAAAGCGCCACTGCAGACCACCGCGATCCATTACCTGAAGCAGCAGCAGCAGCAGCAGCCGCCGCCGCTCTCTCGCCAGCACCGCCGACGATGTCTTTAGCCTCTTTCCAATCAAATCAGCGAGCGCTGCTAACGGCGGCGCCCGCGTGCGTAAAAGCCGCGTCGCCTGCGAGTTTCGCGTCGACGGCGCCTCTCGACCGGTCGTTCAGTTGCGACGGCTGCTCGCGGCTCAGGATTAGCGTGGTGTGAGTCGCGCTTTTCTCTCTCCCCCCCCCCCCCGTGGTAACCTCTGCGCCGCGGTGCGCGACGGCTATCCCGCGGAATTCCTGCTCCAATTTTTTCTCGCAGCCCGTTGTGTGCTCGTGTTAGCACTGAATTGATCGAGGCGGGACACTTGAGCGGTTATGCCTATGGCTAGAAGGGCAGTGGAGAGGTGGGGGGGAAGTAGGGCAGGGGGGGTTGGGAGGAAGGGGCAGCAATAGCAACATCTCAAACAGAATGATGGAGTCCAACAATAATGCCGAGCGCACGTGTGCGTGTGTGCGAGTTGGAACATGAACCAGTCGCCCAGCTGCCTCTGGTCACTCGTGCCGCGACATTCTGCCCCACCTCTCTGCTATACCACAGATGAGCCCATGAAGACAGGGACTCTGTGTGTGTGTGTGCGTGTGTTCCACAGACGCAACATTTTTAGAAAGAGGTCAGCGCTCCCGTTCGGTTTAGTTCTCTCCATTTCTTTCATTTCACTGGAGAGACGTTAATCGAACAAGGCAGCTGTGTCCTAACGTGAAGCCCTCTGGACACTAAGCCCCATAACGTGCGGTTCTCTGCAGCCAATTACTGACACCTGCACCTACGTGGGGGTTTTTCGCGGCCGCGCTGCGTCGCTTTCCGGTGCGTTTTTTTTCAGCTCGTGCCGCGGCTTTGTTCGGCATTGTGTCCAACGCTTTGTTCGGCATTTTGTCCAACGCTTTGTTCGGAATTGTGTCCAACGCTTTGTCCGGCGTTGCTGGGCAGTGTCCAACGCTTTGTCCTGCGTTGTTTGGCATTGTGTCCAACACTTCGCTCCACGTGCTGGGAGATTCTTCAGGGGTGGGGAAACGAAATTTAATTATTCAGGAATTGAATTGGAGCGAGACGTCAGACATCACGCGGCACACACTGAAAATACATCGTAGAACCCAACCTGTACTGAGATATATTGTTGTTATTAGTACTCTTATCCACCCAGGAAAACCTCGCTGAGTCTCAAGATAATTTTTCAGAAGGTTCCTGCCATATTTTCACCGCAGGGGGCGACGTGGCTGTATGTAATCCCAATTAAATCATTTCCAGGTTATATTTGCAGCATTCGGAAAGTTTGGCCGATACCAGTAATATTGTGGGGTTTTTGATTTTTAGCTCCGGGAAGAGATCGGGAAAACTGTAGGAAGCCCACGCAGAAAAAAGGGAGTACATACTATGTTTGTATGGATGTTGAACTTCTTTCACACCATACGTAGCCAACCCCGCCAATTTCAGATTCGCCAATACAAACTGCACACGGGAAAGCGCCCGAGTCGGGAATCGAATCCAGGGCCTTCTTGCTGCGAGGCACGAGTGTCACCACTGCGCTGTCCTGCCACCTAAATTAAAGCTGCCGTGCTGCAAACAAACGGAAGACAGCTCGTCTCCTGGTGACACAGAAAGACCTGTTAACCCTTTTCCTGTTCCAATACGCCTGCAAGGTGCTGGGTCGGTGTCTCGTTCACCGCTGAATCTCGGAACGCGCAAGTGGTCCAGCGTTCATTTGACATAGAGAGGCGTAGCAGTGCCGTTTTAAAATACGTTGTACTCAACGCAGAGAACTGTAGCGACACGATCACACACTCTATGACAGCTGGTACCAAACTGTGCCACACGCCCTCCCGCATGTCCTTGCGGGAGCTTCGGTACCAATGCAGTTATTTCATTTCAGTACATGTACGTCATCGGAACGGGAAAGGGTTAACTACGTCATGGGTGCTTGTCACTGAAACTCTTCTCCGGTCACGACCCTGAATTGCACATTTTTAAATGGCAAATTGCCTCCGTAGCTCAGACAGAAGGCTGCTTAAATGCGACATTTCCTTGGATGTCTATCAGAGGATGAGGAATTATTTTTAATATAGAAAACCTCCAGTCGAGAATGGGGAAAAATAATGGCCGTTATTTGGGAGGATGTATTGTGCGGAGAAACGATAGGAAATGTCGGCTGTGATGGGGTGGGCACAATCTTGCACACATTTTGGATGGGGTGGCAGTTACAATGCTATCGCAAATACATAGTGGAATATAAAACACAGTGTCAAAAGGGTGCCTGCAGCTAAATTCCGATTTACTTCTATTGTAAAATTACGGCCTATTTTATTTTAATTGTAATATTTTTCTACAGTTGGAACGGTGGTTGTTTCTTAAATTCCCATTCCTCTGTCCACGCAGCCAGCAGTGGAAATGGGTGCAACCAAAGTTGGTCTATCAGCAGGTCGCGTGCGCTGGGGTAAAGTGTGGCCACTTTCACCTCTTCCAAGATGCCCGGTCAGTATGAGAGTGAGGTCAAGCGCCTTGCAGAGGGGCTCTCTGAGGTTCCCTCTAGTGGAGGTCCTTACTACAAAATCACATTGCCTTGAGCAAGACGCGCTGTGAGAAGGGAGAGTGATGGCCGAGACTAGTGACGGCATGCCAGCCAAAGGTGTGAATGTGCCCAAGGGGAAGACGACCAAAGCGATGACGTGATGGGATCAGTTCATGTGCAAGGGTGAAATGTTTAACACGAAGTAGGCATTCGCGACCAATATTTACCCATAATAGAGGTATTTTGGGTTAGATAAATTATTCGTTAAATTTGCCACCACCCGACACAGCCAATTAGTAAGGTTTGCCACGTCAACAAAACATACCAATTCACTCCTAGTTCAGCACACCGCTGTGTTTGGAGAGTAAACCCACGACATTTTTCAATTCGAGTACGACGTTTGGGCGGTACTAACAACCAGCCTCATCAGGCTGTTCAGCACGCAGTGGTGTGTTGAACTAGTAACGAATTGGCATGCTTTGTTTACTTGGCAAACCTTACTTATTGGCTGCTGTCGGGTGGTGGCGGGTTTAACGACGCATTCATTATTTACGCGATCCATCAAGGGTGAGATAGTTCGTGGCAAGACTTTGAAGGATAGACGCTCCAAGCCTGGGGTGTTTCATTCAGACTCTGTCTTCTAGACAGACCTGTTCTTCACCTGAGGACGGCTGCTTGCGTTGTGGCCGAAACGTCGTGAGAATTATTTTATTATGTTTTATTTTTATTATTTTATTTTTTCCATTTTACGTGACTTTACCGAAAGAACCAAGAAGATGGCAACGATGTTTGGGAAGATCTTCATCAAGCAGTGGATATACGACGGTTGATGAATAGACACAAGAAAAGCAATTCGAGCAGGGGAAATGTGTTATTTTAAAAATGTGTTCTTGTTTCCGTGCACGAGAGACTAAAGCGTGACGGCTTCTTGGAAGCGCATTAAACATATCGTGGCATCTCAAGTGAATGTGACGGGAGTTTATGGCTGTCTTAGTAACGGGGACAAACTTTCGAATTTACGTCCAAGATTCCTGAGATGAGAATACGTGTTTGAAAGCACTCGGACGTTGACGAATACAGCTTTAAAAATATATATTATACTGTGCAATATTGTTTGAATGTTTCTACATTTGTGCACGTGAATTAGGTTAATGTTTTTGTTGAAAATGACTTCATTATAAACATTGAAATAGACAAACACCAAATAGATACATCACAATGACACCGGTTTTGTTGTTTGAAAGCAACACAAGCATGAGCTGCCAATTTGTAATTAGATGTTGATTTGTGTTTCCTTCATAATTGATCAGTGGTATTAATAGTTTTATAATTTTCTTGTGTTTATTCTCTCTCTTCTGCATCGAAATATATATATATGTTTGCAGGTTAGTTAATATTATAAATTAAATTGCCTAAAAACTAGTCTTTAAGTGTTGTGGTGGCATAGTAATGTCCACTGCGCGATGAATCTGGTGACTTGGGTTGGATTCAAGGCCTCGGCTAATATCGGTGTCCAGTGGTATCTGAATGTTTGCTTACGTTCCGCAAACCATCCCCAAAGGACAAAGATCCACTGTGTAGCTTTTCAGACTGTTGGGGCAAGTGCGGTTAGCGAGTAGCACCTATGAAGGCCGGCACAGATCACGAGGGGTGGGTGGCCAGCACCACGCCCGGCCGCCTTTGTGTTCCCAGTGGCGATGTTTACACACCGCAGCGGGTGCTAATTTGAGGCTGAGTCGACCTGGGGGAGGCCCAGGACCGGCTCGGAAAATCGTCACTGGTGTTGGCCGTGAGCGGGAATCGGTCTCGGGGCATAGGCGGGTTCGTAGCGCAGCGTAGCGCTAACCGCTGCGCCACCGCTCCGTGGCCATACCCACCGCTGATCTTATCTACACAGAGCAGCGTGGAGCCTTGTGTTCAAACAGGCACCCGTGATCGGGACGCGGATAAAGTAGCGAGACGATCATAATCCACACCGGTGCATGTGGGCCTTAAGTTTGGATCACGTTTCGTTTAATCATTAATATTTCAAAAGAGCACAAATAATTATTTTGCAAAAAAGGGATTTTAAAATTGTGCAGCACTTTGCTGCTGTCGCGAGGGCAGTCTGCTCAAACATCTGAAGATGTATACGTTTGAAAATTGACTATGTAACACTATTTTTGTCCCTGGGTAGTAAGTGTTATTTTTTAATCGCTTATGCCTCAAACGTATAGAAAATGGCTATTATTCCCCACAAACGTTGCTTTTGTGACCATGACTTTACGTGAAGGAATGACACAAATGCGCATGTTTTCTCATTGAAAATAGGTACATTTTAAAATATCACTGTCCTGGTCACAAAAGCAAAGTTTGTGGGGAATAATAGCCATTTTCTGTACTTTTGAGGCATAAGTAATTAGGAAATAACACTTACTACCCAGGAAGAATTATTTTTTGTTACACAGTGAAATAAACTGATGAGGCCGTCGGTAACAGAACACGATTTCAAAAGATGCATCCCAACAAGTGCACAGGTTTCACTTGTTCAACACGCAAAGGGGATACGCTGCATATCGAGTTTAGTACAGATATGCGATGCTCATTATTTTTCCATGGTTTTGTTCCTTCCTTTTGTCATTCTTTCACCGCACTGATATTAAAAACATGTTCTTCAGAAGGTTTTGTACAAATATATTCATGTTGTGCTAATTAAAATAAACCAATAATTTTGAATTAATGCACATTTTGTACCCACAATGCGGCTCTTTGTCATTGTACGCAGGAGGTTACTTTGACCCGTCATCTCTGCTCTGCTATATTCCTTATTAATCCCATGCAGCTGTTCGTCTCGAGCTTTTTTTCAAATAAATAAAAGTCAGGATTCTTGTTTTTTTTTGTGTGAGTGCAGCATTCGTAACGAACTTGCATTAACGGGAGCATCGCATAACATCTTCTAAAGGATTGTGTTGCTTGTGGACTTGATTCTGGAACATGTATCAGATGCACCTTTCAGAGAGGGATGCTCCTGCATGCATGTGGGTGTCCAACAGCAGTGACGATTATCTGAACCGGTCCTTGTCCTCCCCTTAGGTCGACTCAGCCTCAAATGAGTACCTGGTGTGGTGTGTAAACATCGCCACAAGGGAGATAAATGCGGCTGGGCGTGGTGCCGGCCACCCACCCCCTCGTGTGTCATGTAGGCCTTCGTAGGTGCTCGCTAACAACACTTGCCCCTACAGTCTGTTAAGGCTATGGGGGGGCGGGGGTCTTTGTGTAGGTGTACGAATAGCTATGCAGTTCACATGGCCGAATAAATGTGCGTACAGTCGAACAAGCCTGTGCATTGCATTTGCACATCTTTGAATTACAAAGTAGCTTGCAAATGCAAGGAATATACTTGAATACCCTTAAAGGTGGGGAGGGGGGTGGTGGATAGGTAAAATAGCCTTTCTTAAATGTATCTGCTTGTACACAGGTATGAGCATGTTCTGCGTGTATATGCATGCTGCTCCCCACACACCCACACACAGATACTGCATCGGGGTTTTTTTCCAGTTGCATTTCCGCGACTGTTACAGGCTGTACTCTTTGTTCTCCTACGTTAATACGCCACTTTTGGATTTGCTCACACTTATCTCAGCCCCACGTTTTTCAGCGTTTTCTCAAGGTCTTCAGTCCAATCTTCAAACTTCAAAGCTATGCATGGCAACACTCGGAATGTATTGGCCCAAAATGTCGATTGGAGACACAAATGCATTCACGTAAATGCAAAATGTGTGAACCGTCTCTGATTCGGAGGCGACGCATTCATCATAACAACAACCAATCTTAGGTCCAGTGTTACATCGCGTGAAATCTCACGCGTAAGATGAAATTCTTTGTTTTTAACTGTGTAGCATCTGACGAATTTGTATAACAATCCTCTGGATGCACTTACATTAACAACAATGTAACAACAAAAAACAACCAGGCTCAATAATTGAATTGAATCGCGGCCGTTCATCGAATACTACGACGATTTGGGTTTTCCGCGGCTCTTCTGCATAGATGGATAGCTGTGTGATGTGGCCGGAGTTTGCATCGAGTGATGATCTTTGTATGCACAAGTGACGGGGTTAGTAAATCACATCGGCCCCGCCCAACGTCAAATCCCAACGGCATCAGCCGGGCAACTCTGCAGCATCGAGAGTGGAGAAGGTGAGCCACTCCGTCCATGAAGGAGCTGCCGGTGCGTGCAACGGAACGTCAGACAACTTGTCGAACACCGTGTGGCACAACCGGAAAACGCACAGGAGAGAGATAATTAATCAACCAGCTTGGGGGGGGGTGATAATGGTGAATTTTCCCACTTCCAGTGTTTAATGCATGCTGAGAAGTCCGCAGGGCTTCGAATGCTATAAATGGAGCTAATATATATAAGCAGCACGGCAACCTTGGGGACCCGCGATTGGTCAAGTGGTTAAATGGTTTGTGTTGCCGTTGGTCACAGAATTGAGATAAATAACCTCCTCTTAAATTATCATAGCAATAAAAAATGTCAATAACGAATTGTCGCATATGTAATTTTTCCTAGTTTTTTTTCTTTAACCCCTTTCATGTAATGGTGTAAGCATCACGTGAATTAATAATACAGCACGAATAATAATAATCTAATAGTGTGTTACAAAACAATGAGCAATACATTATTTATCAGACAGTAAATCTTACAATTTACACAAATGTTAATTCATTAAATATTGCACACAAATGCACGTATGCTTTGTCGTGAAGCATCTCTGTCTCTAAATATTAATAAAATAACGTTTTAATGCGTTGGCTATGCACGGCACAATCCAGCACCATTCGTGTCACCAGGACAACTCTGGACTGGGGTTTTGACCGTCTGGGTCTCATCATCTTGGTGAGGCTTGTGAAACAATTGCTCACTGGATTGTCACATGACCCAGGTGGCCCAAAAATGCAGGACACACAGAGTTAACATTTATTTTAACACACGTTTAAACTGACTTCCATTGACATTAATGAATGCATAAATTCTCTTTTAAAATTAATGTAGGAGATTTTTTTTTCAAGATTACAGATGTGATGTTTGAACATTCGTCAATTATGATTTTGCCGCAGTGCGGTCGAGTTTTGTAAAAGACGAATTTAAGGTGACCCCCACCCAATGGGAAAAAAGAAAAAAAATAGGTGAGAATAATGATAATAGATACAATGTTGACTTAAACAATGATGACGTTTTAATGCCAGTGTTAAAATACATTAAATAACCGCATGTTTCCCGACATTTGGGCAACCCTGTATGAAAGCAATATCGCATATATAATCTCAAACAAAATTACGCGTGCCAGAGTTTGTGTGGCTTTGGCTGGCGGTCCCCCGTAAATGCGCCATTCTCTCACGACGCACTTTAAAAACGAGACCGGGTCACTAAGCGTGAACCCGGGCTTATGCACGGGGCAACATGTTCACTCCAACAGGGATAAGGATCCTCCCATGTGGCCTTCATAAACTTCCGGGGGCAAGAGCTGGGCTGGTGACCACCCAATGATGGCCGGCACTGCGCATTCAGTGGGTGCCACCTTTCTTTCCCAGTGGTGATGTTCAGGCTGAGTCAACCTCGGGGAGGTCCAGGACTATTTCAGATATGAACCAATGCCGTTAGTTGTCAGTATTAACACGTATGCACACACTCCCACGTGCAGTCGGATATCCGATTTCACAGTGCAGTGCCCTAACCAGTGCAGTGTCCTAACCACTACACTCCCGCCCTCCACATGGGCGCACAAAGACAAAGGTCCCCCGTATAGCTTTAACAGACTGTTGGGGCAAGTGCTGTGAGCGAGTAGTACCTGTGAAGGCCGGAACGTCACACGTTGGGGTGGGTGGCGAGCACCACTCCCAACCGCCTTTGTCTCCCCAGTGGCGATGTTTACACACTTCACCAGGCACTCATTGAAGGCTGATTCGACTTAGGTGTGGCCCAGGACCGGTTCAGACAATCGTCAATGGTGTTGGCCGCGAGCGGGAATCGAACTCGGGTCGCCGGATTCGTAGGACAGCGCGCGAACCGCTGCAGCATCACAAAGAGAGACACACACACACACATCCAGGCTGACTCACGTGTACGTGAAAGACCTGTGATTGTCACCTGTGGCATCTAAAACAGGACGTGTCCCCAATTGTCTGTTATTAACTTCACATTTCTATTCACTGTTTAACCGTAGCGGGTGTCCGCTTTTTTGTTGTATTATCGTTTGGATGAGGTTTTATATCCAGCTGAGCGGCACAGCGGAGGAGTGAGCGGCTTGTCGGGTCGCCCACCTCTAACGTACACATAATCTGGGAGAAATCGTGCGAAGAATATCTCACAGTACCAGCGTGGGAGAGACCTGCGTGGAAGTGCATTGCCTTGAGTGGGATGTCGTTACATAACTGACACATAGCAGAAATTGTCACGTGCCGGGACGACTCACAGACCTTCCAGGCGAGATTTTCTCCCCTTAGGCGTAAACTATTAACTATTTAAATGTTTTTATTTTGCCATGTAAGGCACACTGAGCTATATAACTCGTTTTCAGAAGCGACCTACCTATCACAAATGATAGCTCAACGAAGTGGCTTATCACGTGGACATTTATAGCAGCCACACACTTCTAAACACATGTTTATTCTAAATGTGGAGGGGAAAACCGGAGGACTTGGAGAAAAATCTACACGACCATGGGGAAAACACGCAAACTCCAAATATACAACAGGCGTGAGGGTCGGGATCGAACCCACGACCTCCTGTATACCAGGCGAGGTAGTTAACATCTCCTAGCCACCGTGATGATAATGAGAGAGAGAGACACGCAAACTGCACATATACAGCAGGCGTCAGGGTCGAGATCAAACCCACGACCTCCTGTATACCAGGCGAGGTAGTTCACATCTCCTAGCCACCATGATGATGATGAGAGAGAGAGACACGCAAACTGCACATATACAGCAGGTGTCAGGGTCGAGATCGAACCCACGACCTCCTGTATACCAGGCGAGGTAGTTAACATCTCCTAGCCACCGTGGCGCCCCAACACAGGGTGGCTACCCACCTAGCGCCTTGCAATCGGAAGGTTGTGAATTCATAATAACACCACCCACCCTCCCTTTTGGGTGAATACATTGCGTGCCGCTTTGTGAAGGGGGAAAGTCAACGGTGGTTGTCCAACAATTAAAAGACTTTCGTCTGCCCCTTGAATGAGGGATTTCCACCACCGGCTCAGGGCTATGAACAGGAGGTTGGTGGGTGCTCTTGGTGGTGAAATGTGCCGTGTAAGGAGGTACGCGTACACTCCTTACCGCGGTGGGCGTTCGTTGTGCAAACATCCGCAATGGGGCAGCTTGACATCCCTTAATTTGTTTTTGTTCAGAGGAAACACAAAAGACGAGAGCGGTTTTGTTCATGGAATTGGTTGCGACTGATGTACCAAAGACAAGGGTGCATTAAACGATGCTTCACTCACTCTGTCGGTTATAGAATTATACTTTGCGCTCTGAGCCTATTTAGTATTCGTGAAGAGTTGTAGGGGTTTTGGACAAAATCGCACAAATTAGTACAATGGAGCGATTGGGTTTCTCATCCTTTCCTCGTGTACACAAGGGGCGCGAGCTGGAACAGAGTGCATCACAGACAAGAGCAGTTTACATCATCACTTATTGTGTTAAGCGAATCACATTTGTTAGGGGGGGCTCTGTGTCATGAATCTTTGTATGCCCCCCCCCACGCCCTCTTAAACAAGGTGACACTGCGGGGTTGCACCATTGGATTAATATATGTCAAAAAAATTATAATCGGTTTTCAAATTTTCTATTTCATGGGTTTCCCGCATCGCCGTAGGTAACCGCCATTGGCTGCTTCGCTCGTGTGCAGTTTTGCAATTAATATAATTCTCAAATTGAATCGCGACTCTGAATTTCCTAACTTCGTGGAATCTTGAGCAAGAGCCTAGCGGGTGTGGGCGGGGATGTGAACCGCTTTAATCCTCCGTTATTTATTCTACCAAATGTTTCGTAATGCTGCATTGAGCAATGGGGTTGTATGTCTTTCAGTGCGTATCGGCTCGTGGGTAACTCTTCGTAGGCCAATTTAAGACCGTTCATATTGAAACATTATTTTAGAATACGTTTCTATCAGGACCTCGTGCTTGTATAGTGCATTCTCCAACTATTAATCACTCGATCTCTACAGCCTCTCTACCCCGGTGCTGTGAAGGACTATTGCCAGAAACGCGTCCTGTTATACTTTATTTCCTCTTAGGGGGCAGTGTTACTAATGAACGTGTTGAATTTTGTTATGAATTTATATGACTCTTTATTTTTTTCAAAATCGCTGCTGGAGGTCGTACAAAGTATGCTTACGGGTGCTAATATATTGTGCGCCTGCAGTTCGTCATAATTTACGGCAGAAAAGCAGAAACCATTATAAAAGAATTGTCGCTTGGGAGGAAAGCCTATTTATCCACATAAAGGGGTGTGTGTGTGCGCGCTTCCGTTATCCACGGTGTGTCGACATTTCCTATCAGGAGGCAAAACCTCAGTGCAATGGGCCCCTTAAGGCATAAGGACCACCCATTAACCAAGGAGACAAAACACACCTCCGAGTCGAGGTAGTTTATATTGGACACTGTCGTTCCGTGTCCTGCGTGCAATGCATCACCTTTTCCCAACAACGGAAATGCACTCTAAGGCGGCGTTTTCCCTTTATTTAAATATTTCTTCCAGAATTCACAGCATCTCGTTTGCCGCGTGTCCCCGCTGATGGAATATGATGCAGTGCCATTACAGATATGAGTTTCATTTGTTACGTAAAAAAAGCGACATAACACGTTAAATAACGTATGCGCTGGCACCGCCACCTTATTACCCACACAGAACTCCGTTTCGCCCACGCAATATTTTATCATTTTGTTCTTGCATTTGTCACCAATTCTTTGTACGTTTGCTTTATGCACATTTTTTTAGTTTAAAGTTCTAAACATTGAATTTATGCGCACTTTTCAAAATTACTTTTTTTGAAACAAAGAATGTTACCGGCAGCAGTGGATATACTCTTTTTGTGCAAATGGAATGTTTGACAAAATTACCGCTGCACTGCATGTAGGTGCAATAGCTCTCCGTTGCGTCAGCGGGTTGTGCCGAGTGTTTTTTTTTGGCATGTTGTCCAACGTTTCGCTCTGTGTCCTGAGAGCTTCTCCACGATCTCGACTCGCCGTTCGCTCGGAGATCAAAACGGTCGATGGTGCAACCTTGGCAGCGAAAACATTGGTTGATTGGCCTTTAGAGCCACGGTGTGTAAGGAAGTCGTGGTCCAGCCTCGTTTAGCCCTCCATCCTAATGCCCAGGTCAGAGTACCGACGGATGCTGCCGTTATTTAATGGTTAGCACACTGGACATTGCAATCCAGAGTTCTCCAGTTCGATTCAGTAACTTCGTGCAGTAGTTGAAACAATGGGCACTTTTCTAGAATCCCTTCGCCTCTGTCCACTCATCAGCAAGTGGTCTCCCACCTTTAGTCAGTTGGCAGGACACTTGTCGTGGGGTAAGTTATGGGTACTCTCACCACTTCCAAAACATGTGTGGGGCATGGAAGAATAGGCCAAAATGTCCTCTAGAAGGTTGTCTCTAGAGATCTGTCTGGTGGAGGTACTTTTGCCAAGCAAGTGGCTTGAAAAAGTAAATTCAGAATTACATCTTCACCTTTACCAAGCTTATGTGCCATCTCGCTGCGGTGGAAAGATGTTAACCACCTCGCCTGGTATACAGAAGGTCGTGGGTTTAATCCCGATCCTGACACCTGTATATTTGGAGTTTGCTTGTTCTCCCCGTGGTCGCGTGGATTTTTATCTGGGTCCTTCGGTTTTTCCCTCCACATTCATAAACAAAATGCGTTTCGAGTACTTGGCTGCTGTAAATTTGCACACGATAAGCCACATTGTTGAGCTACATTTGTGGCCAGTTTGCATTTGAAAAAAAGCTATATAGCTCAGTGGGCCTTACCTGGTAAAATAACCAAAATATCTTAAGAGTTTAATAGTTCTATACGTTTCTTGAATGGGGCACGGTTGTCATATTATTGGAACTTGGGAAGGGAAATCACCTCATTGACAAACATCGTCGTTGCTGTTATTTTTTTGTGATAGTTTAGGAGTTCTGGGATCAAGTCTAGGTTGGGACACGCAGAAATGGCCACGACCCTTGAGGCATTATCTTTGGGCCAGGGATATATTTCAGCGGCGGTTGGCCCCTCCGCATGCCCCTCATCGCCGCCTGACCTCCGTGTAAACTCAGTCCATTCATTTCAAACCTACCGTGTGCCCCGAAGGGAGATGAACTCCAGGACGACTGTCATCATTGAAGCCATCCTTCTGGTGGCCTTGTCCTCAGGGTGAAACGGTCGTCATGTGTCACGGAGTCTTTTGATGGCCTCAGATGGTTTTGCAACAACAACAAAACGAAAGATACTAAATTTCGATTTAAAGCTTTCGTGACTGCAGGGATTCATCTTCTTGGTTCTTTCGGTAAAGTCACGTAGAATGGAAATAATAAAGTAATACAAATAAAAGTAAAACATAATAAAATAAAATAATAGAAAAAGTATTTGATTAATTATTTTATTTTATTACGTTTGATTTTTATTATTTTATTATTTCCATTCTACGTGACTTTACCGAAAGAACCAAGAAGACGAAAGATACTAAATAATCAATTCCATCTTGCCGTCTTCTAGTTGCCATTTGCACTAAATTTGCCCGTACCTAAAACTGATAGAGACGAGGACGTATTAATGTGCACGTGAATGTGCGGATGTTCCACCGCTGCGTGGGTCGTGGGGGGATTGTGTGGTCACATTTTATTTCATCACGATGGTCAGTGCCGGTTCGTGAAGAAAGGAAGCATTGATGTGGGAGCAGAGTACAGTACAGAAATTGATTTTGTTCTGCTGTCCACAAAACAGGTAGTCCTCTATTTACGATGGAGATGCGTTCCGACGACCCCATCGTAAGTCAAAAATATCGTAAGTCGAAGATGGCCTAGCCTACCCAGGAGTCTTAAAGAATGGTGATAGTTTAGCAAAATAAAACAATTTACAGTACCGTACTGTATAAACTATATACTGTACATATTTATTGATTACAATGCTGTATTGCACAATAAAATGTAAAGTAAAAAAAAGGTAAATTCTTAGCCAACCTATATGAACTGCAATTTAATAGGACGTTTTTTTCAGGAAGCAATCCTATCTACATCACACAAGGCGTGAGATGCGTACATCCCGGCAGCGTCCCAACGTACAGTATCGTAACTCGTACGCTGCTGCGTTTGACTGCGGCGCGAAATTTTTAATATTTTACAAATTTGTCGTATCGCTATCGCCATCGTAAGATCGAAATATCGTAAGTCGGACCATCGTAACTCGGGGACTATCTGTATAGGCCCACAGCAGCCTATATCACATCTGCATTTTGCATTCGTGTTGTACATCCAAGCACCATGCAGGCTTAAAATGAGTGATTTACAGTTTTAAAGTTTGAATTATATTAACATTTTACATGGTAGGAGAGAGGGGGGGTACAGAGGGTAGCCTACTACATTCTGTACCCTGTGGCTTAAGTTTGATTCCCGGCTACAGGTGACGTCACTGACGAGTGATGTCCGAATGCGTGCCAGAACCCTGTGCCCACTTCACCAACATGCATTGACCAGCGCGGTGAAGTATGGTCAAGCAATTCCTTTGACTGGGATGGCATGGGGGGGGGGGGGGGAGACCTTTATACAGCTGTAGATTGTCATTTTTAATGTTGATAATGACAAAATACTTACCATGGTAAATGTGCCATGAGTTTGATGATGCATACACAGGGCCAGATTCACACGTGGCCTTTTGAGGATTGCAGCCCAAGGCGCCCTGATGACAAGACGGCCCTCCAATATATGTACACATTTAAAATAGAATATTGTAGGTACCCTAAAAACTACAACAGCCCCTGGGGCCTCGTCAAACTTAATCTGGCCCTACACATCCACGCCATTCTGTGTTAAAACCAAGTTATTTGAAACAAGAAAATATTTGCATTATTAAAAATCATAACATAGTTTTACCGTGTTTTCTCAAAAGAAGCCACTCGGTTTAGATGAATTTCCTGTAAAACATTGCAAAGTTATATCGTTATTGGGAGAGACCAACGCATCACCATAATAACATAATTGATTGTTTATTATCGTAAAGCATTCTCCCACGTGACTCTGCGATAAATGTGTTCACACCGCAGGTGATTGCGTTGAGTTTATCGTCACCCCGTGCTTGATTTCATTTCCAAAGTAATCAGTGTCGTTTTAAATGTTGACATTTTTGAAAACAACGGTCGGTTACGTTAAATTTCCGCCGTTTTAATAAGCACAAAGTATTCAGTTTGTTTTATGGAATCAAATATAAAATGCGCAGTACTGCACAGAATGGTCTGAATGGCATTTTTTAAATGGAATTTTTTCGTATCTTTCCCCCAGTTTTTTTTTATCCTCATTATGCTGTTGACATGACTTGACGAGGCAAAGGATCCATTCAGTTATCTTTCAGTGCAGTACTTTATTTAAAAAAAAACAGCCCATGAAAGCAGATAGTACTCTTTAAAATGACCTCTTTCCCATACAATACGGGACAGCACTTTCTCATCAACTCTGCCACTGAGAGTAATGTTTGTTACATTACAGTCAAACTAACATTTACAATTCGAATAGCTGGACTTTAGCCAAAATTAAGAGCAGTGCCAAAATTTCGATTTAAAGCTTTCGTGACTGCAGGAATTCATCTTCTTGGTTTTTTCGGTAAAGTCACGTAGAAGGGGAGTAATAAAATAATAAAAATAATAAAACATAATAAAATAATTCTCAC
>CM025629.2:2906842-2933081 GCA_014621495.2 Entosphenus tridentatus | reverse complement strand
GCCTATCAAACGGTGGGGGGGGGGGGGACATCAGTGACGAACTGTAACCTTGAAAAATTAGATAAATCGGCGGTAAATTAAATGAGGTTGTCATTGGCGAGAAACTCCAAGAAGGAGAAGAAGATGCATTGGGCAGCAACCGCCCTGACGGCTGCGGATATTTTAAGAGAAGTATCGAGGCATTTAAGCGCGAGTGCCTGTGTAGCGTGTGTCTATTGCATTGTGCGGTACCACCCAAATGTTGTACATGCATTGCCCTCTGTCAATACACCGCTGTGTGAGGGCCCCCACGCAGAACGTGGGTTATGGGCAGCGTTGGGCCGTACTCCACCACGGGTTGGTGAAGGTGTGGGAGCATTGACGTGGGCGCGTAGAAGCGGAGTACAACAATGTCCTTTTGCTGCTTTGCCCTCTGCTGCCCAACACATATCGCCACAGTCGAAAAGCGACACCTGTACTCAATGCATGGTGGTCACCCATCCAGGCTCAACCCTTGCTTGCCATGCGAGATCTGAGTGGATCTGGCGCGTTCTCTGCGATGTGGTGGTCGTGTTTGTTTGTAACGTACTGTGATGGTGCCTCATCAGGCATGCGATGATTTGCCTTAAACTTTTTTGAGAGTTAGGGGCTCTCCCCCCCCCCCCCCCCCAGAAAAGTTTGATTCATCATAATGTCTAATTATACAATTCTGTCTTGTTTGAAGGGTTTTGTTCTCTCATTAGTTTAAATCTAACATCGACATAAAATTCGCATTTCATTTGAATCAACTATGACTAAAATCGATTCTCATCGTAATGGCACGATGCACGTGGTTCAGGGAATGCCGAGAGGTAAATCCCATCAGGAAATACATAAATAAATAGATTCCCACTCACCGGGTCGCGAGTTCGAAGGGCTCGCGAGGAGCTTTCACGGGGGCAGCCGACAGAGGGTAACGACAATCGGATTTGAAGGTGGAGAACTTTCGCAGAGCTGTCAATCCGTACGGTTTACCCCGTATTCTTGTACAGGGAAATTGAGTTTTCAGGTCCATGCGTCTTACAGCCGTTTCAATACGGGCAAAAATAATGGTTTTGTCTATGTGTTTGTGTGTCTCCCTTTTGATGGGTCTTTGTAGGATGAACGTTGAGATTTATAAGGGGCACGGGATGACCAATAAGGTCTGGATTGGTCTGTAATAAGGCTGGGCACTGATAAGGGGTTGACAGATATGCATTCACGGCAATTGGTCGTCAGGGAATCCTGAATGGAAAATGGAGGTGGGGGGGGGAATCTATTGGGTAACTGTGAGGAGAAATGAAAATGGGATTTGGTGCAGAGTCATTGAAAGTTCTGGAAAGGATGCGGATGCTTTGTGGAAGGACGTAACAAAGACGAAGTTAAAGACTCACCGGGGCTGGAACTCCTTTGCGCACAGAGGTATAATGAGTGCAATAATAGATTGTAAGCAATGAATTGAAGCATCGTTACACGCCTAGCATATGCGTAAATATTCAAAACGCTGCACCACCATTCCTGCTGGTTATTAATCGCCGCGTCAATCAATGCTCGTTGCGTCTCACGTCTCGAGATTAAATGTACACAGTACATTAATTCACCTAAAATTAACGCCAAAACCAAACGGCGAACGCTTGCACGCAACAATGTGAGATAATAACAAGTGACAACAACAACAACATATATATAAACACAACAAATGCTAAATCCACGTACAAAAACGAGCCGACGCATACATAAACCGCATGCAGAGAATGCCACGTGGCGGCTGATCTACTAAAAAGGTCACCGGATTTGTATTCCAAGGCGAACGGTGGTGCCTTTGAAGGTCAAAACGAGAGTTTTCACGTCCAAACCATCGCTCAAGCCTTATATCCGTGTGCACGGAGGAAAGAATGTCACCCGTTTTGGGTCACTGGACTTTGAGCGTACACTGAGAAGGCGGATATTTAGGGGGGGCAGTGGGGGGGGGGGGGGGGGGGGGGGGGGGGAGGGGGGGGGGGGGGCGTGGAAGGGGGGCGTGGGGGGTTGCCCGAGTTTAAATTATTTCGTTTATTTTTTTCTCGTAAATACTTTTTCGCTCTCTCTCTCTGTCTTAAAAGCAATATCGATCTCGGGAATTGTGGAGTGTCTGGGGAATAAGGTGGTTGCCCTGAGAGATGTATCCATCGAGTGAAGTGAAAAGGGGTTCGGACCTTAGCTTACCACGCTCCTCCGGTGGTTGTATCCAGGCAGTCACAATTCATCGTCTCGCCGTCGATGACATGTTGCCAGAGTGTTCGAAAAGGGCAGAAACAAAAATAAAAAAAATCCCTCCCCATCCCTCCCTCCCTCCCTCCATCCCCTCCATCCGCTCCCCTTCCTCCCTCCCCTCCCCTCCCTCCAACCCAAACAAAGAAAACCCAGGGAAAAGTCTTGGGTTTATAAAAAAACAAATCACCTATACACACAGTGGAGTTCACGTGTTGCTTGTTGCATGTGAAATGCACTTTGCGGCGGTCGGACGGAGGGATTTGCCGCCACTGTGCGTGTCGTCGGTTGGCCAGACAACCACTGATCTTGTTTGGGTACGACTGAAAGAGACAGAGAAAAAACTAGATAAAGTTGGACCCAAAAAAAAATCACGGGGCACGTTTGAGCACGTGTCGTCTTTCATCCGTTGAACAGAGCGACGTCCACGTACGCAGCCGTGCCAGCGCAGTCGGCTTCGGTGCTCAGTTGGTAACCCGTAGTGGCGTTCGTTCAATATAATTAGGGCACGGTGGGGTTGTTGAGGAAGAGCCGTCGAGTAGGGGCTGTCAGTATTACATATCACATAACCCGCCCACTGGCTCAGCGGTAGAGCGAGCGGCTCGCAGTTTGGAAGTTTGCACGCGAAAATTCTGGTCGAGAGTTGACTCAAACCCATCATTCCACCGGGGTTGATAAAATAGGGAACCACTTTGTGGAGACGTCAACAGTGGTTGTCTTATAGACACACTTGCACTCCCCCCCTCGGCATATGAATGTGGAATCTCCACCACTGGAGATGAGTACTGCTCATGTTTAAATTTCAGCCAGAAATCACTTTGACTAAATACGACGCGAAACATGTCAACGGTGACTAACGATAGCATTAGCAATTAACTGTTGTGCATCTGCAATCTATCTGAGAACAACGCGCAACATTTTTCTAATAAGACGCCTCCAACTTCTTACCGTACGGCTGTCGCCCTGGTGGGATATTCTTCATTTGTCTCGTCCTGCGCAGCCTTTGGCACTTTGTGCCATGCTGAGAGACATTTACGCAGTGTTGGCTGTCTGTTACGTTCCTATTGTGCACACCAACAGGGGCACGAGTCTATTTACAACGCGAACATTTTCTCCAATCGACAGCGAACATGCGAGTACGCACAAGACTTAACACACAGACTCTCCATTCGATCCCTGACGATGAGGGACATCGCTTGTTCTGTCGAAACGCGTTTCAGCATTACACAGCTGTGGCTGCTGATGGATGAATTTGGCGCGGTTGCTACCCACCTCCACCTCCCTCGGCAAAGTTGTATGGGATGCAATCTGTCCTAGGTACTCACAACGATGTGGTCGGGCCATTGGCAAGTTTACTTGGCGTTAATGAGAAGAAAAATATTTTTTTAAACACAACACAAGGTCCTCTTCGTATTGTGTTGTTGTTGTTTTTTTGTTGTTGCTGCTCGGGGTGTGTTAATGCCAATGAGGCAAATGGGTCACTTGAATGATTAGAACATGTCTCAGAAAGTCCATGAAATGTGTTGCACCGTTCAGTACGCCTTCAGTCAGATGTGAGAAGTAACACGAAAAAGGACGACATTACCTCACTTTATATGAAGGTCCAAAAAAATATATCAATTAATGTATAATATCCCCTGCAAATGAGACTTTATTAAAGTCATAGCGCTTTATGCAGAGCTGGCTTTAGTGGTATAATATTTGTTATCTGGACTGCGATGGCAATGCATTTCATTATTGATTTAGAATGCATTTAATGAAGGTATTCTGATTAATCAGCTGCATGAATCAGACATTTTTTTCCGCATTTTAATGACAATAATCAAAAATTGTGCTGTTAATTTTCCTAACATTGTCCAATTTAATCTGCGATCGCTCTTTGCCTAATTTTGAGACGAAATTTAATCACGTAAACAAACAGCTTAGAATTGTGCAAAGTAAGAGTTATTTTAACAAAAATCTTTTCATTGCGGTGTCTCTCTTCAGTTATATCAGAATCAAAATATGTAAGTATACTGGAGGAATCCAATTAGTTGTAAAGCTCTTTTTTTCACAGATGTCCAGTTGGAGCGGGTAAAAAAGTGAGAGCAACAAACAAAGTACACAAACATAGGAGTGCAAAGTACGAGGAAGGTAAATAAATCGTCAAAACACATACAAATTAAACTGAACTCTCCTATCAGGCAAAGCCCGATGACGTATTCAATTATATTTCAAAAGCGACCTGGCCACAAATGATAGCTCAACAAAGTGTCTTATAATTTGGACATTTATAGTCGCAAAATAATTTAAATCGTCTAAACGCATGTTTCGAAATGTGGAGGGAAATACCGGAGGACCCGGAGAAAAAAATCCACGCAACCACGGAGAGAGAGAGAGAGATGCAAACTCCAAATATAGAGCAGGCGTTAGGGTTGGATCGAACCCCCGACCTCCTGCATATCAGGCGAGGAAGATGACATCTCACCATTAAAGCTGTTGTTGTTGAGGGTCTTTCAGTGTGGCTCTCTGTTACTGTGGACCACACATTTCTGGTCATAGTATAGATTTCAGAAACCTCATCCACGTAGGATTGATGTGGAAAGGAAGGTTGAATGGAGTCCAATGTGCGATTTGAAGTCAATTGTCTGGAACCACATTGACAGGCAGTGACGGGTGTCGTCTTCTGCACACTGTCGTTAATTGAGTGCAGGTGAAGAGAGTGGTGAGTCTGCAGTTGCCTCAATTAGCCATAACTGTCATTGATCATCATCGGCATCATCAACAGAAATTATGTATCCACTGCTGGCTGATCGCCACTATGAACTGGTCGCCCGCTCTGACGTGATACCTCCTTTTGCTCATCTTTAATCACCCATCCGCCTGCTCGCTCTTCCAGTGGGCGTAGGCTGCTGCTCAAGTGCGTTTACTTTCACGAGCAGTGCATATAGTGTCTCTAATTTGTACTTTTGTTCCTTTGATTCACGTGTCGCTGTCTCTCGCTGTAGTTTCCATCTCGACATGCTGCTCTGTGCACTTTTGAGATTGGTTTTATTTTACCTTCATTGTCAGGGTCCTTGTTTCTGATTCATGTGTCACGGCAGTAATATGCAACTGAGCTTTTGACTTAAGGCTCATTGGTATGTTAGTATTATTTCTCAAATAAACGTTTTCTAATTAATTACAACTTGCACTGACTCACCTTTGTATGTCATAATTTTTATGCCAGTCAGTCTTCAGTAATTGCCATAGATACAAATGCTCTCTTGCATCTCACAGTTCTGTGCCATCAACAATGTCTATATTTTGTTCAGCAAAATTGTTGGACAACTTTTATCTCCCTCGTATTTTTTTAAATCAAGCCTCTTATATTCTTCATCAATTTCAATTTCTATTTTGACAATCTGAAAATGGTTTAATTAGTTTGGGAAAGAATTTCAACATATATATGAAAGGGAAATTTGTGAATGTCTGTCTGTTCAAAATGTTTAGCGTACTTCCCGATATGCAACAAACTTGAAATTTGCCATGTGGGTACTTTCCAGACTATACACCATGCAAAAATTATAAAAATAGACTTTTGTATATTTTTTTTTGGGTGGGGGGGGGCGCAATAATGCATATATTTTGCATGTCAAGTGAGCTGTGACGTCACATCTGTCATGTGACCCGTATGCAGGAACGTAATGCAGTGTGCCTGCTGACGTCACGCATCCCCCCCAACCCTCTGCGAGTAAAGTGAAATACAAATGTGTTGCAGGTCTAAGGCGTTTTTCGCGCAGCATTGCTTTATTATGTGGGTCGTTTACTTCCGTAGGCACCCTAAAAGTTGTGTGTGTGACGATTATTTTAACCGGTCCTGGGCCTCCCCTAGGTCGACTCAGCCTCAAACGAGTAATTGGTGTGGTGTGTGAACATCGCCACTGGGGAGACAAAGGCGGCCGAGGTGGGTGAATCCAAGACCCGGGCGAAGCCGGGTAGTAAAGCTAGTGTACATGTATAATGTCGCTGTAAATAACCTAGAGTGAGAGAATGTCTCCTGCTCGTCTTACTTTTACGTGGTTACTTTCTACATGCAGTTTCAGTGGGACATATCTATCCATAAAAAAAAAACTTATTTGATAATTTCTACATATATTTCTACTATTTATTCAGGCCTTGCTTTGAGAGAGCTTGGGAGACACCCACTAAATGACGAAGACAAATATTTCCCTTCTACCCTGTTGGAGCAAGTGCTGTTAGCGAGCACCTACTAAGGGTGCATGGTTAAATTTCGATTTAAAGCTTTCGTGACTGCAGGGGTTCATCTTCTTGGTTCTTTCGGTAAAGTCACGTAGAATGGAAATGATAAAATAATAAAAATAAAACATAATAAAATAATATAATATAATAATGGTTGCATGGTGTATAGTGGGGTTGGTGTAGCCAACACCACAAACAGATACCTTTTTTCTCCCCTTTGCGGATGTTCACACACGGCACGAGGTAGTCATTGTTTTACGGCTAAGTCAACCGAGTTGAGGCCCAGCACCCGTTCAGATATCACGTGCACACAAAGACAAAGATCCCCCGAATAGCCTTGGCAGACTGTTGGGGCAAGTGCTATTAGCGAGCACCTATGAAGGCCGGTACGGCACACGAGGGCGTGGGTGGCCAGCAAAACGCCTGGCCGCCTCTATCTCCTCAGTGGCGATGTTAACACACTGCACCAGGTACTCATTTGAGGCTGAGTCGACCTAGGGGAGGCCCAGGACCGGTTCAGATAATCGTCACTGTTGTTGGCCGTGAGCGGTGATTGAACCCGGGTCTCCAGGTCCGGAGTGCAGTGCGCTACCGCTCCCCGCGTGTACACGTGCACACACACGCAACGCACTCACGATATGTCTATAGCAGGTTAGACCTATTCAATGACTTCCCAAGGTTATGGTCTTACTTGGCTTTTGTATCATGCACAAATTATTATCCCTCCACCACTTTAGATGATGGCTCCTAATGCATTACTTGGACGTGCCGCTGTGTATAGCAAATGTAAATCCAAGAAAGTGATTATGCCACTTTGCAGTTTGGGCTTGTAGATGCAGACAGCATCCA
The DNA here is from genome assembly GCA_014621495.2 of Entosphenus tridentatus. Lineage (NCBI taxonomy): Eukaryota > Metazoa > Chordata > Hyperoartia > Petromyzontiformes > Petromyzontidae > Entosphenus > Entosphenus tridentatus. The sequence continues at coordinate 2,925,764 of CM025629.2, read as the reverse complement.
CAGTGAAACTCGAAGAAGCTATGGCGATATACAAATGATGAAATCGTTGCGATAGCTGTGTTGTTTACGTGGCAAATCCCTTACTGATTGGCTGTGTCGGGTGGTGGAGGGTTACGACACATTTATATCTACGCGATCAAACCCAAACACCTTTATTGTGAATAGGCGTGTGCTCGCACAGACCGCGCAGTTGAGAGACATTCGACGAGTTTCGGACGTCCGGTGGCGCCATCTGGTCCAACACCATGTGAGACTAGGCTCTAAGGAAAGCTCTCTCGGGTGTGGACCAATCAACTTCAAGGACAGTGCATACAGAGTTATGTTTTTTGTTTGCATTATGACTGCAGGTATTGTGGTCTATGCAAACATGACTCCTTGTAAAAAAAGGTGTCAGTTTTGTTGCCAGATAGAAGGGTAAAAAAAACAATTTTCATATTTTTTACTGCCAAATGAGGTTCCAATGGTGAGGTCCAGATGTCTGGGGGCTGTGCTCGAGAAGTCTTCGTCTCCCCTCCCCCCCAGGGTCGAGTGAACAAATACCTGGGCTGGGCAAAGTCTCTCCGTTCCTGTGGTGAGTGTGAGGTCACCTTGACTTTGACTTAACAACCTTATGGTTCAGGTAGAGTACATCACTGCCATTTGAGATACGCCGTATGGTGCCAATGGTCCGATATGCGTACAAGTCATTATTTGCCACGATCTCTCCACTGCTGGATTAAGGCATTGCCAATCCCATGCCATATCTCACAGCCGTTTGAGTATCAGAGTAAGACAATTATCGAACGTGGACCGGGACGAAAACAAAGAGGCGGACGAAAGCCGGTTGGAGTGCTTCTAGAATTCCAAACATGAAAACAAATATAAAGATATAAGCATACCAATGTGTCCAAATAAGAACTCTTTGACTAACGTATTTTACCAGCTACAGATTGCCTAACCCCCCCGTCTCTCTATACCCAGCAGTATAAACGGGTAAACCAGAGGTAGATTCGTAATTGTAAGGTTTTATCACCTAAACAAAACGTGCCAATTCGTTACTTCTTCAGCACACCGGTGTGTCGGAGAGTAAACCCACAACATTCACAATTATGGATGATATTGGTCGCTAAAGCCTACGTGTTAAACACAGGTAGATTGTGTGTGGTGGGGTAAAGTGTGGGCATTTGAACCTCTTTAAAGGCATCTGACCGGCATGTAAGTCTCGCCCAAAATACCATTTTAGAGGTGGGCCTCTATAGCGCCCTCTAGTGGAGAGGGCCATCCGCCAGCAGTGGCTTGAGCAAGCAATTGCAGGGCTGCGCCTTCGTACATAGCCTGCCATAAAACACGGGACATGGATGCGTGGACATTGAAAGACGTGTTAGCTACTGGAGGCGAGATGTGAAGTCGACGTCCCGTATTCATTCTAACCGGAGCTGTGTGCACGCAGCGAAAGTTTCCGTTGGGCCAAAGTGGGGCACGTAGAGAGAAGACGAATCCCACTCAAGACGCATTTAGATTAGGATCAGCAGAGTAAATGTAATTTACGGTTAATTGGTGTGCAGCCTATTTAGATGTTAATTCCTGTTGAGTGCTGTGCCAGTGAAAGTGCTTTGAGCCACGCGGATATTATTTGTAATCCATGGTAACTTCGGCTTGACGGGGGGGGCGGGGGTGAATGTTTCCCTTTGTTGGTGAAGTCACGTAGAAGGGAAGTAATAAAATAATAAAAATAATAAAACATAATAAAATAAAACATAAAAAAAATAAAACGTGAGAATTATATTATATTATATTATTATATTATTTTATTATATAATTTTATTTTATTATATTATTATATTATTATATTATTTTATATTATATTATATTATTATATTAGATTATTTTATTATGTTTTATTATTTTTATTATTTTATTACTTCCCTTCTACGTGACTTTACCGAAAGAACCAAGAAGATGAATTCCTGCAGTCACGAAAGCTTTAAATCGAAATTTGTTGGTGAAGTTTACCCGTTCAGGATGCCGCGATTGCGACCGCGGAGTGAATGACGTTTGGCGCACAGTCAAACGTCGCATATCCACCCCGACCATTTAACCGCCCAGACCCAGCGCAGTGACTGTGCACGGTGGCGTGCCTGTCCCTGTCTCGACACGTTCCCATGTTCACCCCTGTTCACATATCGGCCCGCACCATGGCCCCGGGTGAGATGGACATGCCACGTTGTTCTCCACTCTGCTCCCGCGCCCTTCACGTCGATGATCCAGAACTTCGGAGGCAAGGGTTCGGTGGAAAGCGTGGACGTGTGAACCTCACAAATATCTCCCGATGGGCTGTGAGGGTGGCCTGGGGGGCGGCGGTGGTGGTGGCCTGGGGGTGGGGGGGTGGTGGTGGCCGTACAGAAAGTGGGTTCGCGAGTTCGTCTGCGTCGACCTTGAAGCGCCGTGGGCCCGTGGCCGTGGCTGAGCGGTGGCGCGCCCGCCGCTCGTTGCAGAGGTTCGAGCCTGGCGGCCTCCTTAATGAATTTCTGCGCGTGTTCTCACCACAGATGCAACGCGCCGCTTGATTCAGCGTGGATGTTAACGAGGAGAAGAATAGCAGTCCGCGTGAGCGGCATTACAGTCCAAATTGACCATATTTGAAGCATAACTTTGCAAAATGTCTCAATTGGATATTACCGCGAATTACCATCACACCATACTGGCAGACTATAATTTGTTTAACACGTAGGCTTTCGCTACCAATATCATCCATAATAGAGTTTTTTGGTTAGATCGCGTAAATTTATAAACGTGTCGTTAAACCCGCCACCACCCGACACAGCCAACTAGTAAAACGTAAACAGAACGTGCCAATTCGTCACTAGTACAGCACACCTGTGTGTTGGAGAGCCAAGCCACAACATTTACAATCTGATGTACAACGTTTCGCCAGTCATTACAACTAGCTTCATGAGGCGACAGACATATTTGTGGAGAAGTCCACCCGTTTCTATAATCCCTTTGAAACATTGTGCCTATGTGATAGCCTTGGAAAATAAGGAACGGTGAAAAATACCAAACGTGCACAAATTATGCATGGGTTTTCTCGAGATACTCAAAGTTTCCTCGCACATGCCAGACACTCGTTAAAATGTAATTGGAAGCACATTTCAGACTCAGACCTTTATTTCAGCCGGTAAGGCCGACTGAGCTAAAAACATCGCTCGAAGAAGAATAACAAGTTAAATGTAGGACCCTCCTAAAGTGTCTTATAGAATATCGATTTGAAGCTTTCGTGACTGCAGGAATCTATACTCTTTGGTTCTTTCGCGGTAAAGTCACCAGGTGACGATTGTTTGTGTGGCGATCGAAACGTCGTGATCTATTATTGTTTTATAGAACTCTCTTTGCTCTAAGTTGCGCAATAGTTTTTCGTTTGGACGGTTTCATTCCTCGAAGGATGGATGCCATCACTAAAGAAAGGTCTGATAAGAATGCCAATGACAAAATCATTCAGAATGCACATGATGCTGCCGGCTAACCACTGCTCCCATCCCAACACAGTGTCACACGTACATATTTAAATACACCACACTGCCACTTCATTGAGACTTTAGCATTTGAAAATGACATCCAATATCGACGACAAGACCCGTGTTCGTGAGTTATGTCGAAGGGGGCAGTATTTGCTCTTGATTAGCGATAATTAGGAAGATATAAATCGGCGTTTCGAAGAGTCACCTGGAGTCACGAGCCGCGTCCTCTGTCGCCTGCGTTCGTCGCCTCTCCAAACGGCGTCTTCTCCGCGCTCGCAAGATTCGCTTTGCGGCCACTTGAGATTGCTCCGCAATTGTATTTGCCTTTGATCTGCTTTGCGATTAACTGCTCTTAATTATGGATGAGACAACAAGAACGGAGGGGGGGGGAGATGAAGGAAAGTAAAGTGTGCGCTTTCTTCTTGGTTCTTTCGGTAAAGTCACGTAGAAGGGAAGTAATAAAATAATAAAAATAATAAAACATAATAAAAAATGTTTTTATGTTTTATCATTTTTATTATTATTTTATTATGTTTTATTATTTTTATTATTTTATTACTTCCCTTCTACGTGACTTTACCGAAAGAACCAAGAAGATGAATTCCTGCAGTCACGAAAGCTTTAAATCGAAATTTAAAGTGTGCGCTCTCGATCACGTGCGGAGAGCAAGGGGGTGGGGGGCGAGGAGAAGGCACCAAGACACGGAAGGCATTCGCATACAAAGCGAGAGCTCGTCACCAGCAATCGCTGCTCGGAGGACGTGCGTGTGTAACAGGTTAAGAGGGAATGGGATTAGGCTAGTTGAACAACTTGAACAACAACAACAACAACAACAAAAAGTTGGCTTAGCAAACAAGGTGAGAAAATAGCTCACGGATTAACATGTTTGTTATCCAGTCGAGTGACACATTTCAAACGTCCGGGAGAAGTTACGTCTTCAGCCAGAGAAGTTGATCCATCGATGGTGCGTTATGTAAATGGTTGCGATCACCTAGAGAGGCCGTTGGACTTGTGTTTTCGATTAAAAAGGAACAATATTATCGCGTACATGGTAATACGCTTTAAAAAATTGGTGGTGTCTCAACTTGTCACGTTCAAAGTTTTTTTTTCATTTGGCTAACGAAATGAGTGCACGTCGTCGCAACTTTCCGGTTACATTTTTTGTCGTTTTCACCATTAAATTGCGCTGCTTTAGGTTTGACGTGCACTTGAATATTTTTGGTGTATGCATTATTAATCTGACTTGTACATACTCGCTATATCTATCCACAGCTGATTTTCTGCGTGAGATTTATAATTACGGATGTCAAACGCCTTCATCTATGTCCAGATTAAAATTGGTCGATTTTCTTTTTTTGTCAACATGCCTACACAAGGCCCTATATTATTCATAACGCTTCAATTACTAATAGTGTGAATTACTAATTAAAGTGTGCTAAATATTATAATGGCTCGTGTCCATTGAAGGAAGGGTAAAAAAAGCAATGTTGATACATAGTGCACTGCAACTATGAGTTTGAAAGCTGGCCACAAATAGCATCAGTAGCGAGTGACATACTGTGTGAACCGGTCTTTCATCACTTCCCCGCTCACCAACACACACTCACCAGGGTGGTGAACTGTGGCTCAACAAGCCCCGATGGCTGACATAGTGCAGAAACACCAGCAGTGCATTGACGGAGAGCTGCAAATCACACTTACATTACAATTACTAATGCCAGCACTATTGTGCTGTGGATGGAACTATTTCTAACACTCGCCCTGCAAAACGCAAAGGGGCAGCCCTGCAAAGTCTTTATTACACCGCTGCTGGTAGAAGGGCCTCCAATGGTGGGGCAGTTCTAGAGAACGAATCTCTATGTTAATCTGTCCTCTACTCGACCACGCTGCCTCTTGGAGGACGTTGGAGTACCCACACTTTAACCCCACCACTCACGACCTGCCAGTCAACGAACTGTGGTGTATCGACTTATACTGCTGCCTGGGCAGAGGCATTGGAGGGGAGGGTGGGGAGGGGATTGAAGAACCTTGCGCCATCGTCCGTCCAGTGCTCGCTTGAGCTGTGATTGGCTTCCGGTGGCCGAACGGACACATTACAAGATCGCACTCACACGCAAAGTGCTTGCTACAAATGAACCACAATACCTTGCTGCTGATCTCGTCAAGGAGAACAAACCATCACGCGAACTCTGGCCATCCTCACAGCAGCGGCTATTGGCTAACCATCGAACAAAGGCGGTCACTGCATCGCGTGCTTCTGCGGCCGCCTGGAACGCTCTTCCTTCCGATACTAGGACGCCACTGGAGCTGTGCACATTTACATGATCAATATTGAACATTTATTTCTTGAGAACTGCTTTTTGTGCGTAATTTGCTGTCCTTACCCGGCACCTCCGATTAGCACGGTTGGCTACGTACGGTGCAAAAGAAGTTCAACGTACACACAACCGCTGCGATTGAAGAGTTCGGTGAGAACCGCCGACCTCTGGGTTGCGTGTCCAGCGTGCTCGCTGTTACACCGCAGCAACACACGCTTGCGATTTTTCAATTGCCACCCATCGCCATTCTCCTCCAGCAGCCCAGCCCTTCCTCCCACCTCTGATCGGCTATTACTAAATGTGCTTGGGACAAAGTGTGCCGTGAAGACAGCGCGATGATCTCTAAGCTCTCTTCAAGGTCTGCCACTGATTGCCAATGAGATTAACCTGGGAGCTGGCGAGACTTCCGCCGATAAAAGTAGACACTAAAGTGACTGTCACTTCGCGTGTAACAGGAACTCTACAAAACGCTTACCAACGCATGCGAGCTTAATGGAAAAAGGACTGCGTAATGCAAATAGACCGCTACCGTGGTTTTTTTTAGTCACACAGCTTTACCTAAACCTGCGGTTGCTGTTGTAAAGAAACGCGACGTTTTGTCACACGGGGCATATTGGCTCGTCGAAGTTCACGTCATTTATAGGTATTATTATGAATTTCAGAGACCATAACCATGGGACTGAAATTGAGGGGTAGCAAAAACCAAGTTGGATTCGCGGTCACAGCTTAGTTCCGAGGTGGTTTATAGCTGAACCATTCCTGACCTCCTCGTTTCACCAATCTGCAGTGACCAGCATGGTGAAGTATGGTCAGGCAACTCATACGATCGTTCTAGCGTGGGGCAGCAGTGAATTGATAAATGTCTGTACATTTTATTTTGAGACAAAATACAAGGCTCTTTTCAATTGTAGTGCGCTCGCATGCAACATTTTTTTTTTAAGATGAGTATTGTGTTAGTGCGTTAGATTAGAAAAAAACACAGTCGTGATTGTCTCTAAAGAGGTGCATAGAAATGTAACCTTAAGGCATACACGCGTACAGAATTGTTGTGGTATACACACGAAGTTAGACAATGCCATATGGAATTTACAAAAAGAACCCCGTTAAGTTACTTGGTTGATGCTTTTCTGCGTAAGTAAAGTATTCTCAGTACAATTAAAACAAAATTACCTACTCTCAGTTACAACCATTCATACATTTAATTTACACATTCATCATTACTATTATTATCATACATTTCTACATTGTCATATATAACACAGAAGTACCATATTTTTTATGGCTCCCTCCTGCTTATGAGTATTTTTTTTCATAGCAGTGTAAGAACATGGGAAAGGTTATAAATGAGAGGGGACCATTTGGTGCGTCCAGCTCGTACGGTTGTCAGTAACAGCAGATCGGTTTTTAAAACTTTCACCGAGACATTTCTCAAAGAGCCCCCAGCGACTCTGCTTTCACCACACGCACACATATATATCGGTATGGAACGGTAACTTGTGTGCCGTAGCATGTGTCCCGCACGGAAAATGTTCACTGACACGTGCTATCTGCATTAAAAAATGCCCTCCTACTGAAGCAGAGCAGGATCTGATTATCAGGCGCACGAGGTCCCTGAATATATGCACTCCGATTCGGAAAGCCTCGGGTTGGCTTCGTGCATAAAGCTCCCTGCACACCAATTCACCCCCCCCAAAGAGAAAATGTAATAGAAGCAAAAAAGAGAAAACAAAAAGGGGAATGAATAATAATAAGCCGATATGCCGCCCTGCTTTGAGGTTTCCCATCTTTGACTACGCGCAATGCATCAGAGCAATGGGCTTTAAGGGAAGCTTAGCCATTTGCTCCAGGCGCTGAAATTCATTATATGTATTCCGCGTGTCGCTCTCCGACAGTGTCGCGGCCTATTTTGTGGTCCCATTGAGGTAGCATTTGTTTTAATTGGAGCCACGGTAACAATGATGGGAATATATTTACAGGGGCAGCCTTGCATGCATGGGGTTTTTCTATGCAACGTGGCTCTGAATACCATGAGTTATGCTTAATTAATCCCTCGGATGGCTGCGTTTTTAAAAATGAATTTAATTGCAAGGAACTCACGGTTTCAGGAATTGTCCAAAGTACAATGATGAAAATAAAAATCCCCTTTCTTCTCTTAAGGTGGTTAATCTCAGTAAAGACGTATTGGCACCGTGCCACGATTGCAAAGCATCTGGTTTTTTTTATGATTTCGCTAAGTTGTGGCTTGGGGCAACCTGCCTTTGCATCTTTTATATATATAATATAGTGTGGCCTGTTTAAAGCTTCATCTGATATATTGTAAAATGCCCCAGGATACAAATTTATGGCGGGTTGACTTGCTTTGTACATTTTCAAGAGGTCAACAGAAATCTGTAAAGACTCCTATATTAAAAAATATATATTCCAAGGATTATATTTTTTTACTCGCAGCAACGTTAACACAGTTGGCAGTTAAATGGCATTTGAAACGCAAAAAAACCTCGATACACTTGAAATTCTCAATGTCAGGTCCACTTTGGAACAGGATTCTTTCATGATTTTACAAGTGTCCTTTAAAATTGTGAATTATAAATTTCGGTTGGCTTCATAGGGAACTTGATGACCGTATACGTGAAGCACATTTTCTTCCGAATTCATTTTCAATTGCATTAGTTTGAAATTCTTTTTTTTTTACCCAGTGCTGTGACAACCAAAGGTGCAATTGTAACATAAAATGTATTGGAACATCATTTTATTTCCGAAGGGCACGCGTGTGTATTCACAGTCACTGTGGAGTCCCGTCAACTGGCAATGGTATGGATGTCTCATGAGGGTTCTGAAAGAGTTAAAGAACAGATGATGTATAAAAATTGAAAAATGCCTTGTTCCAAGCAGTCACTCATGGACTACTTCTATAGATGGATACAATCAATCGTATTAAGTGCAACCACGAAGTTTTAGAGGCAGGTTAGTTTATGTGCCAGGCCAACAATGTCAAATTCGATGCAAGTTACAATAGTTTTAGGTAATTACATATAGTTACGAATGTTCAACGGTGTCCTACACGCATTAAAAACATTTCTCAAAAAGCAAACGTTACATTGTAGATGTGATTTTTCTAATTTTGAAGGGGATATTTTTTTTACGTGGTCAAGTCAATTTATTTTTAAATCCTTTATATTAAGTTCACTTGCTTGCTTGCTTGCGCGCTTACGACCGTGCAAATCTTTCGGTCGTTTTTTAACCCACTTCCCGTGATCCAATCGAGCTGACATTTTGCACACAGACTCGTTGTGCGTGACAATTTATTTTCCTGAAATTTTATTTCCAAAATTTTACACTTTTAAGGCAATTTTTTTTTATATTTAATTACTAATTGCTTAATGGTGGCAGGCAATCATCTGACCCATAGGTGGAAGCCATCTCAAGCCAGAGGACGAGAGGACTCGAGCCGCCACGCATATAAAGGATTTATAGTGAAAAACTTTGTTTTTACGGGTTAATTTTTTATTACTCAACCCGTGGCACTCTTTTGGCACATATCTGCCACCTAAAGCGCCATCACATCATTACACCCATCAACATTAATATAAGAGCATGTCGTGGCTGTGAGTTAGTTCGCATAGTCATGTGTTTCGAGCTGTGACTGTGAACGCGGTGGTGGAGTCGAATGTGCAGATTTCCTCCAGTAGGGTGTTCCAGAGGTGTGGTGCTGCAAATGAGAATGATCTGTCTAACCACGTGGCGTTGTGTTTTGGTTGTTGTTGGTGGTTGGTGGCGTGGTTTGGGTGTCAGGAGTGAAATGATTGGTTGTTTTGCCTGGTCTGTAATGACGTTTTTAATGCAAAGTGAAGGCGTTGTTGTTTAGTATTGCCTGCGTGTGTTAATAAAGTAAACCCCGTGGCCCGGAAAGGTTTGAAAAGACTCCTCGTCAAGGGGTGAGGTGGACCCCATCAGCAGATTGACACAAAGGGGTTGCACGGTGCATGCTCTGCATGTAGTGAGTGGGTTCAAATTAGCAACATCATTCCTTTATATTTGCCTGAATTTCATTTTTGCTGTTGTCATTTTTGTATTTTGGTAAAAAAAGAAAAACATCACGAGACAAACTCTAATATATTTTCTGGCTCCACGAATGCAGGTCAATTTGTAGATTGTAGTACATTTTCGACTGGAATTGTATGTTTTGTTCTTTTTGTCCCCTTACAAAATAGACAATTTGGGGGAAAAATATGTCTATGTATTCAAATTGAAAAAGAGCAATTGGCTTCCTTATCGTTACATCGTGATAATTCAAGCATCCTTTTTAGTCTTGCCGGTATTGCTTATTTTCATGAAAACATCCAGAAACCATTATCAGATCACTCTTTGCTCATCGTGTTGTAGAAAACAATTTAGTTTCTAATGGGGATATTTTACCATCGGTAAAGATACCCTGTGCTGATAACGTATGCATTTTGTTTCGCAGGCAGATTTTGAAACCTGTAAGTGCTTGCAACTAAAGTGAGTTTCTTTCAACATTAAAATAAAACGAGCTTAGTGTCAGTGCCAGGCTCTTTTTGTATTTAACTTTTTTTTATATACCATCTGTGCATAAATGCTGTTGGGCATTGCATTTCACCGGCGGTGAGATTTCAGGTTAAATCTCTGTAAGCGCTCGTGCAATGTGAGGCATCAGATTATTCTGACTGCGTGACAATGCGTTAGATTAATATTGTCCTTCCATTGTTGGCGAGGCGCTTGCATGCACAGCAGGCGTTCTTTTGTTGTTCGTAAAAATGTATTTGTCGATTTTATGAACCAATGTTACTTTTGCCTGTGGCCATCCATTCCTGCAGCCCATTACGTGCATTCTTTATGCCACAGCAACTAGCTGTCTGGGAGAAACAAACCCTTGTTTGTTACCACAGCATGCATTATTGTCTCTTATTGCTGCCATAACTAGACCATATCGATCTCACTTTCGTTGTTGGCACGCAAGACGTATGTTTAGATACCAAACTTTTGTCTGTTCCAATCATAATCTCATCATGGCGTGCTGTGGCTTATCGCCTTCCTCTCCCTACCGGAACCCTTTTTCTTTTTCGAATTAAAATTTTTAATACGAAATGTAAACTTTACAAAAGATCTCCTCCTGTATGACCGTGTACATATATTTAGGGCAAAAAATAAGCTGTTGGCGAGCGCCTACAAACAGCCATCGTGATGGTCCATGCCCAGGGGGAGTGCCTCTACTTCCTCAGTGCGGGTGTTGTACACACCACACCGAGTACTCATTTAAGGTGGCATCAACGGAACAGCTGCTCAGGACAGATTCAGATACCATTGCCACTCGTGTTGATCGTGGCTCAGAACGAACTCGGATCACCAGATTCATAGAACAGTGCATGAATGCGAAACAAAATACATGAATGTGTTATATATATCACGTGTAAAAATATTTAAATCCTCTTTATTTATCCATGAAAGCTTCACTGACACCTCTCACGAGATGTTGCTCGTGAGTGTAGGATAACACACAACGGTCTGTGCAGATGGCTTCACAATCCATTTGCTGTACTGCCACGCTCTGACCACCTCACAGCTCAGCAGTTTTCGGACTTTCACACGTCACTTTGTGATCCATCAATCCCATCCTCCATAGGCTTGCAGAACCCCCGCCACCACCACCACCACCACCAAACGCGGCTCGGCATGTTGCCAAACGTGTCGGTTTTAATGTGCTGCACAGCACCGCCGCTTCGCTTCATGCAGTGATCATCTCAGTGGCGTGACATGCAGGTGCAGAGCGACACGACGTCGCTGATGCATCATCCGCCCCATGCACATGAGCCTCCGACAACCGTTCGTCCATTGAGCGGCTGGTTACAGGTGAACGCCGCCGCCGCAGCCGCTGCATCTTAGTATTTCTCCTGTCAGCAAGCGTTCCTCCTGCTGATGTATTGGCGAAGGAAGCGCTGTGACGCATTGTTTACCAATATGTAAATAGTTGGCTGCAATACAGGGGATGCATTAAGCTTATAGGCCACTTAATGCCTCTTCATGAATACGGCGTGATTTATAGCGTTCCTTTTTAAGCCTATATTTTATATTGAACGGTCATGCATCCATTCGAGACAGCCGGGTATAGATATTGATCAGGACATGATGCACATGACCCAAGGCCTGTTCTACAATGAATATCGTCAAACTGCTTAAGAGGTGGAAAATTGTACGAACGCTTAAAGAGGGGACATTCAAGATGTATTTTCAGTGATTACAATTAAATCATAAACGGGTGTTTATAGGCAGGGCATTTTCTTACTTTAATTTTCAAAATAATGCACGATAACATGTGTTTAGGATTTTCAGGATTTTAACATTCAGCTATTGATTTCAGAAACTCGACTGACATTTACATTCACGTGAAAAAGGGGAAACTTGAAAAATGTGGGTGAGAATCCATAACACATTTGTGTGCACCTTATAGGGTGGAGTGGTAGCACGGTGGTGAGTGCGCTGTAATATGAATACAGAAACATGAGATTGGTTCCTGGCCCATGGTACTACCCTCTCCCATACACCACTAAACAAGCACAAGTCAAACAAAAAAAACCTGATGACCAACATGACATTGGGGCGTCCGCTGGTCTAACACCGTTTTGTGACTAGGCTCGAAAGAAAGCTGTCTCTGGTGTGGACCAATCAGTTTCAAAGACAATGCATATATTATCAGATTACGTTTTTTTTGTTTGCATTCTGACCACAAGTATTGTGGTTAACGCAGACATGATTCCTTGTAAAAGGTTTCAGTTTGGTGTTTTAACATCCTAACACCTGTTTTGTTGCCAGAAAAAAGGGAAAACCTATTCTCATATTTTGGTACTGGCAAAGGAGGTTCCATGATGTAGGTTTTAAACTATCTACGTGACTTTTAACCGATCTACGTGACTTTACTGAAAGACCCAACTCTACCGAAAGACCCAACAATATGAATTCCTGCAGTCACGAAAGCTTTAAGTCAAGTTCGATTTATTGAGTTTTTTTTTCTGATGTAGTTAACGAACCATGTAATGACAGTGCAAATTATACAATGCCCGTGCCTAAATGCCCGCATGTAACCAGCGAGCAGCAACCGGGTGCAGCTTGGTGTAGTCGTAACTCGACTGCACAAGGGGTTCATCTTCTTGGTTCTTTCGGTAAAGTCACGTGACTTTACCGAAAGAACCAAGAAGATGAATCCCTGCAGTCACGAAAGCTTTAAATCGAAATTTGCACAAGGGGTTGCCTGGGACGTCACCACTTCAAAGCAGCTACGGTGCAGCCAGGTGCAGAGACGTCTATGCAGTGTGGGGAAATGATTGCCGCTGTGGACAGGATTGCATGTTTGCCCTGGACGGACTGGTTCCGCCGGGAAGATTTATACAACATTAATCACGCAGGGGCACTGCAAATGAGCCGAGCAATCTACACAAATGCACGCCCGGGTCCCTCCCTGTGCACGCTTTATCTGAAAATTTATATCTTGTAAATGAGCGTTTTATTTTGCTCCCCGCCCTGACGACGTCCACCCACTGGTAGATTAGTAGTGGCAATCGTCGATAAGTTCGCGGGCATTCCACCCATTATATTCTCCCTTCGCCGCACAAGCAGGAGGCTCAGTTCATCGTCACGCAGTGAAAACGTGCCCAGGCGTGACATTGCCCCAAATGTATGGGGCAGTCGTCAAACAAGCTGCGGGGAAACTATTTTTTTTTTGTACCAAGCTCTTTCTCTCGGGTGATTCGCTTCTGCGATTGTCCTTCGCTTCGTGTTTTTACATCTATCCCCGTTGTGAAAATAAATAAGTAAAAATAAACATTGATTGTACCCAGGGTTTTTTTTTTTGGAAGGGGGGGGGGGGATGGAGCGAGGGTTCAAAACTGTGGCTTTATAGTCGGCGTGCCAATTTCCAGCGCCCCTTTTTTTGTATTATCCGGTCACTTTTATTTTGCTCGCTGCTCTTTCATACGCAGCGCAAAAAAGAAAAACAGCAACGCAAGGCCCACCATAATGATGTGGAAAATCAGTTGATGAAAAGCGGCATTGAGATGCGTGTTAAAAAATGCGCTCCGTCGTGCACAATGACTTTTCGCGAACGAGCTCCCCATTGCCCTCTTTGTCCCCCGAGCTTGGCATTGGGCTCGTTTGTGCCGACGGGCAGCGCTGGGAGGGGGTGGTGGTGGGGGCGGCTGACGGAGCGGCCTCGAAAGACCGCCGCGGCCCTACTCGGGACGTGGCGGTGTGTGTGTGTGTGTCCGCAAGCCAATGTCTGTGCGTGTGCGCGCGTGTGATGTCCAATTAGGCCGGCAGCAGTGGCTTTTTCCAGGAATTATTACAATGGCCTTGGAACTGGGAACCGCTACAAAGATTGCTACTTGACAATAAATGCAATCTGTGTTTAGCGATCGGCCACCTCATGCTTGGTTGGTTTAATAAGAGAACTAAAGCAAATTCATAACTTTGATGGCGCACTCGTGTTTTTTATTTTGCCTATGGAAACTGGGCACGCGTGTCGAACATTAAGTCTTAATGTTGACTTTGGGAGCGAGATTTAGCAAGCGCTGAACTCCCTGCATGGAGATTAAATGTAGATCGAGCAGAGAAAACTGTCCATTTATTTTTCTTAATCAGAAAAACGTCAATAATGTTGTTGTTGAAAATTGAAATGGCACATTTACGTTTTTGACGTTGCTGGATTATATCAAGATGTTAATGAGAAATAAAATACGTTGGTTAATTTGAACACGAATTTTATATTTATATATTTGCTTAAACGTTCACGGCATCTCAGATACATAGTATCTTGTCTGATTGAGATATTCATAAATTTTGTAATGTATGATGCTTATATGTACACATTATTCATTTTCTAAGGTTATTATTCATAAAATATTATTTATCAATCTTTGGAAGGGCGTTGAGCAACCAGGTATAGTGTCAACTGTTGTGTTGGCCGTCTTTATGAGTTGCATTACATTTCTAAGTTTGCTAAGTTTGATTTTTTCCTTTTTTGTCTCTCTATCACCTTTTTCCCTCTGTAAATTTCACCCCCACCCTCTCGCCCGTTGCGGCAGCCCCCCCTCCCCCCTCCTCGGATTAGCCGAGGTCACCCACCTCTACCCTCTCTGCGATTACATTTGCTTACTAAATTCCATCCCTAGCCCAGCCCACTTACCCTTGGGTTGTACCCACCACAGACGTCTATATCCTTTGGTTGCAGTAGCTCTCTCGCTACATTTCCTCCTCAGCAGTCCGCCTGCTGTATTGTTTCACCTGAAGACGATGGCTTGTGTTGCTATCGAAACGTTAGTTATTTTTTCTATCTACGAGACTTTACCGAAAGAACCAAAGAGTATTTATAAAATGTTCATTGCAATATTAATTGACAATGATAATGTCATTATCATGCTATTCACCCAGGAAATCCAGGGCGAGTCTCAACACTTATTTTTAGCAGTGCCCTACATTGGGATGTTTGGACATTTCCAGGAATCTGTGTTTGGGATTTAAGAAGTACATCGGAACACCCAGATAAAACCCACACATGATGGGGTAAGGCTTACAACTCAACTCGGATAGCTTCACGAATCTATCGCTATAATGCGATCTCCCAGCTACCTTGCATCCAAAGCCTGCAGCATGTGGTATTTTCAGTCAGTATCCCAAAAATGCACTGAACAGGCTTCGCTTCCGATATCTGATAGGAACAGATATACTGAATGATTAGGTATTAGCTCTGATAATGAAGTTATTAGCACAAAACAATTCATAATGAATAAATTGCTTAATCGTATAATAAATCCGTCCATAAAATGACATACTTTCGGCATGATTAAGTTGAATGTTAAATTATTTATTGTTTTACATCCCTCGAGCATGAAGTAATAAATGGCATTAATATGGTAACATCACAAATAAGGGTGGGTACTTAGTAGCCGGTTTAAATTATATCTTTTCACAGCAGAATTGTTCTAAAAAAGAATTATCCTGGCATGTAGATTTTTGTATTGCTATTTTTAATGGTGTCATAATAATTGTACTTGCAATAGAAACTGTCAAGTTTTTTTTTCTATCAGTGAATTGTAATGGCTCCCAGGCTTTTTTCATCCTGCAAAAGTATTTTTGTTGGGTCCATAACAGGATGACTTGATAATTAATAATTATTGCTTAAAAATCCAATATTATTTTATTTATAAACTTAAGCAAGGTATTTTTGATTTGAACTTGGAGCCAAGGTTCTACCTTTTCACAGTTATTTTCATCGTTTCTGTCCTGCTTTCCTCTTTTATAAGTTGTTTTGTGTGTGTTTAGTTACGTGGACTTGTGGCCTAAAACACATAATTAGCGGGGGAGGGGGGTTTGTCAAATTAAAATTTATATGAAAATAATGTGAATGCTGACTTCATAACCGCTAAGAGTTGCAGTGCACGGTAAATGTCACCTTAGATTGTGTGCAATGGGGAAAAAATCCAATTGCATTTCATTCCTGTTGTTTCATGTTCAGTAATCATAGGTTTGGAATTAGAGTGTTTGTACTCAAACGTGATGTGCCCTCTGCTCTTAAATATATTGTACTGCACAGTGAGAATGCCAAGGCCACCAATGCATCTCTGCAGTTATTTTGCTTTTAGAGAAATAAACCACAGGGCATTGATGTGTTCGCCTATTGTTCGCTGAGAATTTTGAACAGACAAATTATTTAAGCGCCAGCTTCACGTACGACATAGATCCAATCGTCGCAAAGAGCTCCATTTCACAACATTGTTGCTGATATCTGATAAGCTCCTTCTGGGACTGCTGATAGAACTGAATGCATCGGTTTTTTTTTACTTCGCAATGTGAAGGAGTATTAAAAAACTGCTGGGTTTATTAAGAAAGTGTTTTCAACCAGCATATCATTGTGTAAGAACATGCGATAGCGGGATTACGTAAGGCCTGCTATCGTGACTTCTACCCATTTTCAGTGAAAGTCCACCTGAGCTCATAAATCCCAGCGGGGTCCCAAAAAAAAAAGTCATTTCCGACTTTGACCTGATGTCCTCTGTCACCGATCAAGATAAATGATGGGCCACAGCTGCAGTCTGCAACAAGACTTTTTGAAATCACAACATCAGCCACTGCTGCTGTCCCTGCTGCTGGTTGATGGTGATGACTGCTAGACATTGTGTGTTGTGCTTTTAGTGCGGTCTCATCGCGGGTAAACATTTGCCCCGGAAGCCAATTGATGACGGCCCTGTGCTGTGATCGCCAGCCTTACAACTCGGCGCGACCGTATACCTGTCAGAATTAATATTGGCCTCGCGTATATTTAAGTTTACCTTGTCAATTTAATGACATTTTGCATTGGCCAATTAATTTTTGACCCAGCATTGTGAAAATGACGTGCACGGTGCTTTTATGTTCATTCGAAGCAATTTAGCGGTGTTTTTATGCCCAACTCATGTCACTTAGCGAAATTGTTTTCGGCGAATGGTTTAATTGAAATTGGACTTAATTGATTTCAAAATTATCTTAATGCACGCGCGAGGGAAAGCTTTTAGGTAGACGTGTGTATGTTACCTAGGAACCTTGAGCATTTATATCGTTAAATTATTTAATCAAATGCAGTGCACGTAAGGTGTTTTTTTTATCCAATTGGCCATCTCAGCGGTGGATCATCTTAGATCACGCGAGTGAGAAATGCATGCGTGTAATTCATTACACGCAAAATGTACAGCCCATATTTGTCAATCGCACTTCTGGATAAGGGCCACCCCACAACGTTTTATGGGATATAATTGCCTTAATTCACCACACTGGTAAAGGTAGGAGGAGTGCAGAACAACAATTGATTTTACTGCACTGCCCTCTACTTCCCACATATACACATGGATGGTCACCCATCCGAGCACTATCCAGGCTTGGCAATGCTTAGCTTGTGAGATCTGATGAGCCGGGCACATTCTGAGCGATTGGTCCTAGAGGCTGTGATTCATGAATTGACCGAATCTAAAACAAACCGATTCATGCGTGCAACACGTCACGGCCTACGCAAAAATCGCCATGAATGTACCCAACGTTGTCCGCTGTCCTCAGCTAAGCATAGTTGAGCGTGCATGGACCTCGATGGGAAACTTTCCCGAGAATACCAGGTGCTGTAGGCTTGAGCAGCAAGGTGACCAGGGGGTAGCAGTAAAGAAGTGGATTATTGAATCTGGCTGTGTATAGCTTTGAACGGTGGCCCCTCACGTGCGTGGGTTGTCTCTAGGTACTCTGACTTACTCCCACACGTCATAGACTTGCAAGTGTAATTGACCAGACATTGTCAATGTAGGACCCTCCTGCAAAAAAACCTGTTTAGGTTTTCTCAAAAAGGCACTCCCGTAATAACACTGATAACATACTTGCGTTACCAGTATTATAATATACGTTTATGATTATCAGTGTTGAAGTAATAACACATTTTTGGAGCCTCTTTTTTTCGGTTTAACCAACGTAAACAAAAAAACAACCAGATTAAGCATTTACATAGGCGCAAAAATATTTTAAGCAAAAAATCTATTTTAGCTACGATTGACCCCCCCCCACCCACCTCTACACCTCCGCCTGCACTCAAGAGAGAGGCCAGAACGGGGCAGCCATCCGTCACGCTCACGCCACTCGCGCCACTCGCTATTGACATCACGGCAGCCTGTTTACGTCAAAAATAAAGTGAACCGGAGAGGCAAGTGGCCGGGCACGTACCTGCGGCTATTGCCTCGGGAGGGGAGGGGGTGGTGGTGGTGGTGATAGCTCGGCTCACTCCCCACGTCTTTTCGTTCCCTGCGGTCGACTGCCCTGACGCGGACGGAATGGAAGTGGAGCGGGAGCTTGAAAATGGCACGGGAGCAGGTGAGGAGGGGGAGAGACGCCGCTCCAGAGAATACCGAGCCCGGCCGCCACTTTGCCTGTCCCGGTCGAGTTAAAGGCGCAGACCTGAAGTGACCTCATCTTCTTGGTTCTTTCGGTAAAGTCACGTAGAATGGAAATAAATAAATAAATAAATAAAACATTATAAAATAATTCCCCACGACGTTTCGGCCACAACGCAAGCAGCCGTCCTCAGGTGAA
>CM025629.2:2793904-2892684 GCA_014621495.2 Entosphenus tridentatus | reverse complement strand
TCCACCACACTGCAGGTCCAACAACAAAGTACTCACCCATCTACTCATCCACCCACTCACCCACTCAACCACCACACTGCAGGTCCCAACGCTTCTCTTTACGCTTCTTCCCTAGTACTGCCCGACTTTGCAAATTTCCTTCCATCATCCATATCGCTTCCCAAGCTCTTACAATAACTTGTATTTTAATTCAAGTGGCGTAAATAATTGTAATCTGTTGCAAAATTGATTGTCCTGTTCATTGCTGGCCTCTTGACTTTTTGGGCATATAATTGCTGTGCTCAGCATCTGTGATATAATAATAATAATACATAAAATCCAAGACGTTCACACTTAACTTAATACATTATTTAGTACTTACACTTTAATAACACTTTAAAACACAACTCCTGTACATTTTCAGCCGAGGAACACTGGGTATGGAATGCTGCAAAGATTTTCTGATGGGCTTGGCGTGACTATTTCGTTTATTTGTTAAATAAAATATTTAAAAAAAACTAGAGAGCGAGAACCCGAGTGGAGCATGCGGATGTCCGTGGCATTCGAGCGAACGGGTTCACTGAACTCAACACGACAGATGAGTGTACAATACATTGATTTATAATTGCAAGTGCACAAACGCAAAGAACAGCACCAACTTCGAACTCATTGCACACAAAGTGCTCGCCACAAACGAATAACAACACGTCGCTGATCTCGTCAAGGAGCATAAACCATCACGCGAACTCCGGTCCATCCTCGCAGCAGCGACGTTTGACTTGTATCCCACTGGGATTGTTGCACACATCGTTGAAATGCGGTGCTTTTTATGGAAGACTTTACTGCTTTTTCCAGGATTTTTAATGTTGCGTGTTAGTCACTTTAAGACGTTTCTTGTTCATGTTTTTGTTTTGTTGCGGTTGCACCCGAGTCAAGAGCCGCATGGCTCACAGGGTTATACCTCATAAATGAAACTGAAACTGAAAAGACGCTCACCGCATCGCCGTCTGGAACGCTCTTCCTTCCGATATTCAGAAGCCACTGGCGCTATGCACTCTTAAATAATCTAGATTGAAAACCAGTTTCTTTAGAACAGTTTTTTTGCGTTTAGTTTGTTGACCTTCCTCCGCACCTCCGATTGGCTACCTATGGTGCGAAAGAACTTCAATATGCATACACTTCGGACCCCTTTTGACCGTACCCCACGTGCCCGTCGCCATTATGTGGCTGTCTTTCTTAACACCCCATCCCCAAGAGATGCGACACGCACCCCCCATGGGTATGCGTACCACAGCCCGGGAACCACTGTGCCTCGAGCATCAGAACGTGCCACTGAGTGTCCTGAAAATCGAATCCATAAGACCAGATTTAATGGCTCAGCATTCACACTCTCGTGATGAAACAAGCTGTACGTCTTTTTTCGATTTTGATTTAAATCCCTCTGCACTTCAGTTCAAGCAACGTTCACGGACCTTGTAGCCACTGAAAGGCAGCACCGGTTCTCGGTAGTTTAGGGGGTCCACGTAAACCATTCTCACTTACGCAACGAGGGTTCAATAGCAAAATATAAATCGAATTTTCTCCACCTATGCGAGTTATACGAAGAAAATAACGCATTCTAATAGCGTGTGTGGGTCTCAGGACGCTGAGCTGCGGTGGACAAAAACCCCAGTGCTCAGAGGCTTGTTATTTCCGGAAATTATCCCTCGCAAAAGACGACAATAATAGCTGGCATTATTGAGGTAATGAAACTAATGAGCATGGCCCTTCTCTCCCTAGCTAAGGGCCTCTTCATCGGATATCTTCTCCCGATATTGGATGGCATGATGTCACCGTCTGTCCCTTCTTATGGAGCCCATCCCACAGTCTCTGGCGACCTGAGTACGAATGCGAAACAGAAAACACGTGCTTTTTCTTGTTGTTGCTGCTGCAAAATTCGTTCCAGAAAAATGTGATTCAAAGCTTTCCGAAAAAATAAATCGATTTAGAAATATTCAACTTTGACGAGTGCAGCTCGCACGTTGTCGAGGTTGTGCGCCGAGGCTCTTCCGAGCACGAATCGCATATCTGCATTTCCCATAAATATGATAAATTCCTCTTGATATGCAATTTATTTTGTCAAGGCGTTCTTCCCCCTCCATCCCAGCTTAAATAGACGCTCCAAGCCTGGGGTGTGTCATTCAGACTCTGTCTGCTCGACAGACCTGTTCTTCACCTGAGGACGGCTGCTTGCGTTGTGGCCGAAACGTGAAAATTATTTTATTATGTTTTATTTTTATTTATTTTATTATTTCCATTCTACGTGACTTTACCGAAAGAACCAAGAAGATGAATCCCTGCAGTCACGAAAGCTTAAAATCGAAATTTAACTCTTCCGAGTTGTTTGTTTGTTTGTTTTCGCGTCGTGTCACGTGTTGCCCGTCACGATGTCCCCACGTTTCGCTCCGCCTCGTGAAGAAGCTCCGAGGGCATGGTGCGAAACGACGATCGTCGTGCCGAACGACACCCGGTTCGACCCGGAAACATAGTCGAGAGCAAACTGCCATTGTATTCATAATACAGGCTTGTTTTGGGTTAGAACACGAAAATATATAAATGTGTCGTTAAAACCCGCCACCACCAGACACAGCCAACTAGGTAAGGGTTGCCACGTAAACAGAACGTGGCCAATTCGTCACTAGTACAGCAACACCGGTGTGTTGGAGAGCCAAGCCACTACATTTACAATCTGAGTACGACGTTTCGCCAGTAATTACAACTAGCTTCATCAGGCGATCTAACCCCAAAACAACTCTACTATGGATGATATTGGTCGCGAAAGCCTACGTGTTAAACTTCCATTACATTCTCATACGACCAGTGGTTACATGTTGTCAGCAAAGAGATCTCTGCAACCCAAAAAATGGCAGTACATTCATCGTTTAAAACATCGTATATCTGATGCGTACTTATCTGCGTGACTGCCGGTATCTTGCAAGGGACATTTCCCCAAGGGAAAACTAAAGAAAGTCCATACGGAGAGGGAGAGCGCCCGACATATCACATCCATTTACATCGCTGAGCGCTTATTGGACTAACCCGGTTTCACATGAAACGGCACGCGTATTGTTAAGACATTCTGAAGTCGCCAAGGGAACATTATTATGGACGCGTGATTCTGCTGCGCACGAGAAAAATTGTGCCATTGAAATCACTTTCTTGCCATTCGTGGAAGATGGCAACGGGCGGAAGCAAGCCATTGTTGATGCAGTTGAAACATTGAGATGTGTCCAATATGCTCACCAAATGTCTGCTGTATTACCTTTCCTTCTCAGCCAACATGAACAATCAGAGTTTATTTTGGAGTGGGTTGTATATAGTTATGTTTTAAGTGGCGAAATGTGCAGTAGTTATCCGGCACTGTGTACTATATGCAGGCGAGAGTTGGAGGATTGCACACATCTGTAGGACTCTCAAACTACACTGTGCTGCCAGGAGATGACATTACAAAGGCAAGTAGAGTGAATCTATCTGTGCGGCTCTTTCAGTGTAATTCTCCCCACGTGCACAGATTTTCCCCGGGTACACCAATTCCCTCCCGCAAGCCAAACAACTCGTTCACGGAATTAGCCAATGATCCCAAAAGTTCTCCGAGATGAAGAAAAAGGGGCATTCTTACGACGATTACGTTCATCATACACATCACAACAATTTCCAACGCGAATAACACAACACTGAGCGATGAAGTCGGCGTTGTCCAATTCACTGCCAGGTTTTGTTGGCGACGTGACTGCGGTGGCGGAGCGGCAGATTGGCATGGCAGGCGAACCGTGCCTAATTGAAGTGCCATTAATTTGTAGGGGGGGGGGGGGGAATTACGGGGCCCGAGTAATCCGTGGCTCCAAGCGATGGTGCGTGGCATGGAAGGGGCCTGGGTGGACCCATTGCCAGCGCACCCCGGGGCTGTGAGGCTGAGAGCTCGGCGTAACACAGGATCACGGCAAATGACCGCGTGTGTTCGGATAGAAGAAGACTTTACGTGTTAAAAAAATGAAAAAGAGGTCGTGGCAATGTATCGTGGTTGTTTAATGCGTAGAATTCCGCGAGACAAATTCGACGACGGTGAAAATGTTTAATGAAACAATGAGGAAAGTTAATTTCTAGACTTGAAGCTGTCGTGACTGCAAGGATTCATACTCTTAGGTTTTTTCGGTAAAGTCAAGTAGGTAAAAAATAATATAAATAAAATAATAATAAATGAAAATAAATAATTGAATCCCGACGTTTCAGAGGCAACACAAGTCTCCGCCTTCAGGTGGGACCGTCACAGACAAATTTACTGTATCAAGTAAATTGATTTATTTTCATTTATTATTTTACCTACGTGACTTTACCGAAAAAACCTAAGAGTAAGGAAAGTGAAGACAATTTTGGCGCACATATTCAATTTGCAAGGTGAATAAATTTCGCCTCAAAGAGCACGAGGTGTGAAAACGTCATCGTCGTTTTCCCATTTAATCCGCGCCAGTTTTAAGCGTGTATTCCTTAATTTCCGTGTCATCTTAACTTGAACCCACATGTAATGGCCCATGGCGTTGGAATAACAGCAACAGCAATTACCAAAGAAAAAGGCGCAAAATGTCGGAGTGATCTTAAATGTTAAAGCAGAGCAACATTAAGCTAAACATTTAAGGCGATTTCTTTAAAAAAAAATAAACACCAACACGATGCAACTGGTGTTGGCCAAACATGCCAATGCTGTAATGTACCCTTAAGTCATTCAAAAGGGATTACACACGGCAGCATGGCTAAACAAGCGTAAATAAATTCAAGTAAATACAAAGTAGAGATTTAGCCTTGCATTGAGGTAGTGCTTTGACATTTGGATGGGACGAAGCTCATAATTCCGACCTAATGCTGATAGAATTCAGTTTAAAGCAGATTGCTTTCACTGATTATCCTGTTGAGACTGATTCACTCCAGTAATTGCCACAATCGTTCAGTTGCTTCCTTTCCACGGTTATTGCTTTCACGCCTTCATACCTCGGCCCATTTAAAGGACTTATTCAACGAAATTGACTGTTTACTCTCACACATAATGTGGTCAGCCGACGTATTACATCACGCAATAGATATATTTTAAAAAGTTTTGCTGGCTGGCGCACGGATAGGGCGTCGTGATGACGTCTTACCACGCACATCTGCGTGGTGACGTCACCCGCATTCCACAGTGACGAGTCTGGTTTGTGCGTGCTGACGTCATGTCCCCCCCACCCATCCGCCGATTCCACGTGAATGAGCGGGCATTGTGAGTGGTTATTGAAGGGAAAATCGTTTCTCCCTTTCATACCTTTCTCAAACTGCTTGGCTTTGTGAGTATGCTGAACTTCTTTCGCACCGTATGTCGCACAACCGTCACAAATCGGAGGCCTTCCCTCCCGCTGCTCCTTTCGCAAGTCCGAATAACTTTTCTCAGTTCAATAAACGAGTTTAGTTCGCTGTGCTCTCGTTCGTACTCCCAGTTGCCGACTGCTGTGCATTGTGCAACTTCGTGCCCCTGTGCTCAGCAACAGTGACACCACATCAGTGTATTATATTTTTTGTAAACAGTCTAAGAACGTACAAGGTGGATTTTTCCATCCACGAGCTGACGACACCATACACAGTGGTTAACAAACCACAGAAATGACAGGTCATGGTGCGGGTACAAATTCAATACGCAATGTGATGTCAGCAAAAAAACATGACGAAGTTGACACTAAAAACGATCGCTCGAATGTAATGAAATTGGAAATGACTAAGAAAATGCAGGGTTCTGTGCTCTTTAAACGCTCGTGCCTCTGTATGGAGAGCGGTCGCGTTGCGCTTACGGCGCAGCGGTTACAAACCCGGCGAATATTGGAACCGGTCCTTTGAGCATCCCCTAGGTCGACTCAGCCTCAAATGAGCATCTAGTGTGGCGTGTGAACATCAGCAACTGGGGGAAATAAAGGCGGACAGTGCCGCCCTTCATAGGCGCTCGCTAACAGCACTACGCTCCGAGCAGTCTGTATTCAATGTGCTTGCAGGCATTGATGGTGCAACACGGGACGTGCAGTGAGGCACGCTGTGGCAAGATGAAGCAGCCGCAGACTTCTAAAAGCAATGCAGGTGTCTTTGTAAACGAGCTCTCCTCGCTGCACGAAAGATGTAGCGCGTAACGGGACATATTCAATAATTCACGAACGTAAAATGCAAATGCGGCCAAAAAAAACCAAAAAAAAATTGCACGGGGTTTTGTTTTTGGAATGTGGAACAACAAAATGGCATTGACATCGGGTTACGCGAGCAATTTTATGCGACGAGATTCCGTAAATTGTCTGTCGACATCGCATTCCATTTGCACGTGGATATAAACCACAGTCATGCCATGCGTGCCATTCACACTTTCTCGATAGAAGCCATCTGCGAGTTAAGAATGCAGGATGTATTTTTTTAATGAGCCATAATCAGAATGCAAGCACATGTTTTCCGTTGGCAATATTTTGGCTTGTTCGATACAGTCAAGTAGTATTTGCACGCACGGCGAGCATGCTTGCTTGTGCATGCGTATGCATGATTTGTGCCCGCGTCTCCGTGTGCCATATATATATGCGAGCACATACAATCCCACACACGCTGCAATCCCATCAAGCCCACCTTTGATTCACGGCCATGCACAGCACCGGTGTCAATTGGTATGTGAACCTGCCCTGGGCTTTGATTCCGCCTTAAATGAATACCCGATGTGAGCATCAGCACTGGGGAGACAGCGGTGGACATACAAAGTGCTGTACAAACACCCCCTCCCCCCACTTCATGTGCCTTTGCCGTTGTACAAATGCTCTCAAAATGCAGCGGATTTTTGTGAGCCGATATGCGTACACACTTCGGCTTAGCTCTTTATATATTACTAGCCTTTTGCCCGTCCAAGGACGGGTGTATTGCAGTAAATCTGAAGCTTGCAAGCGAAAAACAGACCGCGACGTGATATTCATTGCATCCATTCGTGTGCAATTTGTAAGGTGACACAGACCTATTTCATTTAAAGGTTCTAATCCCTTGTTCACCATGACGTCCTTTTTACTTCGATGTCTCAACAGCGTCACGGAGATCACGTGACGTGAGGGTTCTGCCTCTGTAGTGAGGGTTGTCAGTTGACGCTGAGGAGGGGGGAGGAGGCGCCTCGCCCCCCCCATGTGGAGTGACGTCAGTCGCTAATTATTATCAATGGGGGGTTGGGGGGTGTGTCTATTTGAAAGACGTCACCTGATAATGATCATTAATGAGGGGGGGTCGATGTGGAGAACGTCACCTGTTCATGACTTTAAGCTTTCGTGACTGCAGACCCAAACAATAGGTAACCTGTTCATGATTATTAATGAGGGGGGGCTGGTTGACGTGGAGTGACGTCACTGGTGCATGATTATTAATGAGGAAGGGTGGGAGGTGTCCAATTGGAGGACGTCACGTGCTCATGAATATTAATGAGGGCGGCTGGTCGACGTGGAGTGACGTCACGAGGGTTAAGGACATTCCTGGGTGATCATAGTAGGTATATTACGTATGTGCAAACATGCACGCACGTACCCAGGCATTATAGTTTTGCAAGTATACTCCCCATTGCAACATTTGGCTTGTCAATGGCTGGGACATCTGCCATGGTTCACATTTCTGCAGCCCTGGCAACCGCTCAGCTGTGCAAAATTCATTCTGTGCCATATTTCCAAGCCATTTACTGTTGAGCAAAGCCCCGCTGCATTGTTAACCCTGTCGTGTTTAAAGCCCCGGTCCGCAGACTGTGTCTGATAAATGTGCGCGACTTGCACCCCAGGGTCAGGGACCTAAAACTGCAAATGGTTGAGGGCTCGGTGATTTGCACCGTGCGCAGAAATTCGCAAGCTCGCGAGGAAGCAGAAATAACGTTGAGAGAAAATGCATCTTTAATCACGTGGATTTTAAATAGTCTTGTTATAACTTGGCTTTTTTTCTCGTCTGTACCTGTTATCGCAGATTAAACAAGGTGTTGCAAGTCCGTGATGCCCACAGCAAAAAATTGCTTCCCCTGCTTTGCTTCGTAATAGACATCAAAAGCAATAAACATTAAACCGAGCAAATTATTAGATTTGCAGAATTACTTTTTAAATGGAAATTTTTAATGCGACGAAACATTTAGGTTGGGCCAACTTGCCAGATGCGTTCCTGCTATGGAGTACAAATTGGCCAAAGTATTATTACTGTACAGAACCGGCGACGTCGTGGTGGCAAGTTCATTGTGCTTCCCATCACAGCACTCCTGGCGTGGCAATTGAAATAATGGAGCAAGTTTCTCAAATCCCTTCCCCGATTCCCACCCCAGCTTACCCACATTTAAGCACCAGGCAGTATTATTGAGTACACTGTGGTTAGTCGATCAGTAATATGCGTGTGAGTGGGGTAATGTGTGGGTACACGAAGACTCCGAGCCACCGTGCAAGACTGGGAAAAAATAATCATTTGAGGGGTTTTTTCTTGAGCTCCTTCTCGTAGAACCCTCTTCTGCGAGCTATGACAACGCGAGGGCAATTGCAGGGCTGCACCTTTACCTTCATTATTACAGCATTAGTCGCAATGTATTTTAGCCCGCTTTCCTTCAATATGTTAGATGTTCATTTGAAAATAATAAATGTATATATTTCTGTTGCTAATGAGACGCTCTAAGTGAAATAGCATTGTTCATCCACTGCTGAATGAGTTTCTTCCCACGCCTTGCAGGTTGTCGGATTTAATCAGCCATACTTCACCAAACTGGCTCGTGAGGGTCCATGCACTTTGCAAACCATTTTATTTGTGAAATTGTACAAGAGGAAGCCAAATCTTTTTATTTTTAAACCTTTAGCATAATTGTTTTCCCTCAACAAAATTTACGTACTATTTGATGTTCTCTTTAACGTTTAAAAATAATTGCCAACCGTTTCATTTTTAATACAGTGATCGTAATGGTTATCATGATGAAGAAAATAATCGTAATTGCTACATGCTTCGCCCAATGTACCGACTGCTTGAAAATCACTTGCAGCTAATATAATGAAACTAAATAACTAGCTTTTATGCTGAACAGTATTGTTATCGAGTATGTAGGAACAAAACTATTTTTTTATTTTACCAGGTAAGACTACTCAGCTATATAGCTCGTTTTCAGAAGCGACTTGGCCACAAATGACAGCTCAACGCAGTGGCTTATCACGTGACAATTATAGCAGCCAAATACTTTAAACGCACGGTGATTCAAACTATGGAGGGAAAAACCAGAGGACCCAGAGAAAAATCTACGTGACCACGGGGAGAACATGCAAACTCCCCAATATACCGGCGTCAGGGTCGGGATCGAACCCATGACCCTCCTACATGCCAGGCGAGGTAGTTAACATCTCGCCACCGAGATGTTAACTGTATAGGCCTATCAACTATATATTTTCAGGTGTTGGGGCAGTAGTGATTGAAAGCCTGGAATAGTGCGTGTTTGGTTTTACGGCAAATGCTTTGTGGGCATTGCAGTGGAGTCGCAATGGTGCAACAATTTCCAACGCCACACCGTGAATCTTCACGCCCGACGTGTGTGATTCGTCCGGTTGGCTCCGCGATGCTATGAATCTCCCACAATTCCCGACGAGGCAAGGTGGCCATCCGAGGGGCACGCAGCAAAGCAGCGTCACGGCGACCTTGGAACGGAAACAACTCGCCTATCCTTGCGGGAACATTGGCCAAGGACACAGTGAATTCACGATGCCACAGGCGTGCATTTTGCGATGTCACAAACCGAAAGTGGCAATTCGCAGGCCATCACAATTTGGACGCTTCCTGCCCACTCTCATCTGCACCCGATTTCCAACGGCGTCACGAATGCTGCCAAGAAACTTTGCGTCCATTAGGCTTGACGGCGTCATGAATTTAGAATGCGCGATGCCACCGTGCCAGAGGAATTCCTTCTAACAGGTCCCCGGACTTGCATTTTAATGTGTTTTTGTTGTTTTGTCAAGCAGTGTTGGATTGTTCTGTTACGAGCAGAAACAAAGTGTGATGTGCATGAAGCTCCACCCACCTCATGCTTTCCGTAGCCAGGACAGGGAGTTATACATTAACCTACCAGAGCCAGCCAAGGGTTAAAAAAGAAAGAGAAAAGAAAGACGACCAGATTTGCCTCAAATGATTGCTTTTTTCTTTCCATTTTTTCCCCTGCAAGCCCCTAAAATCCAGGAATTGTGCTATGCTTTTGACATAGCGCAAACTATTTCCCAAGGTACCCCGTGCATCACCTTGGTTCAGTGATTATGAAGAAAATAAATTATTGGGCGATGGAGTGATGTTATTGTTTCGCCCTGCCGATATTGCCAGATTGTGTGGCATATGAGAAAAGGTCACACGGCCACCGTTGACTGGGCGCGCTGCCGTGCCGATGCCCGCGCCTGTCCCCGGAATTGGCCGCGAAAATGTTCGTGCTCAACTCCTGCCGGCTCTTGCAAAAAAATCGTGGAAATTAATTGTTGATCCACGTCCAAAGCGTTTTTCATTCGCCGTGCACACAGAATACGTCTCAATTTTTATTTTTTTTGGCCGAGAATGAAAAGAGAGGCGAGGGATCGAGGTGCGGGAAGCGGGGCCTGTCGGTTTACGTGAGTAGACACTTGGGGCCGCTCGGGCTGTCCGCGCAGAGATCCCGGCGAGCAAAGGAAGCGAGCGTCCACTACTATGCCGGTCACACGGGTGGTGGTTACCAGCCATCTGGAAGGATGGCGCACGGGGCAGCAGTAGCGATCGCTTGGCATGAAACTGGCCACTTGGGGGAAAGAACAATAAAAGCGGATGAGAAAAAAACAACTGCACGCGTTGCCGTGCCTTACTTCTTTTTCTCTTCTAAGCTGCACAACATCACGTCCTATTATGCAACATTGGGGATCGCGTGTCATGCGCCGTGCTCCGTATTCGCCCAACGGATTGTTTTTTTGTCGCGTCGTTTAGTATTCGCTTCTGTTGCGTGCCGCGTTGAGCTCTTAGTGCAACGTATCGCGCGCCGCACCGCACCCAAGCGTTCTTTCTGTGTCGTCGCTGCACGAACCTCCTTCTCCGTCGCCGCGTTACCGAGTTGTGTCGCGTAGTACCGCGCCCGCCGCGCCCCTGTTGCACTGCCGCGGGGACGCGACGCATCGGGTTGTGCGGCGCCGCGTTGATGAACTGCATTTGGACGCGGGTGAAGTGCAAGCCGTGAGTGCGGTGTCATTTATATTCCGAGGAGGGCACCAGCCAGTGTGGGTAGCTCCCATGGCAATGGGTGATATGCCACTGCCGTTGTCTGATCTAGCAGACTCCGGCGTTATCGGTAGGTTACGATGGCCAGGATGTTATAAGCTAGGTTAAAGGTGCAGCCTGCAATTACTTGCTCACGGAACTGCTGATGGGAAGGCCTTCACTAGAGGGAGCCCAAGAGAGCTCCACTAGAGGGTTTTTGGCCTTCTTATTCACGCTGTAGAGATGTCAAGCGTCACTGTGGCAAGATGTTAAATACCTCGCGTGGTATGCAAGAGGTTATGGGTTCCTTACTGGCCTCGACGTCTTTACATTTGGTGTGTGCATGTCTCTCTCCCCGTGGCCGCGTGGATTTGTCTTTGGGTCTCCTCTAGTTTGTTCCCTCCACATTTATAGGCGTACGTTTAGCGTACTTGGCTGCAATACAATTTACATGTAATGAGCCACTTCATTGAGCTGTCATTTGTGGCAAGGTCGCTTCTGAAAAAAGAGTTACTCTATATAGTTCAGCGGGGCTTACCTGGCAAAGTAGAAATCGTGTAATGGTTTAAAAAATTGTTTCTTGGAATTGGTGGGAGGACTCATGCTTTACCCCCCTCCACACGCCGCCCGCTGATCGACTTGGCCCATACAATGTTCATCCCTTTGGGAAACAATTCGCGATTGATGTAAAGTCCACATAACAGGGATGGAGGTGCATTTTAAGAGAAGAAGAGGGGGTTGGGGTTGGGGGGATTGAAAAAAAAACGTACCGATTGTTTCAATTGCTGTGCTGGGAGATCGATCCTCTTGATTGAAAGTCCAGTGTGTTAACCATTATGACCATTGTACCACCGCAGCATCCCATTGAGAAGTAATCATGAATAAAGTGGATGTGTTTTACAACTTTCACGTATGTAAATAAAATAAACAATCGTAATATTGAGCACATTTATTTGTCCAGAGCCATATTTCAGAGGCGATGTCATGAGGGGCCAAGTCTTGTGGCGATGCTCGGGGTGTGGAGAGGTGCCGGTGACTTTCGGTCCGAGTCCCAAAGGCTGCGCGAAGCAAAGCTGTTTGTAAACGTTCCTTTGAACGTCTCGTGAGACGGGATGGACCGAAGGTCGTTTGGCAGAGCATTTGAGGCCGATGGAGAGGCGATTCTGCCGACAAGAACGTTACATCCTGGAAGGCCGAATCACGAGCAAGGATTTGGCGGCCGATCGCAGACGTCTGATGGGATTGTAAAATATATCTATTAAATATATCTATTTTACAATCCCGGTTGTGGTATCAGGTTCATTTTACGAGAGGAAAAAAAAATCCATTCGGAACGCTCTGAGAGAGGTGCATCACCACCCAAACCACGCCAGAGAATGGTCAAGAACTGATGAAGTTGCGACATCTTGCCGGACAACGCGCAGGCACGACTTGAAAACGCACAGGAGAGCAAAGTGCCATTGTGTGATTTTATACAGAATCAGAATCTTTATTTAGACTGGAGGAATCCGATGAGCTATGCAGCTCTTTTTCGCAGATGTCCAATCATGGGTGGGTCAGCAAGTCACAACAGTAAACAAAAAAAAACGATAGTACAAAATATAGAAAAAAGTAAGCAAGTCACCTAATAATAAAATCATATTTATATAATTACGATTCATAAATATTGGGAAAGGCAGCAAAAACAACAACAAAACAGTCCCAGACCACACCAAGATAACACCATACAGCACATCAACATTGAACTATCGATACACAGGCAAGGATCACAGTTACTACATGGCACAACCGTCGTAAACTGTATAAACCTATTCTATAGACTTGTCAAACGTTTGACTTTTCCACACTTCTTCCTCCGTTCTATGAATTCACAGATTTGTTTTATATAGCTACCAAAAGCGTGAGCAGATATCTAAGGCGATAAGCCGGGTATTCTAACCAGGCACTGTTGGCCCTTGTGAGAGAAATTGATTTTTTTTAATCTGCGAGATACTCGGATACATGGTGGCAATCAGGTTTCAAGTTTTGTTTGTGACAGAGATACTTCTCGGCTCAAATCGGGCACAAGCACCAGGACTCACCCTTACAAGATGTAACAAACAAAACCCTTTAATGATTTCCCATCAAACAGTTTGTATTAAACACTGTGCACGATTATCCTTGAAATCCCATGGGACGTGTTGCCCTGGCAACAGGATTTCAGAGCCACTTCTGGGCACAAGAAAGCTGCCGCTGGTGAAAAATCTAACTAAAAACATTAAAGGAAATAACATTTTACTTAATCCCCCCCCGCCCGCCGCCATAAAAAATACCAAAACAAACATTACAATTTCACCATGCCATTATTGGATTCATTAGCAATTTGTTTATTTTAGAATATTGGCTATAAAACTGCCATCCTCACATCTCCAAACAATGTAAATGTATTTTAGGTGCGGCCCTGTGATTACATCTTCACACCACAAATGGTGAAACGGCCTCCATTTTGAAGCGGCTATACGGAGACACTTCTAACGAGTACAGTATTTGTCTTACACTTCCACATCGCTGGTAAGACATCTTGAAAGAGGTTGGAGTACCCACACTTCACCCCACCACGTGACGCGCTGACAGTCTTACCTGTGGTGCATCCATTTATACTTCTGTGTGTGTGTTTTGCTGGCTACCCACACCGAGCCCCCGCATAAAGGAGACACATTAATATGAACATAAATAATTGCGTTAAGATGTATTATTTAAATTGCGTTGACAGACGCAGAGAGAAGCAGCGCACAAATTAGAGAACAAACGCCGGTTAAAGATACAATTTCAAATGTTGAGAAAAGTAAATGGGCCTGGGCAGAACAGCATGGCTAGACGGGACGATTGAGTGATGGTTTAGAATAATGAGGGAAGTGGCAGCCACGGGATCGAACGCGTTCCGAAGGACTTCCACCGAGGAGATGGATGGTGGGATGAAATCGGCTCTTGTACAGTGGATTATTACATCACTGGATCACGAGAGAGCGAGAGAGAGATGGATGGTGGTGATGGCTTAGAGAGAGGTCTTTCTTCCAGTGGTGTATTCATCGCCACGGAGGATGATTGTGATCGTCGGTTCGCAAACACTTGAGGCACAGACCTTCACAATTCCACGTAACCTAGGCCGCTGTCTCGGAAATGGTAGTGATACATAAATAAGGATAACAATGACAAAACGCCATGTAAATGTGAAAAGTGTGTATACGGGGTACTTGATTAGCCGCTGCAGAAATAATAATAATCCTTATCACCATAAATCACCATCGTTATAAACGTGTCTCACCGTCGAGCAGAGAACACAGGGTTGGTTATTGATGCTCGCT
Organism: Entosphenus tridentatus; assembly: GCA_014621495.2. Lineage (NCBI taxonomy): Eukaryota > Metazoa > Chordata > Hyperoartia > Petromyzontiformes > Petromyzontidae > Entosphenus > Entosphenus tridentatus. Next base: position 2,878,099 of record CM025629.2, on the reverse strand, counting down.
TTACAGCTATCGCCATGCGGATTATTTAACTGAAGCCAATCCATTTTGGTTTGGTGTTACCGTTGATAAATCTCATCCTCCCTGTAATTTATTTTCGTCCTTATTTCCATATTAATCTCGCAGCCAACCCACTTAAAGTTAGCTTTAAAAAAAAACATCTCATACCACCCCCCCCCCCCTGTTCAATGTGCCCTTGCATCATCTGCAAGCACAAAACTTCACAGAATAAACCCCGTGTAGTTACTTGCTTTGGAAAGACCGAGAACGGGGTGAATTTGTATTTACCCGCACAATAATGCACTCACTTTGCAAGACAACACTATAATTAGCTTAATTAAACATCTGCAGTTTATACGAGCTAAAACCCAGACTTATGTTATTGTATTTTTTCCCCCATCACTATTCATAAGAAGGCACTTAACCGCACAATGAAATGCATTTCAACTTTGCAACAAAGTAATTATTTTCCTCTTTCAAAGCAGTCTTAATTCATTTTCTGTTTTTGCACAATGAGGTTAATAATCTAGAAATGCATTAGCCACACAATCAATAGCACAATCATAGCTGTACCCGGCATCTCTCTAAAATGCTCAATTCCTCATCTTTGGCCTGCCACAGTCGTCTGCTCAATGCCACGTGCCCTCATTGCCACAGTCGTGTGCACGGAGAGCAGTGGCTTGGCACTGCTTCAGACGCTGATGAGTGGCAAGCGTGGCAAAGATTGCTTGTTATCGTCATTACTGTAATCAGTCATGACCTTTGATCAGCACGGTTGCCAACATACGGTGCAAAAAGAAGTTAAAAACACACACACACACAACTGTTCACTGCCGGATGAAGGCCTCTCGAATTGTCACCAAACTCTCGTGGTCTCTTGATGCAGTGATCCATCTGGCACTTGAGCTGACCTCGCCGCTTTATCTCCGAGGTGGGCGACTTCGCGGGCATGTTGTGTCCATCGGCTGACGTTCCATCACCAGTTCAGACTATTTCCCATCATCCCCTGTGTCCTGCCCAAGGGCAATATTGATTTATACTCCAAATTTATATCTGTGGCTCCAAGTATAACGTAATGCTTGTGTAGTGAGCGACTTCCGAGACACGACGTGTAGAGGGCTCCTTATTTATTTCTCACACTTACAGGCACAATCACTGAGTGACACATGTATATACAGGGCTACGCATAGCTGGCCCATCCACACAGCCCCATCGTCGGCATCTAACTATATAGCTGGCTGACTAATATAGCGATGACGACGATGGGAGCCGTACAGCGGATTGGCCATGCGACCGGACGATGGAGAAGAGATGACGGCGAAGACAGCGACGGCAGCCAGGACCCGGATGCCACGACAGCCCCGAACCTTTGGCCACGTCCTCCCTATATACTCCTGGGCGTGGCCAGGCCCCTGCCTCCGGCCACGTCCCCTTCTAGAGCCTTCGAGCAGGTTCCCGGAGCTCCCCGACTCCCCGCCTTTAACCTTTAACCCAGTTACGCTCCCCTTATTATAGTTGGTCAACAGGTGCTACCCTGTCGTTACACTTGTAACAATGTAAGTATAAATGTATATTTACGCGATCTAACCCAAAACAAACTTGTATTATGGATGATATTGGTCGCGAAAGCCTACTTGTTAAACTAACTAACCTCTATGGGGAGGATACTTTTCTTCAAACCAGAAAATTGGAAAAACTCCGAATTATGCGGATGGAGTTGTTGTCTTCACTGGCGTTCCTCAAAAGATGCAGAGATTCAAAAGTAATACCACACGCAATTAAAGTAACTCATCACATTAAGTCACTTAAAGCGAATCAAATGCTACATAAAGCTAGTGAATTGTTGCTAAAAGAGAGAATACAATATAATAGGAGTCACATTTCTAAATCACTAATGTCGTTACACGTAAAAACATTAGTAACAATGTCTCTACAGATTACTGGAATATAATACACACAATTACACAGCAATGAGCTGATAATGTATTTAACAAAACTAACAATACCCAAGTGAACACATTTGCTAGACTGACTAACAAACAACTTTCAAATAAAAATGAACATTTTATAAACAAAACGGTTATCAACATGACTGACGTTGAATTATCCAGCAATATGGTTTCAGTCCTGTCTAAAGGTCTTAACTTTGCTGTTTCCCCACGTGCAATCCCTGTCGATGAGATCATTGCTGAAGCGAAATCAGTCGTTAGACATCTCCCACATAATTAAGCTGAGATGACTAGGTGTGAGGTTGTTAAATTATTGAGAACATTCAAATGGCAAAAAAAAATTAGTTTAAGTGAAGCAAAAGCCTTATGAGAATTCAGAGCAAATAAAGATATAAAAATTATTGCTGCTGACCAACTGTGATGCCTCATGAGGATTACGGTAATACATTCAAAGTTTTGCTCCGTGAAGGTACCTACCTTAAAATTGAACGAGACACAACCAACACCTTAGAACGTAAAACAACAGCAATCATTGCCAAGTCACCAATTCCCAAGGGAGAGCAATAACTGATCAAATCAAGGGCGTCAAAACCATCAAGACTTTATGGGCTACCAAAGAATCACAGACCTGATGTCCCATTAAGACCCATAGTTAGTACAATAGGCTCTACCACATGCAAATGAGCACAATACGTAATTAAACAAATGCAGCCCTACATCGGCAGGACCTCTTTGTTCATTAAAAACTCTCGTAAATATAATCAAAGATATTAAGTTTAACTATAATGATATTCTCTTAAGTTTTGATGTGACTTCTCTGTCCACGAGGGTTCCAGTCAACGAGTCAATTAAATTACTTGATACTCTGGTACCAAACACAGGTTTAGACAAAGATATGCCACGACTTGCTGAAGACTGTCTAAAGAACACCTATTTCTTGTGGAAAGGTGACTTCTATCAACAAAAGGAGCAGCAATGGGCTCTCATTTGTCACCTGTGATTGCGAATTTGTACATAGAAGATTTTCAAACAAAAGCAATAGCTTCAAACACACTCAAACCCTCTGCTTGGTTTAGATATGTGCATGACACATTGGTGGTCTGACCACAAGGCAAAGATACACTTAACGAATTTCTAAATAATCTTAACTCGGAAAACCCATGCATCCAGTTCACCATGGAAGTGGAAGCTGATATAACTTTTCCATTTCTGGATATTCTGCACGGGTGCGGTTAAAATGGCAAAATAACACAGCATTTACCAAGGCAAAACACACACTGACGCCTATCTGAATGCAGTCACACCATCACCCGGCAAAGAAATACTCTCTCATCAAGACGCTCAAGCATTGGGCTAAGAAAGTGTCAGATGGTCATAATCTGAGAAATTAAATTAAACATGTTAAATAAGCGCTGCAATTGAACGGTTACAATGATGCACAAATCAACAGGGCATTGAAGGCCAAAACCAAATCAAATAACACGAGCGTTGAAACTGACCAATTAATAAAAACTAATAAAACACCATACATTGCGGGAATAACTGATAAATAAGTCAGATGTTTGGAAAAACAAAACATCCGAGTCAGATTTGTCACTGTACATAAAATACAGAAATGTATATCTGGTACTAAAGATGTATTACCAAAGCTATCAACAGAAGATGTATCCTGGATTAATTGCACTTGTGGCAAATGCTATGTTGGGCAAACAGGACGAATGATCAGCAGGAGACTAAAAGAAGACCAAAGAAATATGAAATATTCCAAAATACAACTGTCAGCAGTAACAGAGCACGTGTGCCAAGGACACTGAATTGATTTTGATAATGTTGAAGTTCTTTGCAAAACTAGTTACTACTGGGCAAGAAATTGAGAGAAATAAAAATAAATGTAATCGTTCGGATAGCTACAGACTTAGTGCTGTTTGGAAGCGAATCATGAAATAATACGTTGTTAAAATGCATGCCTATACAGGTCACCATGCTTCAATAGGGATTGCTGTTGGTACGGCTATTTTAGTGCACACAATCGACAGGAGTTACAAGAACAATGGGCTTGCATAATGTTGATGCATAATATACATTGATTACCATATAAATAACCAAACCGCCAATGGCTACCCAGTGTCATTTATGTGCATTCATTAATCCTTCCCCCACTTCGCGCAATAATGGCACACAAGTGATGCCATCACACCTATCCCTCTATTTAATGAACGAAGCAGGAGGATTTCTCCAAAAATCTGGATGTCGCCTGATGAAGCTAGGTGTAATTACTGGCAAAATGTCGTATTCAGATTGTAACTGTTCTGGTTTTGCTTAACCAACACACCCTGGTTAGTGCTGCACTAGTGTAGTGAGCGACTTCCGAGACACATCGTGTCGAAGGCTTCTTGTTAATTATCAAACTTTAAGCACAACACTGGGCGATATCATCTATGTAACGTTCTACGTAGCTACACAGAGCCGACCCTTCTACACAACCCCATCGTCGGCATCCAACTATATAGCTGACTCGCGCAGCGATAGCGACGATAAGAGCCTTGCATAAGATCGACCACGTGGCCGGACGACGAAGAGAAATGACGGCGAGCAGCGACGCAGGCAGGACCCGCAACAGCACCGAACCTCTGGTTCGGTCCCCCTTATATACACCCCAGCGCGGCCAAGCCCCGCCTCCAGCCACGCCCCCTTCTAGAACATTCGAGCAGGTTTCCGGAGCTTCCCGACTGACTCCGCCTGTCACCTCTACCCCTGTTATGCCCTCCTAATAATTAGACATCACATATCATGCCCATAACCGTGATTACCCCTTCAGGCCGACAGGTGGAACCCCGTCATTACACTAGTAACGAATTGACATGTTCTGTTTACGTGACAAACCTTACTAATTGGCTGTGTCGGGTGGTGGCGGGTTTAACGACACATTCATATATTTGCGCGATCTAACCCAAAAAAAACTTATGTATAAATATGTACATGGTATACAAATCATGTGTGCATGTGTGGTGTTGGTACCGGGGTATGCACACACCAAACTGACTGACTTGTAATACGTACCGGTGGGACCTAACCACAATACTTGTGGTCAAAATGCAAAAAAAATAACTCAGATAATGTATGCATTGTCCTTGAAATTGATTGGTCCACACCAGAGACAGCTTTCCTTAGAGCCCAGTCTCACATGGTGTTGGACCAGATGACGCCAAAAGGCGCACAATTCAAAGACAACGCACTATCAGAGTATGAGGGCTCGGGGTAAGCATTAACATCATGAGGCCTCCTTTGTCATTGCCCCTTGTTCAGAGCAGAGAGAGGGAGGGCAGAGAGCTTGACTGACTTGATATTTTGAAAACCCTCTACACTCTTCACACGTCAATTCAAAGCTATACTTTTTCAACTTAACATTTATTTGACTTAATATTTCCATGGTTTATCTGGGCCCCATAATTTAAAATATGATCACCGACTCCAAGCCAGTGAATATCCCTGTGGCCCCCCCCCCCCCCATATCTGCTCTGAAGAACTGAAGAAGAACCATTGAAGTGTCGCCCTACTCTTTATACGAGGGCCATTTAAGGTTAACCTGCATGTTTAGTTGGAAAAAAAAATTAGAGGGGAGTGATTGAAACTGACCCAATTTTTCAAGGTATTCCCTTGCTGCATGTACAGACGTGTCCCATCGGTGTTGTAATGCCTTCGTGCCAGAAGCACAGCATTCTTTAGGACACGGGCATTTCTAGTTGCCTCATTTCACATCCTCACCGCATGTTACCATCTTTGCATGCATACGTACTGCATTTATGTTTTGAGAATGTGACATTGAGAGAATTGATGGACTCACATTCTTAACTTTTCTTTGATTTCAAATGTATATATGTACTCACCCATCGTGGGTGGGTGGTGGCTTATTGGTTCAATTTCCGTGCTTTGAACCTCGCAAACTGAGTTAGATTCCTGACCATGGATAACAGAATTGGGGAGCGATATCTGAATGAGTCCAGGGAGCCCCCTGCACCACACCGCACTGACCTGCATGGTGAAGTATGGTCAAACACCTCTTTTGACCACAACAGTACGGGGAGGACTTCACCCATTAGTACATTGACAAAATGCTGAGTAAACTGTCATTTATCGTCAGTCACGTTATTATTTTCTCACCGATTCCAAAATATGATAATCATTTGAACATTTAAAACCCACGACAAAGATATTAAGTTGAAGTGGCATTTTTCAGCATCTCGCTCTCGATACTTTACGACTTAAACTCTTAGATATATAAATTACTTTACACATCATGTCGGCAAAGTCATACATCGTTTAATTCTTCGCAACATTTTAATATGCCGCCTTTTCCTACACACACACACACACGTATAAAAGCCCTTCACATGCAGTGAATTAATATTTTAATAGGAGTCGGGATTGAACAGAAGTCCTGACTGCGCTCGGCGAAACAGCTTACATCGCCGTCATCAAACGACAATGGCGCACGATTAGAAGCCACGTCGGAGTGAATTGCATCACCCGTCAGATTTCAGGCCCCGTTCTCCCCTCGGGGTTGTCGGCACGGCGGAAAGGGACGGGGGGGAGGGAGGGAGGATAAAACTTAAAGTGGCAGGGGCGTTATATTCTTAGTTCTTTCGGTAAAGTCACGTAGAAGAAAAATAATATAAATATAAGGGGCGGTTCTGAGGGAAAGGCGGAGCACGTGCCACCCCCCCCCCATGATCCGATCGAAATCCCTAATTTCGATCGGATCATTGGGGTTTATTAGTAATAAATAGGCAGAATATTAGAACGTGCCAGGGACTCCATGAGATGATAGGACAATAGTTTGAGTCCATAATTGGCAATAAGTAACGGCAAAGCAGTTACAAGTGACTTACAGAATTGTGCGCAGTTGCGTATACAGTACACGACTTCCCTTCAGCGAGCGCGATGCCGATCACACCACGCGGTTCGAATTCGACCCTCGATCGACGCCACACACGCGTCGAATAAAAAGCAAGTGACAAGTCCTTACTTACTAACAACTCATTACTTACTAACAACTCCTATAATTTTTAATTGTTGGAGGGGTTGCCCCCCCCCCTACCTGAAAATCCTGGCTCCGCCATTGCCCTCCACCTCACCGGATCTGCACGTGGCCGTACGCTTAGCCAATCGCACATTAAACAAACTGGGATTTACAGAGGTGCCAGCTCAACACCTTGAAATAGGGAGGTTTGGGGGGGGGGGGGGGGTTAGGCCGATCAACCAACCTGCCACAATTTAATCTTGCTTCTATTTCAAAGCGTGAGCCCATCGCTATGTATTAAAGGCTGGGATGGGGCTTAAAGGGGATGTGTGCTGGAAGCCTGCCACTTGAAAACGGGGGGGGGGGGGGGGTGCACATTGGTGCAGTTCTTGTATTTCGTTTTGAATGAGATTGCCTTTGAGAATAAGAGATTTTCTGAGATTACCGTGCAGATTTCTTTTGTTCAGCTTGAGATTCGCATGGTGTCTTTCTCTTGGTGGGTGTTTTTTTTAGTTTTTTATTTTTTGCCTCAGGACAGGCACAAGGACGGGGTTAGAAAATGGGATTGTGCGGAGGAGTGAGTGTGAGAGTGTGTGTGGGAGAGCGGGGGAGGAGACGACCCTGTTCCGTATCGTAAGGGCACGAGAAGATGAAGTGGTAAAGGGGAAAAAAATGGGCTTTTGCTAAAAAAAAAACCAGCTCGAGCAAAATTAATGTGTAGACTGAATAGAGCAACGTTTCTAGCACACTTGTGTTCGCTCGAGTCTTGCAGGTATATGTATGTAGCAGAGAGTATTTCGCAGTTGGTATGAAGGCCAAGGGTATTGCTTGTCCGTTCCCCATCTGGCAGAATGGCCTCAACTCGAGGACGGTCTAGACAATCCTTGCGGTGGGCTCTTTGGCCTACTCTTCCACACTAGCGAGCCTTCATGGAGGAGGAGGGAGTAGTCACACTTTACCCCGCCACACACAACCTGCCGATCGACTGACTACTCATTTACACTGCTGGGGTGGAATGAGGCGAGGGGAGTTTAAGCAACTTTCCCCAATGTTCCATTTGCCACGCTGGGAGAATAAACTGGTGACCTATGGATTGCAAGTCCAGTGGGCTAACCATTCCATCGCTGTGGACTCCCGTACTAGAGTCTACAGAACCTACAGTTCAGAAATTCAGGGTCAAAGCTCAACCATCGGTCAGCTCCCTGAAGGAGATGCTCATTGGGCTTATGTGTGTGCGTGTGGCACACGCGGATCCAGCGATCGTTACGCCCGCTGCCTGCTGAGATGCTCGGGGCATTTTTATTGTTTTATTTTATCTCCCAAGCGACTTGCTGCTAAGCGTACCTCTCTACCTCTGGCCACAGGGTGACCTTGACCTCCATCCCAAAACTAATGGTTTAAAAGACACCAGCAAAATAAAAAAAACTGTCCCAAAGTCAAGGCCAAAAGACGTAAGAACGATGCCCTTATTATGGCCGAGTGTACATACACACGTGCACGCGCGCGTATACAAGACGCTTGAAGGCCGACTTAAAGGATCAGCATTTCAGACCAATTACTCTAAATTGTTAATGGTGCCTCTTGGAGTGATAGCTGTTAAAAGCTGGGACCGATCAATATATGTAAGAGCTAATGGCATAGGCCTTAAATGAGGGTTGCATTAAATGAGTGCTGGCAAGGCCCTGCAACATACGCGTCGCTTGTCATCGTACCGCATTGTGGGCAGCTGGCAACGATGTTAAGAGGGATCTGGTCCCATCCAGTTGCTGCACACAGCGGGACGTGTATTAACATGCCAATTACACGGGCTATCAATCACATATTAATCGTACTCTTCCACCTAAAGTACTTTTTTGCGATTGCCTGAGCATAAAAAAACATGTATATGAAAAATGCAATTTTGTAAGTGAAAAAAATAATAATCAGTTGCACACGCGGGCGTGAGTTTGAAAATAACGGCGGCTGCAAATTAAGTAATAATGGAAGCTGTTCGTATTCGCACCCAGCAGTTTCTCATTTGAAATTCCCAGGGAGGCTGCTTTGTGCGGTTCAAATTCTCCCCATGTGTTGTTCCCAATTTAATTATTAATTTGCAGACCGATATTTTTCGCTGTACCGTGGCGCTACTTAATGGCGGACGGTTAAATCATCCTAATAGTCCTTTGCTTCCCCGGTCTCGAACAATGCAGGGCTGCAGTGTTGGGAATATGAATCAAAGTGACAGTTCATCCCCTCCATCCCAACTTGGCTAGGTGCTGCACGTTTATTCTCATTTGTTGCATGTATACATTTCCATAAAGTCAAGGGGGCCTAAATATCACAAACTCGTGGCTTAGCATTCTACACGAGGACTGCAACCGGTATTTTAAAGTGCAGTCTGTGCACCCTTGTGCATATACTTGCACGCCCAGTGTGTTGTCCGCCACGTTTGTTCATTAACATGGCTTCGCTCTCCTGTGGAGGTACACTCTGGCATCATATTACATCTATAAAACACAAAGAGACTGGGCAGACCCACACACACACCCACACTTGTATATTACGACTGCGTTCACGCTCGAGAGCATCACTTCACGGATAATAGCAGACGGTTGAAATGGAGCTTTCGGGAATGTTCGTGACCTGGGTGGCATTCTTCGCTTTTAACATTCGGGTTGCCATCACTCCTCAAAAAAAATGTCTGCCACTCCTTGCAGACTTCACCACGCACTGCCAAGGGCGGCTCACCTTCATCAAGAGAGCATTTAGTCATTCTGTTATCTCCTAGAGCCATCGGGCATGGCATGTTGTTCACTGGCGTGGCGTCTAAGGTGCCCCCTGTGGCGTTGAATGGTAGCATTATGGCTTTCCTCCCCCCCCCACCCCTTTTTCAAGGCGTGACCATGCACGTGAACCGAAGGTCGGACGACGACTGCGAACTGCTGCGTCCCCTCATTTGCAGCGGTCGCAGTCTCTCTGCGGCGACTCTCAAAAGCCGGGGGCTGGAGGCACAGATAATGCGCACATTACCCGCGCGCGGTGAAGATTGTGATCGATCTGCGCACAACGTTTTGGTGTCTTTAAGCAAATGCGTTTTATAGCACGGCACTATAAGTGGGGGAGGGGGGGTGTTCCAGATGTGCATGCATTTGAATAACCCACCCATTAGCTACGGTGGCGAAAAAAACCTCTGCTTTTATGTACAGTGCGGGATTTTTGAACAGATGTTTGCTCCACGCAATCGCTCAGTCTCGGCGTTATTCAGATTTTGTCCTTTTGAGCTGCCTTTTTCCCTCCCTGCGCAATAAAAGAATAATAATCACGTGAAAGCTGTTTATTCGTTATAATATGCGTAAATATATACGCTTTACCTTCGAATTGCAGATGGCTATTGATGTTTTCCATTGTGTGGACAGACTCATTACATTTTATGTTCAGAATGAGCGATATTGGTCAAGTTTCAGGTTGAATTCCTCTGACGAGCTCCCACAATGTACTTGGATGCATGTCGACGCATCGTATGTATTTATTCCGAAAGACGAACAGCTGTTCTTATACCGCGCATTCATTTTGCATCACATATGCAAACCTATTAGTTTGCGTAGGCCAAATGAACGCCATTCTATTTTTTCTGTTGTAAACGTCACAATTATCTAAGTTTAATACGTTCCTTAAGGCACAGTGACGTCGAACATTAATTTAGGAAATATTTTCTGAATGAGCCAGTGCAGAGAGAGAGAGAGAAAAATGTGTTTTTGCAAACACACGATTATCATACATGTTTAATTTTTACTTTCACGCATGCCAGAATCATCATGATATAAAAATTTTTTACTGTATAGGCTTTCACGGTTCAGCTGTACAGCTCTCTGTCCGACGTTTCGCTCCACGTGCTGGCGGAAGCTTCTTCAGGGACTGAATTCAACGATGTTGTAGTACACCCGGCAAACACACACCAGGGCCATACATTTATCTTTGCTGTTGACAAAAAAAAACACGATGGCTCTGCATTTTAGACAAGTGAAGGAATTTAGTAGAACAATAACATTGACTTTTTTTCCAATTAATTTTTTTTTCAGCTTTGGGTAATCGTAGGGCAGTGTAAGACTCTATTATGCCCAGAGGGGATAAGATGTGTACAAGAGTTGCTTCTGTATAAAAGCATGTTTCTTGAGAATATGCCTGTGAGTATGCTCACATGTCTTTCTGTGTGTCTACAAAGTGCACCTGGCCTGGCACACAGCCCGTGGTGACGTCATCGCCACTCACGCACGGCCATGTAGGCACTGTCGCCCTCCAACAACAGCGGAAGGCAGAGGAGCACCGCTCACAAAAACGAGCGAAGCTTCGGGTGGCTAAAACACAGCAAGCTGGCACAGTCGGGAGCACAGGTGGTGCATCTGCCAGTCATCTCAGTCAGTCACCCATGGCACCTGGGTTCGTCCCGTGACCTTCTGCCAGCGAGCCTTCGACGATTGACGTGACCTCAAAGTGCACCTAGCCTGGCACAAGCATGGCGGCGACGTCACGACCACTTAGGGGCGAATGGCTGCTGTTGTTGGTCAAAACATGTTTAATGCCATGCTTAGTAAACTGCGTTTTTTAAAAATGAAAGATGCAATTTAGTTTTCTCTCGACGTGGCACCTGGTATTAATGAGCACTTTCGGCACTAATTTACTACCCTATGTGCAAATTTAATTAGAAACCTTGAAATTGAAAATGTATCACTGCATTCCCCTCCTATAGTTTACACTTATCTTGCATTCCTCTGCTACATATTTTACTCCAAATGTGAAATATCCCATTTACTACACACTTCAAAAGGCAAAGTTGTGATTATGTGTGTCTGTTCAAAATGTTTAGCGTACTTCCCGACATACAACAAACTTGAAATTTGCCATGTGGGTACTTTCCAGACTGTACACCATGCAAACATTATAAAAATACACTTTTTTATTTGGGGGGGGGGGGGGGGGCTCAAAAAAGCATATATATTTTTTGCACGGCAAGTGAGCTGTGACGTCAAATCTGTCATGTGACCCGCGCATGTGGAAGCATAACGCATTGTAGTGTAGTGGGTAGCGCTCCGCTGCACTACGAACCCGGCCACCCGAGTTCGATTCCCGCTCACGGCCACCACCGGTGACGATTATTTTAACCGGTCCTGGGCCTCCCCTAGGTCGACACAGCCTCAAACGAGTAACTGGTGTGGTGTGGGAACATCGCCACTGGGGAGACAAAGGCGGCCCGGCGTCGTGAATCCAAGTCCCGGGCGAAGCCGGGTAGTAAAGCTAGTTATATATATCCATGCCTGAATGATCAAGCGCGAGGCATGGACAGATGGATGTCTCTCTGCTGATAGTCATGGGCTCGTTTCGGGAAAATCCACATTCTTATGGCAGGGACAAGTGCATGCCTGTATATGGTGTGATCGCTGCTGACTTCCCACAACGTGGCGCTCACCAGGTGGTTGCCTGCTTTATACACCCTGGAGGAGATGGTGGGCCGAGCCAACTCGAGCCACAATTTTAAAGTCACGATTGTGCCCGCGGCCCTTCATACAACTTCGCTTGCATGCTCAGCTATCCAAACACAGCCGACAAAACAAACAGACATATCCGATTTTTAATAGCGCGATTGTCTCTCACCCAGCCGGAGCAAACACGGGTGCGGTATTTATTTACGCGCATGCAACAACAACAACAGACGCTGTCTTTCCGACAGACCTGTTCTTCAGCTGAGGACGGCTGCTTGCGTCGTGGCCGAAACGTCGTGAGAATTATTTTATTATGTTAAATTTGTATTATTTTATTATTTCCCTTCTACGTGACTTTACCGAAAGAACCAAGAAGATGAATCCCTGCAGTCACGAAAGCTTTAAATCGAAAAACAACAACAACAAAAACAACCAATGCGCTAATTATCTTCCTTCGAGCGACACACGCCACGATTGGGTTGCAGGGCAATTGCAGCGAACGCGAAGCTTCAGATCTGTCCACGCGCGAGATATCACTCCGATCGCCGACTGCAGAATTAAGGATCAGCGGTGTTATCTCTCTCGTGCGCGGAGTGCCCACTTGCAGACCTCTCCCCACCAACCCCCGCCACCCCCAATTTTAGGTATGTTGGGGGGGGCTGTCTGCGGGGGTGTCTGTTTGGTTTCTGATGTCTGCGCGTGGCGTGCGGGCTTGCGGGCGCATGGAGACGCAAGCGACGGCAGATGGGCATGTCTAACCCCCCTCCTTGGCCCTAATTATCTCCCCTCAGTGGGGGGGGGGGAGTGTGCCGCCTCGTATGGGTTTTGCACAAACAGAAGAAGAAGAATAAAAAACCCGTTTACGCAAACATAGATAGATGTGTGTGTGTTCATATGCAGAGTTTGGCGCGGGTGGGGGGGGATGTTGCCACTGTGGTGTTGATGGTCAGCGCGCTGTACCAGCGATGCAGAGACGTCTCGGGTGAGATTGAACCTCCCGGCGTGGCAGGTGAAGCAATGGGGCACGTTTCCTAAAGCCCTCCCGTCTACCCAGCAGTGTGTACAATGGGATCCACACGTCGATTAAAACGTTCATTTTTTATGTATCCCCATATGCCGAGGGGCAACGTCTCCTTTTATTTTATTTGGCTACATTCTGTCACGACGACGCCGATCGTTGTTGTGTGTTGCGCGCCACAATAGGGCCCATCGGCAAAGTCGCGTTATGATGAAGTTGTTGGTAACGCATGCACGTCAAGTTCGTACTTTGGAACTTCTTTCGCACCGTACGTAGCTGGCCGTGCTCATCGGAGGCGCGGTACGTTTCCCATCTCTTCCGAGACGTTCTGGCCACGGTGGCAGACGGAGTCGGCCAAAACGCATTCTAGAGATGGGGCCTCTCTGGAACTCCCTCTCGTTGAGATCCATCCACCAGCAACGGCGTGACGAAGCCATTGCAGGGGCTGCACCTTTACCTTTTGTTTTTATTTGTTACGTATCATGGAAGAAAACAAAACATGCACAGATATGTGAAGGGACTGTTACGGGCCGGGGGGGGGGGTCGGAATACAAATAGATGTTTAAAAATAATAATAATAATAATAAAGAAATTGCCAAAGCTGTAGGCGGACAGCTGGGGAAGGCAACGTAATGATGATTGAACGAGACAAATGTAATTTGCATGCGAGGAGGGGGGCGGACGCGGGGGGGGGTCATGCATGTGTGAGATATTCTTCTGCTGGTGATTGAGATACGTCCGTTGATGAAGTGCTGTGGTTTAAAGTGCTCGGAGTGTGTGCTTACTCGTGAAAATTCTGATCTTGTCAGCGTTGCCGTGGTCCTCGGTGCGTGCACGCGTAGGCTTATCGTAATTGTATCTTAATTTTCCCTTTCTGCGATTGAATGTGTTGCGAGCAGAAGTAACGGTGCCCGGGGACCTTACATGTGTGCCCTCTGTGTTCCCGTGTGTGTGTGCGGCGTGCGTGACCGCACCCGTATGTTTCGTTTCTCCGCCTGTGTGGGATTGTGCGTGTGTGTGTTTGATTGTGTCCGAGGAGCGGTGGTGTAGCGGTTAGCGCTACGCTGTGCCACGAACCCGGCGATCCGAGTCTTGATCCCGCTCACGGCCACCAACACTTGTGACGATTATCTGAACCGGTCTTGGGGCCTCCCCGTGGTCGACTCAGCTTCAAATGTGCGGTGTGTAAAAACATCGCCACTGGGGAGGCAAAGGCGGCCAGGCGTGGTGCTGGCCAGCCACCCTTACCCGTGTGCCGTGCCGGCCTTCATATGTGCTCGCAAACAGCACTTGCCCCAACAGTCTCTTCAGGCTACACGGGAGATCTTTGTCTTTGCGGTGGAGAGTAGTGTGGCAGCAGTTCGCGCACTGCATTGTGGGCCCAGCGACCGGAGCTCCATTTCCACGCACGATTCCGGCTCATAACAGTGACGAATATTCGAACCGGTCCTGGACCTCCCCTAGCTCAGCTCAGCCTCAAATGAGTATCTGCTGCGGTGCGTAAACATCAGCGCAGGGGAACCGGCCTGGTGTGGTGTTGACCAGCCACTACCCCCTTGTGTGCCCGTGTCAGCCTTCAATAGGTGCTACCCGTTAACAAAATTGTCTGTTGAAAGCTCAACGGGGGAGGGGGGTGTGGGTGGGAGGGATGTTTGTCTTTGTATGATTTGCCTGAAAACCGACGATAATGAAATGACAAATGGTACACTTTAGTTAAACAATCGGAGGCCGTTGGGGTCAAAGGTTTAAACATCCAGCTTTTACGTGAAGAAAGGGATGGGGGAGTTGGTGGCGGAGAGTGGGGGTGTAGGTATTTTAAGGACACGGTGACAGCCATCATCTCGCAGCATTCGCATGACATGTTTTATATTCAACAAATAAAAACAAACTTCGGGAGTGTGTTTTTTTTATTGGACCGTTTATTTTCAGCACAAAGGAAAGGTACACTTTTCATTAATTATTCACACGATTTGTTTTTTGTTTTCCCCCTTCCTCCTCTCCTTTTTTTGTGCAAAACATTTAAATGCACACACGGGCTCCCAAAGCGACTCATCAGGGAGATACATCAAGGCACACGCTGCCATAAGGCAATCAGATATTTTGGCTTTGGTTGATAAAAAAAAAGCTACCGCTTTAAAAAGTAAATAAAATAAACTAAAATACAGAGGCAGCAATAATGACACAGACGATTGTATAACACTCCAATCAATGCACCAAAATTAGGATTAGATTTTGACGTGTAAAAATGCAATGTTATTTAAATGAAGGAAACTTCCCTTAGGCTAATGCAAACTTAGCCTTAGCCTAACCTTTCGTAACTCTCTGTGTGTGTGTATATGGGGATGCATGCTCGTGTGTGTGCGCGCGCATGTATTTGCGTGCCGTAATTCATGCGTGCTTGTTAATCTGTAGTGATCGTCTGCCATGAATATGTATGAATTCGTGTGTGGATGTGTGTGTGTGTGTGCAGTTGCGTAAAATTAAGAACCAATGCATATTAGCGAATTTTGGCCACATAAATTGAAGTATGTTTCACCGAAATTATATATATTATTTTGATAAGTATATACATGTAGCGAGCACGTTCTTACACTACAGCAGAATCAAAAATAATTTTAGGTTTGACACCCACTGAACTGTGAACGGTAAGGGAATAAATAGATTGAAAAAAAACCGTGGGTACGGAGAAACGCAACATCCCTCTGCATAGCCCCTCCAAAAACATCTTCGACCACCGCCATCCTCCGCAGTCTCCGGAAAAAAAAAATCCCCAAAGAGCGGTCTCCGAACCAACGTGGCCCGTTCATAATGCGTGGCGGCACAGGACAACCCCGTCTCGACTGCCGTGCGTCGTGCGCAGAGAACATTGCGAGACCGTTGCCGCGTGCGCCAGGGTCGGACGCAGTTTTGTCCGCGCGAATCGACGTCGTGCGGGAGACGCCTTTTCGTTCGTACCCGAGGCTCGTCACCGTTGTTCTCCTTTTGTGAACCTTCTCGCAGTTGCAGTTGCGGAAGCTGCAAATGGAATCATCTGAGCCGCTAATCTCCCGTCCGCCCCCGGTGTGTGTGTTTCTTTTAAAACAATCACAACCATTTGCTCTGCTCTGCCGCATGAAATGGTGTGGATCATGGGGGACCGTGCGGGATTTGCTGTACCTTTGGGGAGAAAGAAGCAAAGTGTAATAATCACACCGCTACTTTTTTTTTTACCGAACACCATGGTAGGGTGAGCAGGAAATTGCGGTGATGCAGCTTTTTTGCCACTTTCAATTTGAGGCTTTCCCTTCTGCCAGGTAAACAACAGCCATCTGCTTTCGAGGGTATATTTTTTTTGGGGAACACAAGTCCAAGTTTTATAAAGTGTCCCCGCGGACGATTACAATTGACGTGCCTTAAAGTTCACTTGTGGGCCGGGGCCCAAAAATTGAGGACACCCACAGCTTCATAAGTCACCGCATTCCAGGCTTTAGACGCCTACACTTTTGCTTCAACCGATCGTCAATGCCACGTCTGAGTGGGAGAGACGTCTTTTGACCCCGATAAATTCACGAGCAAAGTGAGTCGAATGTCTTGCGATTCGCGCGAAATGCAGACTGGACTCCCCCCCCAAAAAAAACACAAGAATGCCTGACGTCTGTCTTGCTGAAAGCATTTGAACTAAAAACCTTACGGATAATTAATGACAGCAGCGTTAATAACAATAGTAATAATTTACATGAGGACATATTTTCGGGTAGCGTGTACTTAAACAACAAACAAAATATTGGGAGATTTTCAATGCCTTCAGCTGTTCCCCCTCCCCTCCATTTGATTACAAAAAATAACGACTTGCCTTCACGCCCCAGCAGACGCAGAGAGCAGGCAAAGCACCTCTTCGACGAGTCTGATTGTGGCTGGGCTGTCATCGCTATGCATTTCTGCTAAGATCACAAGTCTCCGTACCCTGCTGAACGCTTGTTAAGTGTAAAAAAAATACCCCCCAAAAATGTGAAACTCCATGCGATGTAAAATGGAAACGTGAATATGTACAGTGCTTCCATTCAAATGCAATCGATAGCGCTATACTCATGGTCATTCGGTCGATGTGTGTTGATCATTGCCATTGGCTTGAAAAACTGCATTCCAGTAACCCTGCAGCAACAGTGCATAAATATTTAAAACAGATTCTTGATTTTTTTTTTATACAGCAGTCTTATCTCTGGACAACAAAAGCATACGCAACTTCTTTTTAAATCGTATTTCCCCAAATAGGTTATCGAAGCAAAGGCTGTTTAAACATTAAAAATAAACCAGCCTTAAGTGTTATTTACCTAAATAAGCTTTTACAAATGCAGCGAACGTTACCTTATAGTGTTTTATGCACAACGAACAGCGAGCGATAGTTTTCGGCACCTTTATGTAAGCAACATAAACCACTCAACCAAAGGTAACACATTTGTCAATTTTAAAAATACCCATAAACCACACTAAAAGTCCAAGTGCTAATAAAACGTATACAGTTTCGTCCTATAGAAACAAAATAATTGGTTCCAGTTTTCGACAGTCCAGTGATATATTAACAGTATAAAATATTTGATACATTGATGTCGTGTTCAGTTGTGTTCATCTTCTTGTTCCTTCCCACCCGCCTCTTGTTTCGTTCTTTGTGAAACGTTTCGCGTTATATATTTATGCCGTCGATTAATTTTGCCTCTCTCTGCTTTGCATCGACAAGTCTGGGTACGTACTCCCGTGCGAGCGGCGTGATTATCGTCGTAGCCCTCCTGCTCTGTGCCACCTTAGCGACGCTATTATTATAACAACAACAACAACAATAATCTGTTATTATGGGGAAGCATGACGGGACGCATCACGTGTGCGAGTAGTCAGAGTCCGGAATCCCGCTGTCCCTGTAGCTGCGGTTGCTGCTGTTGCTGCTATTGCTCGTGTCCCGCTGGTAAACCATGAGCTCCCCTCCGCGCGCCGGCGGGAAGATGGTCCGTATGGCGTACGCCGACTTGGCCACGCCGGCGCAGCACGGCTCGTTGAGCGGCACCGCCTCGAAGCGCGTCTCGCAGATCTCCAGGATGGAGCCGCCGCCGGGCTTGGTGGCCGGCTCGTAGTAGCCGACCTCCGCCCTCTCGTCGTTGTCCTCCTCGTCCTCGTCCCCCACGTCGCCCCCGTCCTCGGCGCGTCCGCGGCTCCAGCTCTGGCGGCGGCCGCCCTGGCTCCACGCGCGCCCCCGGCCCCTCGCCGGGCGCTGCTGCGCGCGCCCGTACAGCGGCTGTCCCGCGGAGCGGCGCGACCCGCCGTGGCGGCGGTGGTGGTGGTGCACGTACCAGCAGAAGGCGGCAAGCAGCGCCACGAAGAGGGCCGCCGCTACCGCGCCGCCCACCATCCCGGCGAGCGGCAGCAGCGATGGCTGCTGCTGCCGCGGCCGCTGCTCCTCGCCGCCGCCGCCGCCGCCGCCGGGCCCGACCGCCGACGAGGCCGCCGCGGGGCCCTTGCCCGGGTGCCGCGCCCCGGCCTTCTGCAGCCGCGTCGTGTCGACGTTCACGCAGGTGCCGTCCGTGGGCCGCTCCTCCGCCGTGCCCTGCTCCTGCGCGAACTGCCCGCGGCGTTGGACCCCCTTGGCGTGCGGCAACGGGGTGGCGCAGATCCGATAGGTGGAGCGCGGCTCCAGGTTCGCGATGAGGAACTCGCCGGCGCCCAGCACGGTGGCCTCGTGGCTGTCGAGGTGCGGCTCGCTGGCGGACGGCGGGGGGCCCGCACCCCTGGCGGCCAGGCCCAGCCGCACCCAGCTGACGCGGTAGGCGGCCGTGGGCGACGAGCGCGCACCCGCGTCCTGCCAGTGCAGGCGCACGCTGTTCTCCCTGTCCGGGCACGGGGAGAAGACGAGCTGCGTTCCGTCGGACATCGGAGCCGAGATCGTGCCTGGCACGTGGATCCTCGAAGACGAGGAGATGACCTTGGCGTGGCCGCCGCCCTCCCTCCCGTACGTGAATACGGACGACGATGTGGAGGAGAAGTCATCGGCTTCCGTCAGCACCGTGGCCAGCGGCATGGGCGGAATGCCGGCCGGCGCCATCCCCTTGGAGATGCCGATGCAAGAAATCTCCTTGAGGCCGAAGTCGCGGATGAGCGTCCCCTTGAACCGCTCCGGCGTCTGGCACGTGAGCCCTCTCGCGTTCACGTTGGGTCTGCTCCGCAGCCAGTTCCGCAGCCAGATGAGGCCGCAGTCGCAGTGCCAGGGGTTGTTGCACGCCGACAGGTGGCTCAGGGACTCGAGGCCGTTGAAGGAGCCCTGCGACAGGCTGCGAAGCCCATTCCCGGACAAGTCGATCCTCTGCAGCTGCTTGAGGCCGTAGAAGACGCCGGGCGGAAGGCGCGAGATCTGGTTGTCCTGCAGAATCAGCTTCTGCAGGCCAAGCATGGGCAGGTGCGTGGGGACGGTGGTGAGAACGTTCCGAGCAAGCGACAGCTCGGTGAGCGACGGCAGCCCCGAGAAGGAGGAGGCCGAGATGCTGGCGTCTCCCAGGATGTTCCCGTCGAGCGCCAGGCGGCTCAGGTAGGTCAGCTGGCCGAAGATGCGGTCGGGGATGCGCGAGATCCTGTTGTCGTCCAGCCGCAGCTCCTCGAGGCCCCTCGGCAGGCCGCGGGGGACGCTGCTCAGGTGATTGCGGGAGAGGAAGAGCAGCTTGAGGCGCGGCGTCCCGTGGAACGTGGCGGGCTCGATGCCGGCGCTCGACACGGAGTTGTCGTTCAGGTGGAGCTTCTCGAGGAATGGCGTGCGCTCCAGCACCACGCCCGGCACCACCTCGATGTTGTTCTCCTGCAGGTGGAGCTCACGCAGGTTCGGGGGCAGGTGCGCCGGGAACTCCTCCAGCTGGTTGTCGTACAGGTAGAGGACCTCGACGGACGACAGCGCCTGCAGCATGGCGGGAAGGCCGGCGTTGGTGATGCGGTTGTTCTGCAGGTAGATGGTGGTGGCGTCTCGCGGCAGCCCGCTCGGCACGGCCGTGAGACCGCGGTCGTTGCAATAAATGAAGCCGCTGTTGCATCGGCACACAGCCGGGCACGAATCCGCAGCCGTCTCGGGGCACAGCAGCAGCAGCAGCAACTGCAGCAGCAGCAGCAGCGAGTGCAGCAGCGACTTGCGTGCTGACGGCAAGGGGGAGCCGGGTCCGGCCCGTTGTGGATTCGGACATCGTGAGCGCCTCGACGATGTTCCGCGGTGACATCCGACCCCGCCGGCTCGCGAAGCCGTCGGGTTCCTCCGTGACAATTCGCGTCCATGGGCCGCGCCGACGGAGTGACCCGTTCCCGCCGCCATGTTGGGCCACGTGCGCACCACGCGCTGTCCACCTCGCAAAGTCCCTTCCTTTAATGGCAGTCGTTAGTCAGCACTCGGACGAGACGGATTGGGACGTCACGGATAATGTGCGCCAGTGGCCTGGTTCCATTCATCGCCTCTGCAGGCGAAAGATGGTGGGGGATGGCGGGTGGGGTGGGAGTGGGGGGGGGGACATCAAAACATTCATTAGCATCCCTGCAAAGTGGCCCTTGCGGCACGCCGAGAGCCGCCTTCACTTTGTACTGCCCACTAATTGGCTGTCTGGTCCGCCCCGGGCCAGCCAGCGGTTGGGATATCATTACTGCCACAACATCGCTATCGAGATAACACGTTGTCACCGGGGC
This sequence comes from Entosphenus tridentatus, assembly GCA_014621495.2. NCBI lineage: Eukaryota > Metazoa > Chordata > Hyperoartia > Petromyzontiformes > Petromyzontidae > Entosphenus > Entosphenus tridentatus. The sequence continues at coordinate 2,856,982 of CM025629.2, read as the reverse complement.
AGCGGATGCTTGCACTGGGCTCTGTGAAAATACACGAAAAAAGAGAAAAAAAAAGAAGGGAGTGAAGGAGGGTGGGGGAGGGGGGCGCGGGGGGAGGGAGGGGAGGTGGGAGGGCAGTCCGTGCAAAGGGGTCTTGTTGGGTTTGCCGGCGGCGGAGAGAGTTGTCAGAGCAGATGCCCATGTCCTTTGGGCAACTCCGTCGGTGGCCGTTACCAAGAAGCCCGTGACAGGCCGTCTGGCTCTCGATCAGCTAAAGTGTCGATTGTGGAATGCGCTTCTCTCCTGCATCGGCCTTCTCCACAGAGCGGTGCCATCGCGGCCTCTTTTAAGGGGGCACCACGGCGCAATTCGTCATTTTTTTCTCTTCAATGTGAAAGAATTAGCGGCGAGAGTTCGACTCAACAAACGTTCCGTTGGAGCTTGCAAGGAATAATTTTAAGTAAGGGCTAATGAAGTTTCGTTGTTGTTAATATGGTTGTGGCATTTTTTGTTGTTGATGGCTGAACATGATTTTGTACAGTAAGAGCATTGTGGTTGATTGAGCACTCTGATCGCATGAGTCAGTTGTGCGCAAAGAAGTGACTCGTTTATGTGTCCCGCGCTCTCAAATAACGCCCCCATTGTCTATCCCCCTAAATCGCCGTCATCTCTCGGAATACAGAGCTGCTTTGAATGTAATCGAGAAGGATTCGGTAATAAATCATTATCAATAATAAAATGGACAGCTCATTTAGTGCTTAATAAACAAACGTCCCGTTTAATTTTTGTAAAAATTAACTAATTTGAGAATACGCATGGGCCAGCAGGGCCATACGTATCAGAATTACGGTCACACAAACGAACGTGTTAAATTAATTGGGAGTGCCTAGCAAAAAAAAAACGACCATTTTGAAAATAACTCCGTTGTTAAGATCAGCCAGGGGTAAAATTGTTGAGAAGCAACGATGCCTACTAATGTTATAATGGTATGTTGGTTTTCAGCAACTGAACACATTCAATGACCTTGTTACACTGCGCAGAGGCGCCGAATGATAAACGACCAAAGCTGTCACAATAAATCATAAACCCATACCATGATGCAGCATCGATGCAGCAAGCATCCAACTAGACAAAGACATCAGCAGCATTGTTCCAAAAAAATAATACCAGAAATATTACACCAGGATGGGGGTTGGGGTGGGGATGTGGGTGAAAACCGTGACAAAGCGAGACAGAGGCGGAGCAAAATAAAAACCAACGCGTACCTTCGTCCGACGTTATAAGCACGCCGGTTCGTGCCTCGAGGAGGGATTCCCACGGGAAGCAAATCCCACGGACGTGAATCCATCGCGCTGTCGACAATGCACGGGGGTTTATTTCTACGAAGATCCTCTGCGCCGACTAGCCCACCCACCTCCGCGCAGAATGCTCTACGTAATATGTTTTGGTGCCCGTGGACGTTTCTGTGCCGTGGCGACGATAATAAGATTGTAAGCCGGGCTGGCAGTTGGTCTGTGTCGGCACAACGAGCAAAGCTTGTTACCCGAGGGCACGCAGATGGGTGGGTAGGCCGGCCACCGTTAGACACATTTTTTTTTTACAACGAGCTTAATGCTCACATCACATTATTGACTTTCGAGTCCCTTTTCTCGCATCCTTGGACCAAGCAGAAGCCTGAGAAGAAAGTGCCTCCTCCCGAGGTAATAACGCGGATTGCTCGCTGACTCCTAACGCTTCTCCCCCTCGATCAGAAAGGCTCACTCGCTGCGTGAGCCCTCACAGCAACTATCATTCCGCTCATCCCGTCTCCCCCAACACCCCACCACAAAGTGACCGTTCGCTGTCAGTGCCCCCCCCTCTCCCCCGCGCGAACGTGGGTGGGCTTCAGCAGCAGCCGTTATCCCCTGCCAGTGAGTGTTGCGTATATAGAGTGGAGGAGGCTTTGCACTCCTTTGCTCCCAACACCCAGTCACATCCCGTCCTTTTCAAGCGCGCCGCCGGTGACCTGCTCCACGTGCCTCTTTGCACGAAACCTTGCTCGGCTGAAGATCCGGTGGAAGATGATTTTTTTTTAGCCTCTACTCGCCGGGAGCGAAAGGAACTATGAATCCAATAGGCTTGAAGTTTTGAAGAACGTGGTCACACGCTGACAAACCTACTTCTCGTCTACGTGTATATTATTATTATTATACTTTCCAAGTATTTCTTTTTTTCCTCCTGACTCCCTTGGCCGTCTGTATCTTAATCCATGGCTTTCACAATTTTTTTTTTTAAACGAACGAAAGGGCGCTGGCGAGTGTGCATCGGCGGCAAGACTCGGCACGGCAAAATTGGGTGGATGAAAGCGCCACTTGCTACCTTCGCTCTAACGCAGTGTAGTTTGCCTGCAGCACTTACACACCAGCGTGCTCTCTCGCCCAGTGGCTCTCTCCCTCTCTCCCTCTCCTAATTCGCCAATCCAATTTTAGTCTCTCCTGTTAACACGCATTTTGTGAACAATAAAAAACGAGTAAAGGGTCAATGGAATAAAAAAAAACCTTCCGGGTAGGCTCTCGCACGCGCACACGTGTGCATGCGAGAGCGCGTTTAATTACTACGCCCGGTGCACATTAGTTGTGCTTGCTCACTGCTAAATAAAATATATGATGGTTACGCGTGTAATATGCCAATGGCAAGGACAAGCTGCATTAATTAAAATCAGCGTTCTACAAAAACCGTTCACTGTCACTTGCCGGCCGGCCGTGTTGTGCGTACGAATGCACCGGGCACTCTCACTCATCATGATCATTAACGCAACAAAATGTTTAAACCCCCAATTTATTATTTTACTATTTGTTTCTCTTCACTAACCCAGAGTGCTATTTTATCTTTCCTACCGTTATCTTTTACCTGTAATTCTCCTCTCGTGAAGGAATGCCTTTTTATCTTTATAATATTCAAAATAATAAAAATCGTGGAAATGTCACATATTTCTCCACTGCGATAATCTCTTTCTGCTGTCTCATCTCTCTTCTTAATCACTGCCCACACTTCTCGCCTCATCCATATTGCCTCCTCGCCTCGGTCCAGCACCCCCCCCACTCCCCACACCACCTTTAATTAATGAATTCATCATTAATTGGCTTCAGAGTGCGCGTGGACCCTTCGTCATTCGCGCTCACGCTGCGGCGCCCCTCTCTCTGGCCCTGCCGCTCGGATTCCGCGCACCGCGCGATCGTGGGGGGCAGAGGGTGGGGGGCAAAGGGTGGGGGGGGGGGGGGGGGGGGGGGGCAGGAGGTGGGGTGGGGGTCTCCGTTTATGCGTCGCCTCTGCGCCCGACCTGAGGGTGCGAGCTAAAAGGCTCCGCTCGAATCCGCGCCGCTGTTTCACGTTCACAACGAGTGACAGTCCAATTACAGAAATAACGAGGGCGGCGGCGGGGGCGGGGGGGAACCCCGTCCGTGAATTGGCTTCTCGTTGCGCTGTTCACTATAAAAGTCGGGGGAGCGTTGGAACGCCGCCTAAAGCGCGGTTCACCAGAAACATGCCCAGGAGAGAAGGAATGGGTGGTGGTGGTGGTGGTGGTGGCCACAGATGAAAATGCCTCTCGGGCCGGTGTATCGACATTTGCAACATTTTATCGACACCCGGTTGAATGGACGCGCACTTGGCCATTGGATACAAAACACTTCTCTGCAGATGCCCATGGCTGCATGGTACGCCCACGTGTTCGTATGTATGTGCATTGAATTTCCTTTGCACCGCACGGAGCCAACCGTGCTAATCGTAGCTAAGTGTGTAGAATCTGCCCAGCAACAGTTATGGCACTGTTTACTCGCTTATGTTCGCTGTGGCTGGGAATTGAACTCAGGTTACGAGGTTCATAGTGCAGTGCGCTAACCACTCTGGCAAGACTTCTCACACCACGGCACTGATATAAGCACGCGCATACATATAAACACATTGCCATACTCGTCATGCGCACTTCAATGGAGCACATGTATGCTTATACGCATACACAACAAAGACACAGATCCCCTTGAGAGCCTTTCATAGGCTGTTGGGGCAAGTGCTGTTAGCGAGTAGCGCTTATGAAGGCCGGCACGGTACACGAGGGGTGGGTGGCCAGCACCACGCCAGTGGCGATGTATACACGCTGCACCAAGGTACATATCTGAAACTGAGTCGACATAGGGGAGGCCCATGACTGGTTCAGATAATCGTTACTGGTGTTAGCCGTGAGCGGCAAATAACACGGATCACAGGATTCGTAGCGCAATGAGCTAACCGCTGAACCACTGCTCCCAGTCACACACGCACGGACACATCACACGCACACCGGTGGAATCTTCAGTGTTCCTGGAATAGGTCACATCATTAGGCCGACATCTTTTACCGATGAAGTTGAATATTTTTGGTCCTTACCCTAAACATAGAAGCATACCCTCCAGCACTGGTCGAGAAGGGGGAAGTGGACAATACCCCCCCCCCCAGCTTTTGTAGTAAATTTGAGGGCTCCACATCGCACGCTCAAATTAACTGCCCACACTTGCGCATGGGTCACTGCAGCCTTCGTCGAATAGAAAAAAATATTTCCCACCCCCACTCGTCACGGAGTGAGGGACATTACTAAGCTTAGGCGCCGAGTGAATTGCACGGATTTCTGTCGAAGTGTGTATCCACCTGTGCTTCCCCTGGTGGTGCCCAGCCATTGAAATCACGGGGGCGTGCTTTCAGTTTGTTTTCCCACTGCTGCAGTTTGTAATGCCACCTAGACGCCTGGTGCCAGTTATTTCGTTGGATGTTTGATGTCTCTATGCGTAAATGTGGAAACTCGCCATTGGCGAGAGATTACTCTGATTCAAAGGAAGCTTTAAGTTGTCAGGATTTAGCCGCTGAAATAAGAACATGTGCTTTTTGGATTTCTCGGATTTTAAAGCACGTGTCATTGCGAGCGGGGCAGCGATTACGGCGGTCAGAGCACGCGTCAAACGGCAAGTTCAACTTGTTAGCTTTCTTTTGTGCATTGGGAGTGGCTTTCGAGAATTTGAAATTAGAGGGGGGAAGTTGCTGCTCAACTAAAGGTCACCGCGTGCGGCATCGGCTGATGGTGCGCTGCATGCCAAGGTTGCACGACTGTGTTTATTAAGGAAGATGACAATGAAAGATTTTCATTCGAACAATTAACAGACGTATTGCTGTTTAATATTGATGGCTGCCAATCGCCAACGCAACAGCCGTTCTTCGCTTTGCATTTAATAAGTATCACATTCTGAGTGTCGTTTATCTCATTTTTATACTTAAATACCAAATATGTGCCGCGGCTATACTGGCTGTAACAGCAAACTCACTGTTTCATCTCTCGATACATGTGAGGGGATTTTCGAAATATTATCCAATAGAAGTCATACAATTAGATGCACATATCCATGTTGGTTTTAATAACAACAATTCACAGCCCTTCGTAAATCCACTGCTGGATGGATGAAGGCCTCCCGTCGCCATGTTAGTCAATGGGGGGGGGGGGGGTTCTTTGACCATACTTCACCACGCTGGTCACTGCACGTTAATGAAGGTCGGAGCCCGGGACAAGTGGAGCTGTAACTCTGCTCATGTTGGCAGCGAATGGGAAGTCAAACTCGAATGCCGTTGGATTCGTGGTGCAAAGCACGAACCACTCACTGCACCATCACAGTCAGTGTTTTTTTTACCGATTAAAGGAGCATGAATGTTTAATTTACACCAGTTCATAGCTTTTATGACTTAATCAAAGAGATTGTTTGAATGTTAACGCCGAATTAATGGCCATGCGTGATTAATGACGAAGATACAAATAACGGGACACTTTTTTTTATTTAACATCATTTGGGCTGAAACTATGAGTGGCTTTATACAATTTCAATTTACTGGCAATTCAAGTTAAGTGTGATTCAAAGAACAATGTGATATGATTGTATTAAAACGTATTGTTGCCGTTGAGTAGATTGCTATATTTAATGTCGTTTCATGATCATTCAACCAGACGTCATAGCTTTTGAATAACAGCCTGTCAATGTCAATATAGTTACGTAATTATGATCAATGTTTTCAATATATGTTCGTAACACATACGTAACAATGGCATCACGCATTTCACAGGCCAACATTGTATCATCTCCTCAGCAGCAGTTATCAATTTCAATCATAATCATATAATATGATCATCACCAGCAATCATTAAAATCAAAGATCATCATAAAAACATTTGCAGCAATCATCATCATCAGCATCAGCACCACTTATTGTCATCACCATGAGCAGCGAAACATCATCAGCAGTCATAATCATTGTCACCAGCAGAAATATAAATGAATTATCAGTGATCAAAAATAATTATCACGAGTCATCTCATCATCTACATATCAACTCATCGTCGTCTTCTTATCATCAATGGAGCCACTTTATTTATGCATGAACACGAAATCATCTCAAACGGACGCAAAAAAAAACCGCAGTCTCCTTAACCCTCCCGTCTGTGGATTTGCACAGACATCACGCACAAAGCAAAGTCTTTGTTTTGTGTCAGGTGTGTGCCTGGCAGTGGCCACTGTATCATCTCGCGAAGCGCGCTTTAATGATCCAGCCTCTTGGAGCAAAGCGCTCGCATTAGGAGGTGCTGTGTATTTCTGTGAGTGGCAGGGAGGCGAAGTGGGGGGGGGGGGGCAGAGCGGGTGATGAAAAGGGCTATCGGAGCATGAGATTGGTTTAGTATTATCTCGTACTTTGCCGCGGACACACGCTCCCTAACTCTGTTCACACACACAACTGGAGAGTATGTACGAGCAGAGAAGGGTCTTTATGATACCGTACTTATTGTAATAAAAGTGTATTACCCCCCCCCCCCCCCCCGTTAATGTTTTGAAGTGGCCATTTTTACACAAAGAGGGCACAACACCGATTCATCCAGAACACTATATTTTGTGGAACGCTTTGCAATGGCTACCTGGGCACTGTGGCATGAGCTGTTATTAGGGCTATGGTTTTAATGAAACAATGTCACTATATTTTGTGTAATGGCCCTACTTTCATCCCATTAATGTCACCGTATTGCCATACCTGCTGTACCAGCGTGACGATGTCCATGGGCCTGCCATCCTAAGATCCAGTTACAAGCCGCTTTAATCACTGAGACAGATAAGCGATTCTATACGTGCCCTTTTAAGATACTGCCCAATATTAAGCCACCTTACAAAAGCCTCTTCATTGCTGAATAATATATAATACGGTTATGAGTCACTCAAACCTGCTTAATAGATAACATTCTGTGGAATTATAATAAACTCGACAAGCATAATTAAACACGATATTTTAAATGTTACTTTTAACTGGTAGGTTTTTTTTTCTCTATAGTGAAAATTACAAAAAGTATTAACTAAAAAAAAACATCTTGAAAAAGGATTGAGAAATGGAACCACATGTTGTTTTTAACACGAAGCAAATAATATCAACATTAGTTTACAAACCGTTGTCAATGTACAGCCCTTTATAGAGATGCCATGGCCTGGGGTAGTAACTATTATTCTGCTGAGACACCCTACCATTCTGTTAATACAATTCATAACACAAACAGGTAACATTTCAGCAACTCTCAATCCACTGCTGGATGAATGCCTCCCCTTTCCATGTTGCTCATGGCAATTGATCTACTGTGCTTCACCGCATTGGACAGTCAAGAATGATTGTTTTAGATGTCACTCGTCACTGATGTTCAGCCATGGTTAGCAATCGAACTCAGGTTAGCAGGTGCAACGCGCAGGGCACCAGCCCGTGTGGCAAGCACATTTCTGAAACGTATTTTTTTAGGTGGAACAATTTTTTTCCCATTCTCTGCTCCTTAAAACAAACATTATGAAAATAACATATCCAAAAAAACGTTGTATTTTGTTAAACATTGAAAGAGATGCAACTGGATATAACATAAAAAAAATCATCCGAAAGGAAACGTAAATTATTTTTAGATTTTTTAATTTTAAAAATTCTTACATTCTTAAAATTTAAAAGCTGTTTCTATTAAAATTTTCATTACATTTTGCTAAAAATACGTTTACATTCTCCTCCGCATTGAGGTTACTTGCTACACGAAGAAATAATGCTTACGGTTAAGAAATATTCCGCACGTAATAGTTTATATTTTTTTCGCTTGCATAATTCACTGGGCTTCCAATTTTGTGAATATTATGGAAAAGACAAATGATCCTGACATGCGAAGAATTGCACGTTGAGTTTTAAATAATAAAAAAAACGTCTGGGTGATATTAAAGTGCTGCATCTTTCTACCAGCAGTGTCCAAATGCCACAGTGGGGCCACGTTGGCTGGTTCACTCAATTACGAGATAAGGTCTCCCCACCCCCCCGCATTGTACAATGCCACTGCTACAGCACTACCGTTGGGCTCATCCTATGAAGACGTACACGTTCTCAACTTGGCATTCAATTGCTTTGACCAATAAACTGTAAAGTCCTTCAGTTCCATGTCTGCCCTCCCATAAACAGGCTCATGTTTGCTATTTTCCCCAAAGTCTCCTCCCCAAAGTCTCCTCCCTAAGCCCACAGACAGGAAATAAATGCTGGATCATTTTGGGAAATGACATCATCATACATATTAACGACATTCGTTATTTATTAGCGCATGCTCGTTTTAACAATTCGTACCTTTGTAATAATAATACTGTAGCACTACACGTATTTATTTGAAAATCAAAGTGGTTTACTGATTAAGTGAGCGTGAGAATGAAGCTAACCTCCAGCTTACAGCCCTGAGCTGGTGCTGGACATTCCACATTCCTACGGCGGGGGCAAGTCTATCCATAGGACAACCAGCCTCCCGCGCAAAGCGGTGCCATTTCTTCAAATCCTGGTGGGATGATGAAAATCTCAAGTTTCTTCCGACCAAGATTTGAGCTCGCAACAATCCAATCGCAAACCGCCCCATCGGCCGCGGTGCTGACCCAGCCACACTCTACGGATATAATGAAAGCAATCGGAGTATGTCGCTTTGTAGATTCATTTTAGCACTCGGCGCGGAGGCGCGGTTCACACGCGGGCACTGTGAACCCGGTGACCATAGCTCTCGGGCACGGCTCACACATCAGTGGCGGGCGATGTCTGAACAGGTCCTGTTTTTCCTCAACTTCGTCAATCTGCGCTGACCAGTGTGGAGAAGTGTCGTCACTCCTTCCCACGATTGACAAGGTGCAAAGAACTCCATCCCGTAAGCGGGCAGGCAAAGAGACAAACATGTATATTTTATTATTTTTAAACAAAGCTGCAAGCCAAGGAACATAATTCAGTGGAATCTCATCGGCTTGTACCGCCTATCGTTACATTTGGGCTGCACGCATGGGTTGACGCGTCTCTTCGTGATAACTGAAAACTACTCAAGGCCAAGCGCGACAATCGGAACGCATCACTGTGATGCGTTGTTACATTTAACTAATCTTCCTTTGTGGAAATGTTTAATCTCGATCCGGAATGAATGGGAAAACGCAACGCTGATGACAGCAAAGGTGCGAGCATTCAGCTGCGGAAGGAATTTCGCTTGCCGGTGTGAGAATTGCTCTACAGTTGCTCGTGCCTTCGTGAATGCGCGTGATACAGTGCTATCCTAATCGATGACGATTGAACGAATGGTCACGCGTGAAGGAAGCACGTTGTGTAATCACCGCCGTGGTTGTGTGGGCGGCAAAGCCGTGGTGCAGCGGCTGGCATGCTACGCTCTGAACCTAGCAACCCGCATTGAATTCCCGGTCACGGCTTACAACAATGACCACTCATATCCTAACCGGTGGTGGGTCCTCTCTTCACCGACCCACACTGCCGAGCTCCTGAAGAATGTTCAAACAAACCCCACGACCGATAACGGCACAGAGATGCATTCTCCCAGCAGTGAATTGACAAAGAGCTACATATATCTACATATACATACACTATAATTGTAATGGCAGTCTCGATGCTGTTTATTAAAGAGAAATCAGTACACATTATTAAACTCACTGCATCATTTGTTGCAAGAGTAATGATGGCATATGACGATGCACGTGCCACAATATCGTGTGGAACTAGAGATTACATGTTTTGTTTACTACCAAGTGAGGCCCACTGACCTATATAGCTATTTTTCAGAAGCGACCTGGCCACAAATGATAGCTCAACGAAGTGGCTTATCACGTGGACATTTATAGCAGCCAGATACTATAAATCCATGTTGATTCTAAATGTGAAGGGAAAAACCGGAGGACCCAGACAAAAACTCCATGCCACCAGAGGGAGAGAGACACCGCAAACTCCAAATATACAGCAGGCGTCAGGGTCGGGATCGAACCCACGACCTCCTGTAAACCAGGCGAGGTAGTTAACATCTCCTAGCCTCCGTGGCGCCCCATAGCTGAGTGTGCCCCCAAAGAGTTGGCACCTACGAATGTAGAAAAAAAAAACTAAATAGGGCATGAGCCAGGGAAGAAGAAGAAGAAGAACATCTCACAATACCAGAAGAGGATAGAGTCACATGTTAATGCATCATTGTCTTTGGTGTTGCATTCATTATAATCAACTAAGAAACGTACAGACTTTAAATGTCCGTGAAGACTTCACGACGATGATCCTATCCTGGGAAAACCAGGACAGGTGGCAAGCCTAACCACCCAACACTACGAGTGTTACGTGACTCCGCGCGGAGATCGCTACTCTTTCGCTGGCCAACGTATGGGGTTTGGCAACGAGAAAACCAGAGGCAATGTACACCCCAAAGACAGCGGAAGAACACCTTCCCGTTTACAATCTGCCACACTGTCCCACTTAGTGCAATGAGTGGGACATTGTGTTCACCCGCAAAAGAGAGGATGGCAATGGCCAATCTGCCAGTAAAAACAACACGTGTTACATGAACAAAAATATATACGTGGTTAAAGTACTCTTCCGATGCAGCTGCTGACGATGCGATTAATGCTTTTATGGGGGGGAGGGGGTAATAAGGTGACACCGAGTGAGAATTTTTTTTTCTTTAGGCAATATCCTGACTGATGGTGCTGTGATTAACTTGCATTTGTCTCTCTCAAGGTGATGTCACTGTACCGTGCTTATACAGCAGCAGCAGCAGCAAAAACAGACGCAGACACGGGCTAGCCTCGATAGAAAGTAATTGCACGTCTTAAGATTCCTGGAAAAAAAATCATCACGTGAACACAATCACTTAAATTCTTTCCTAAATTGCTTGAAAGTTTTGTGAAGTATATTTATGTAATTATCCAAGATAGCAATTTATGACAAACCTTAATGTCGCGGGTTGGAAGAGGGGTTAAGTATAACGTCGCGGGAGTTATCGATGAGTCTTTTTACATTAAAAAAAATCACTTTTTTAAATTGTTCATGCGTAAAAGAGAGTGGAGGAAATGCGTTCGCTACTAAAGAAAACGTGACAGATAAGCCCACTGGGGTTAAACGTTCACAAAAACTTCCCTTTGTGATGGGAATTCTGAATAAATCACACGCGCGCAAAGCCATACGCGGCGCGCACATTTTGCATTAATAGCAGCTGCCACTAAGCAAGCAAAGAGCTCAATTATGGCATTCATCATGCTGCCATGTGCTCCATTGTACGGGTCATGTGCGTAAGCGTTTAGCTTAATTGGAGAGAAGGGCGGTGTTACCTGGCCTCCCAAGTTGCTCTCTGTTCTCAGCAATGCCCCCCCTCCTTCACACACCACACCACACCACCTCCCCCCGTGTCTCACGTCGCGTGACTCACTCCACAAGGCGGCATCGCCACGCTGTCCGATCCAGGGCCTCCTCTGGGGAACCAAGAAAGTAGCACGGGGATTTGTTTTCTATGCAGTCTCCCCCCCCCCCCACTGCCGAATTGATGTGGCGTTCAAATCTGATACCGACAGCCCCGAATCGTCGGGGGGGTGGGGGGGGGGAGCTATTGGAGGGATGGGGCTGTAAGAGACAGGGTGGCGGAGGCTGAACTTCCCACTGCCGATGCTGAAGACTTTCTTGGCTTCCCTTCAATATTTTTCATAGTCAAGTCCAAAAACAGCATTTGCTGGTACAAATTTTAACACAAATGATCGCGGGTTTTTTTCAAGCTTCGCATCGATTGCACTTGATCTGCTATGGTATCCTTATCATGTCCGAACGTCATATGATATTAATGTATGCAGTGTATATAACAAAAAAGTCATGCAATAGTGTTTAAACTCTGGAAAAAATGCTAAAATTATTACAATAAATGCATAGGCCTCGCAGGGCGTGGCGGGCAAGGGCAGAATGCCCGATAGACAATCGCAGCAGATGGGCATCGTTACTCATTCCCTTGAACGATGAACATTTGCTAAAAGTTTAACATTGACCGCGTTGTGCCACCCTGAGCTGTTGTGTGCCTCCCTTTAAACAAAGTCGCGCTGCTGCTGCTGCTGCTGACACACCAAGACGGATCTGTATCCCGTGTGGTTTAGAATCTGAAAGCCCGCATGGAAGCTAAGACGTTGCTATATCAATGTGTAACCTCCAGCCCCCGACTGCCTATTGTCTGATAATTTGTTTGTGAACAAAAGTATTGATCTCAGAATGAGATTTTTTTTTTCTCTGCATACACGTTGATTAGTTTGCGTGACTACATTTACTCAATTATATAATTGCCAACTTGAAAGATTCCAAGTTTTGTTCGAAACGATTCCCTTCTGGCTAACAGTCATCACTGTGCCATCTTGCACAGCTGCAGAGCTCCATATAGCCGAAGCGAATCCAGGAAGAGGAGTTTTCACGTCCGTTGCTACCCCCTGAACAAAGGCAACGATGCATCCTTCAAATGTGTGACCTGTGCCATCGCTCGTGGAAGGGTCTCAATTCGTTCGAGGGAGTTCTCGAGAGCCCCTCCAGGGCTGGGCGGGGGGGGGGAGTTGGCCTACTTTTCCATCCCACCACGTGTGGACCTGCCGATCGACTGTCGTGGGGGGCGAGGGGGATTTAAGCAAATCCCCCCCCCCCCTTGTTTCAGATTCTGCATCGGGAGATCGAATCGAACAGGCGACCCATCGATTGCAAGTCCAGAGGTGCGAACCGTTACACCGTGGCAGTATTCTCCCTGAGGCACGAGACTTAAATTGGACACAACGTTGTTCAAAGCCTAGTGTCCATTTGTTTAATATTCTCTCGATAGGCAAGATTCTTCTCAGTGTCTTCCCTGTCCTCTCTCTCACTCTCTCCCATTACTTGGCAGCCGTCAGGGTAAACAGTGCTGTGTGTACATTGTTTCCTGCTGATTTGGGTCTGCACTGGGAAGTTCTTAGTACAGCAGTCATCAATAAATGAATGGCATATCCTCCAAAATTAGTGCTAATGTCGGCACTTCTCAGTTTCATGAAACTGCACACTTTCTGAGCAAACACGTTCGAGCATCGGTTATATATCGAATGTTACAGCCGACTTTTGAAACACAAATTTCTTAGAAAGTAAAATGAAAAAGAAAAAGCGTAGAGCTTTTGGGGTGGAAAGGTAACACAGTACTTAGCTCAATGCACTATGAACGCGTTAACTTGAGTTTGAGTCTTGCCGTGTGCTGACATCATTCACGAGTGATATCTGAATTGGTTTTGGCCACCCCTCCCATCTCTCCCAGCCCCCCCCCCCCCCCGCGCCTCTCCTCCGAATCTTCACAAAGCATGGTGAAGTGAAGCTCATTTCCTTACCAAGGAAAGTCACACTGAGCAGGAGATTCCTGCATTGGAATGGTTGGCCAACACCAATTACATTTAGATTTAAAGCTTTCGTGACTGCAGGGATTCATCTTCTTGGTTCTTTCGGTAAAGTCACGTAGAAGGGAAGTAATAAAATAATACAAATAAAACATAATAAAATATGTTATATTTTTATTATTTTATTACTTCCCTTCTACGTGACTTTACAGAAAGAACCAAGAAGACCAATTACATTGTGCGTTTTTAGTTATGGGAGGAAACCAAATAAGTATTACAACTATTATAAACTATTTTTTTTATTTTACCAGGTAAGGTCCACACTGAGCTATTTAGCTCTTTTTCAGAAGCGACCTGGCCACTAATGATCGTTCAACGCCGTGGCTTATCGTGTGCAAATTGATGTCAGCCAAATACTCTGAACGCACGCTGATTCTAAATGTGGAGGGAAAAACCGGAGGACCCTGAGAAAAATGCACGCGACCACAGGGAGATAGACATACAAACTCCAAATATACAGCAGGCGTCAGGGTCGGGAAAGAACCCACGACCCCCTGTATACCAGGCGAGGTAGTTAATATCTCACCACATACGTAGAACAGGGTGAGAACATACAAAGTCCACACAGAAAGGCTCCTAACCTCGGACTTGTTGGTTGTGAGGCATGAGTGTTACCACTGACATGGTGTGGGGATGCCTTCATCCACAAGTGAGTTGAAAAGTGCTGTGCATTCGGAATAGCTTTTAGAATGTCTTCTTTTAATATTCTTGTCCTACCAACCTCTGTCCATCGGCCGTATGCACAGTGTGCACAGTTGTGATTAATCGTGAAATAGCTGCTTTCCAAAAAGCAAAATGTGCACATTCTGTACGGCTTGTTTTTATTTATTTATGACTCAATATGCCAGAGTCACCATCCATTAGGGCCTGTTCGTATGCCTGCATCTTGACATTGTGACAAAATAAAAGCACGTTTACGGAACTTTAAAATGTTTTAAAACTGCCATCCCTAAAAAATATATAAATGCCTTATTGTTTGCATTCAAAATATGTCACGGGAATAGTTCCATTGTATAAAATATTCATTTAGTTGCCATACTTTTAAAATGAGTGCACGTTTGTGGCATGCTTAGGGACAAAAAAAAAAACATCAAACGCTGTCAGTTGAGCCGGCTTTTTTTCCCTTTCTGTGGATTTATCATGCCGGACCAGATGTTCTTTTCTTCCCAGATTTGCATGTGCTCGTGCATGTCGCATCCAAAGTGCTGTCATTCGTATGAAGCGTACACACGTCTGCTTTACCTTAGCTTTACGGGACCAAGTCCACTGTCACATCAAATGGCCAACATATACGATTTTTTTTTATTTGCCGCTCGGCTAAAGAAACAGAGAAAGAGATTAAAAAAGAAATCTATCTTTGACATATATTTTTTTATATCGCCTTCATGGCTTATTCGCCGAGATGCGGGCTGCATGAGTGGTAACGCAATTTCTTTATTTTTTTTACAATAATATTAATTATATCTCTTATTGGTGACTCATAAAGGGATGTGATTTTAATTGTATTATTTTAAAAAGACGTTTCATCCGCTGAATAATGAAACAGTCTAAGCATCTGCGAATGTTTGTGGATATTAAGATCCTTTGAAATAGTTTCCCAGGTGTTATGCACCATTGTGCGTCGGAGTAATTGCTTAATCTAAAGAGTTATTTACTCTGCCTGAAATTATATTTATCGCTCCTCAGTACAAATCGTCTTCTTTCTACGTATAATTTTCATTTTCTCTCGCTATTCTATTAAAATTGTGCTCTTCGAGTCAACGTTTTATGAGACAAAGACGTGTTCCAAGGGCACACCATCTCGTGCTTGACAATGAGCGAAGATAATCAAGGCATGGAACGACTTCTGAAATCACTTCGACAGCCACATTTACTCTGTACAAGGTTGTACCATCTTCTTGGTTCTTTCGGTAAAGTCACGTAGAAGAGAAATAATAAAATTATAAAAATAAAACATAATACATTTTTTAATATATATGTTTTATTATTTGCCTTCTACGTGACATTACCGAAAGAACCAAGAAGATGAATCCCTGCAGTCACGAAAGCTTTAAATCGAAATTTAAGGTTGTACCACTTTACATGTCCTGCAAATCGTTTCTGATCCACGCTCAGCAGAATTTGATATTTATTTACAGCTGATGTATAAACCGAATATGAAGTGAAAAAAGGTAACCTGATGTTCTTTTCCATTTAGACGCAAGACCATAAATTCACAGCTCTTTTGTGAGGACGTGATTGAGGCATGTGTGGTCATCCATATTCCAACCCAAGAACCCTGCGTTCTGATATGAATACACCCCGTCCTCAGAATACACCTCCACCTATTAATGCCAGTCTCGTTATTTACTTCTTGATTTGAAGCTTTCGTGACTGCAGGAATCCATACTCTTTGTTTTTTTCGGTAAAGTCACGTAGGTAGAAAATAAAATAAATCATGATGCTGTGAGTGCAAAACAAGCGTCCGTCATCAGGTACGTGACTTTACTGAAAGAACCAAAGAGTAGTATCGTTATTTACTTGTCCTGGTTGAATGGCCATGAATGGGCAACATTAAATTTGTTTGACTCCTAATGGCTTCAAGCATGTTTCATTGCATGGCCCTATTTAATAAAATATATTCAAATGTCAATGATTATAATTTTTTGCAATTACGGATACCATTATTTGACCTTCTCTACCATGAGGAATGTTCATATTGTTCAAAAACAAATTGCTTTCTTTGTCATGTTGTAACTTTTACACGGTTTTGGGGGTTGGTGGTGTATTGGTTTTTGCACTTTACACTATGCACTCGGTGATCCGAGTTCAATTCTTGGCCACATGCATAGCAGTGCTGAGTGGTATCAGAATGGCCCGAGGCACTCACTTCTCCAACCCGTATAGTACAGCATGGTGAAGTATAGTCAAACAAACCCCATGACTGTTACATCTAGATTGAAAACTCATTTCTTTAAAACTGCTCTTTGCGTTTAGTTTGTTATCGTTCCCCAACACTTCTGATTAGCACGGTTGGCTACGTATGGTGCAAACGAAATTCAACATAAATGCATACGAACATTGCAGCACGTGAAGACCTTCATCCAGCGGTGTATTGACAATGGGTTACAAATTGCTATTATTGTTTGAACATTATCACGGAAGCAACGCAATCCTATCCAATTCACATATGTATATATGCACTATGCATTGTGTGCTTCGGAATCAAGTACATTATGTACTGCAAAGTCTGCCCAGTGGGACTGTCTGATGGACGAGAAGCTTGCGCTGCATTCCACCCATCGCCGACTTTGCCCTCTTCACCCAAAGCTCCGCTTCAAATTGAGCGCCCCTCCTTTCGGCCGTGCGCAACAACAAAAACAACAGTCCGGGTGGCCACCGAGGTCACGTCCACAGCCCCCAAAAGGCTCTCTCAGGCAGAGCCCCTTTGGAAGGCTGGGTTCGCATGCCAATTTTGTAGCTCGTGGAGAAAAAAAAAAGCCCCACGTGGCTTGAAACTTTTGTATGCCCCGATTCGACTTCAAAGCACCTAAGCGGAAACAATCAACAGTCAGAACAGTGCACGGTGACGCCCCACGTGGGAAGGCGCACTTTACAGGGAGGCCACATTCCAAAGCACAAAAGGGGTTAAATTTATATTTAAAGCTTTCGTGACTGCAGGGATTCATCTTCTTGGTTCTTTCGGTAAAGTCACGTAGAAGGGAAGTAATAAAATAATAAAAATAAAACATAATAAAAGAATTACTTCCCTTCTACGTGACTTTACCGAAAGAACCAAGAACACAAAAGGGGTGTTCGAGGAAGGCGAACGTGCAGCAATCTACACCGTGAGAAAAACACTGGCCCCCACAAAGATGGTGTTCATTTTGATATTTGCAAATGCCTGGTTAATAACCAGGCATATGCCACAACGCACCAATGAATATATTTCACAGCATCGTGTATCGAGTCGTGAAGGTGAGAATTGCGTACACGCAATTCAAATTGTATGCTAATGTAACATTCGGGTTGTTGGAGCCTATAAATTTGCCCAAACGATACAGAAAAAAAATTACGAATTAAATTTTTTTATTCGTCGTGACCATGAATCATCATTTATTGCATTTCTGGAGGGGTAAAATCATCGCATCCCCAAGATGAACCTCTTCACCTGCTTCCCTTCACTTATTTTAATGCAATTTTTTGTTGGCTTCGTGCGGAAAGTTGCGCACCTGTCACTCTAAATAATCACGTGACAACTTTTTAATAATCCCGCACCACACACTGCCCCGAATGAAATGTATATTTGGCCTAGCTCAGCGTAATTGATGTTTGGTGTTCTGACACGTAGCAGGAGAATATCCCTCAAACTGCTCGTTGTCTCCACAACAGATTTGCAGAGCCCACGTGCAGATCGAGCCACTGTTATTAAAAATGGATGCGTGGGTGGGTGTGTGTGGGGGGGCTTGTGTGTGTGTGGCAATATCCCACCGATGGCTGCCTCTTGACAAATTACATCAACTGTTTTCAAGACAAGGTGATAAATTGTTAAAAGCACATACATATACAATTTGGATAAATGTAAGTAAATATTGCATCTCAAAGCTATCCATAATGCATTGAATTTCCCAAAGCTGTCCCTTGAAGCTTGCCTCCCGTTTGATGCCTTGCAAGTATCTCCGTATTTAACACATTGGGTAACTCAATAAAACAGGTTCTTCTAATCTCAAATATTATCAAGTGAATCGCAGTGCTTCTAGCTACTGGGTAGCGATGGCATGCAAAATATAAAAAGAGACAATTGCAACTGCTAATGCAATGCCACTTGGTGCAAAAATCAGGGCTGCAGGAGAGTTGAGTGTGTGTTTAAATAATGAAAAAAAAACCTGCTATAGATTTAAATTGCTTCGCAGCATTGCATTGCATTATTGGCGCACATACATTTTTAGCTGTGATGCGCAAGTGTGTGTTTTTATCGCGTTTCTGAAATGCGGATGTCTGAATCCGCTTAAGTGGCTCGCGTTCACAATTTTAGTTGCAGTGGCGTAGCTAATGCACCGCCGTGTTTACATCTGAGTGATTCAAATTGTGTGTCAGCCGCTGCACCCAGCACATAGGTCCTGGTCAGGTCCACTCATCAACAGAAATGTGCAGAATCAAGGTTGATACTGAGCCAACATGTGGCTGGTGGTTGACAAATCGGGGTCTGTCCTCACGAGTAGGAAATCAGATTATCTCCTTCGTGCAATGGCGGCTACGAACTACAAACTGTGGAGCACTACAAACTTACACTGGGCGGAATATAGATTAGAAGATGGTGCAATTCAGCGGGCCAATCACTTGTATCTGCATCTCTAATTATTGCTCTAAATAGACCATACGAGTGGAGAAGGGGCTATCCTACCTCCAGGAAAAACGTGGATTGCTAGCTGGGAGATCCGTGGTCAAATGGGGAATATGAGAATTGATTAAGTAATATGGCAATTGATTTGTAGGTTTCTAATTGTTTATGTTCCTTCATTGGAAATACAATGTATTATTTAATAAATTAGATCTTGAGTTTAAAAGCTAAAGGCTCCAAGAGATGGCCAGTTGGTTCAAATGTCAAGAACACTGAGCGGTCACCGCTGAGATCTGGAGGTCAATCACAGTGGATTGGTGCTCTCAGCCCGATGACCAATGACTGCAAACACAAAAGACCCCATCAGGATAAATGTGGTTTTGCAATCACTTTGCAGAAATTCTAACTCTGAACTTTTGAAAATAATTGCTTTGACCGTCTTGTGATGAACATTACCCTGTAGCGGGGTGGATGGAAGAGTGCCCGTCCTCTACTGCGTGGACCTGCAATCACTTGAAAGGGTCTCAGAAGCAGTTCTGTAATATCTGCTTCTGTGGACTAGTTTCTAACAAGGATTCTGAACGTATATTTGTAGGCGCCTTGGGACATTATTGGAAGGCACCTTACAAATAAATGTAAATTATTATGACACCGATACAGCTCTTTTACGATACGATTGGAGAAAAGCACAAACACAAAAAAACACAAGTTCAAACGGGCAGTTTTAAATGCAATGTTGAGATTATAACAACGGTGGGGCGAATACCGGAGTCACCAGGATAATATCCGCCTACTCAACAGTCTCACACACATGACCCTCTCACTTCTGGGAATTTAATTTAAAAGTTTGTGGCATCCGGTATGTGTTGTGGCAAAATAAATGATGTCTGCCGTTATTCATTTTTTTTGTTGTTGGCAGAAAAATCCTCTCGCGTGGTGAAATCCATAAAATGTATGAGGCTGTCCGTGCTGACGAGTGGCGTTCAGTGCAAAGTGCATTCAGGTGCTCAAAGATTAAACATGATTCTACGTCTGAAGATATGCTCCGGAGCCAAGGTGATGAAGTTCAAACGTCAACAATAAACTGGTTTAAGGCACTGGATGATTGCTGGCTAAAGCGTGTGCCTGTATTGAAAAGAGATTATGTGGCTATATGGAACAGAGATTTACTATAAAGCATATGGGGGAGTGATGGGTGCAGTGGGAAATACACAGCGCAATGAATTTAGCAACCTGAGTTCGAATTCCAGCTATGGCTAACATCAATGGCAAGAGACATCTGCAACCGGTTCTGGCCCCTTGCCTTCACCGACCCACTGACCAGCATGGTGAAATATTACCAATATATCACCCATAACCAACACAGCATGGAGAAGCCTCCATCCAGCAGGAGATGGACAAAGAGCTAAAAACCCAATTTGACACGTAAAAAATATACATCAATTTAAACATGTTATATTTATCATGATATATTTTTTCTGTAACTTTGTACATGTATTTCACTTCTCATCGTCTTGTTCTTATGCTTTGATCCACGTCGAATACAAATTAAAATTATTTCAGCTGCAGTTCACTCAAAGTAAGTCGTCAAATCATTGTAACTTTACAATCTGTAATTCACACGCTGTCAGTTAATTAATTTCATTATATTATTAATAGGAAGCTATTACATGATAAAACAATCATGCAATCAAAGACTCTGGGAAATCTTTTACGAAGCATTAGATTGACGAGTAATATCATTTTTTGGCCACTTTAATCATTACTGCAAATGGTATTTTGTCAAAAAATGAAATGTACGTAAAAGAACGTGAGACGAAGTAACGAGAATCACGATTTGGCGATAATTTGAAACTCGGACGACACGATTTTTTGTAGTATCGCCATGTCGGCAAAACCCTAATTCAAACCCTCCCATACACAGACGGTGGCTGTCGGGGTCCCAGTTTGTGTCTGCTGCCTTGGCCTCACAAGTCAAAAACTCACCCTGCGTTGTTGCGCGGAAACCGAGGCACGGGTTCCAACTCAAGGATCGCTTCTTTTAATCGGTCCCTTTGCACGATAAATGCAGCGTCTGGGCGATCCTTTATCTTGCGTTGATTTAAATGGCAAGCTCATACTCATGCCAGACCGAGGCTCCTGGAGCATCCACTCAGGTGTCTGATCCCATTCCGCTCAATGTCATCGCAAACAACAAAAGCCAGTGCGAATGGGGGGGGGGGGGGCAGGCTCCTACTTTGTGCAAAATGCCACAGAAGCACGGACAATCTCATGCTCTGTGGCCATACAAACCGTCCGTCAGATCAATAGTAAAGCATTTCAAAATATCCATTGGGTTCGTAGGAAAGCTTGCGGAGGCTCGGACTGTCTGATTGTTTGGACAAGCGAAGAGGTTGAGATTGCGTGACTCTAAGGGTATATCACCAATGCCAGTTCGGTCAGGTTGCCGAAATTTTTTTTTTTCACGAAGCGCTACGATATTGCTTTGCACGATATGACCGTTATCGCGGTATAAGTTTATCATCGGTTTGCAATGTTACTTGGCGATTCAACTGTATCGTCTTTTGTGCTTTGCTGTACTACTGCTTAGCATACGTAATTAAATGTTACCTAAAACGTATCTAACTGCAGTTCACTCAGCATAAGCCTGCTGTAAGATTTATAGACATGGCAATTCTACAATCTCTAATGCTTATAATGGATATGTTGCCAGCTATACCAGGACATGATTAAAGAAATAACATTCAATTCAACAACAATTATGTCATATAACTACCGTGTTGTAAATTAGTAGTAAATATTAGATTTAATTGGCAATAGCTATGTATGACTTTTTACAAATTGTAATTATTGTACCTTTCGATTTAAAGCTTTCGTGACTGCAGGGATTCATCTTCTTGGTTCTTTCGGTAAAGTCACGTAGAAGGGAAATAATAAAATAATAAAGATAAAACATAATCAAATAATTATCACGACGTTTCGGCCACAACGCAAGCAGCCGTCCTCAGGTGAGGATATTGTACCTTAGTTATTTTACCAATATACATATTCTCAGGAACTAAAACATGAAAGTGAAATAGCATGAATAATGAGAATGATGATAGAGCTGTATTGTATATTGAGGGAAGGCAAAATGATGAGAGGGAAACAAAAGAAGCCTTGAGCAGATCAACATGACACCGTTTGTGCTCCTTCCCCTCCGCACCTCCGATTCGCACGGCTGGCGAGATGAGCCCCACAATTCTGCACGTACAGGCCACTGCTGAACAAGAGCTGGCGAAGGAAAGGGGAGCAATGGAAGGAGATGGTGGGAGGCCTTTGCCCCAAAAAAATGCGACTTTCCAGGCCGACAACAACAACAACAATATCGCGACGATGACGACATTTAACAAAATTAATCACGCCATTTGTTGCGGATCTAGAATCGTGCAATGTACCGTAGTGGCGCCATGTCGTCTCAACCGTGCTGCTCGGTCACTCTTCTTTGCCTCACCCTTGGGCCACGTGAATGCGCGCATGTGCACACGCCGGCGTGTTATTATTATTACTGGATCCCTCGCTGTTGTGCATCGCCGCCTCTTCGCTTGGATAATAAATCATTCACCAAGCCAACGAAGCGCCGTGCAGGTTTGTGCAGTTGTTGTTATACGGCCCTCCCGATAGATTTTTGTTCGGGTTGCTCCTAGCCTGGTTTTTTTTTTTTCCCACGGGCGAATTGGCGGCGTGACGTCGGCCGCTTCGCCCCGCGCGCGAGAAGATGATTCGGCAACCGAGCAGTTTTCTCCAGGAATTGACTCGTTCTTGGAGAAAGCTCGCAGCAGATAGGGGAGGAGCGGGGGCGAAACGTCAGACGTCTTGCCGAACGACGTGCGGTAACAAACCGACAACGCAACGGAGAGCCACGCAGCAGAGAAGTTTTGACTTGAGAGAGATTTCTTCTACGTGGTTGGAATAACAGTGGCATAAAGTAAAAATTGACTTCTTCAGTAATTCTCTTTATTTTATGTGTGCCACTGCTATATCATTAACCCTGTGGCTCAGGTGGCCCAGTGTTTGGATTCAATTCGATGGTCTATTTGGAGGGGGGGGGGGTGGAGTATTGATTGGAGGAGCAAGGTTAAGGGTAGGCGAGGGATGGGCGTGTGTATGGATGTAGCAAGCGTACACACACACACGTGCATGCACGAGCACACGTGTACGTGCACACAACAACCTGGTATTGATTTTGCCGATATTGTTTACCTGCTCCAAAGAGATAGGAGCACCATTCAAGCCAAGGTGTGTGTGTGTGATTGTGTGTGTTGGAGCGTGCAACTGTGCAGGGAGGTGGCTTACTTTGCTATTAGGGTAAAGATCCTTCTTTTGTGCAGAATCATTTGCTAATGTTACATATTTTTTTAAACATATTAACCGAGATGTCTTCGTCTGCTTTATCTTTAAGTAACGTTTTGTGCTGTGGACTCGGTTTTGTATAAATGTCAAGGTTTAAACAAATTACGATGTTAGACTGCTCTAATTATGGTACTCTCACTCATTTCAAAGTTAACGCTGCACACTAAAAATGCCTTTTATTTTGTATCTTTTGAAATTGTACCGAGAGTGAAATAGACCAACATTTTTTTTTCTCGCGCAACATACATCACGCATGCTGGCGTTTACAGTATTTCCAAAAAAATGCAATTTGTGTCACGTCAGAGTCAACATGTTCCACAGTTTGATTACTTTCTATCCACAGATGCATCTGCTCCTGCGGGTTTTCATGTATATTTAAAGGTTTGCATCGTGTTTTTTTAAAATGTTTTCCTTCATATTTCATTTTTTTAAGAAGCCAGAATGAAAGCACAATTATTGATTAGAATCTGCACAACAATATTTCTTGCAAATCTGGACGCCGATTGAAAGAAAGAGAGAGGAATATGGATGTTTTTGGTACTGAACTTCTATCGCATCATACGAAGCCAACCGCGCTGATCAGCGGTGCAGGGGAAGGACAACTAACTACACGTACAAATCAGTTATAAAAAAACGAGTTTTCAATCTCGATTTAAAAGTGCATGGCTCCAGTGGCTTCCTAATATCGGAAAGAAGAGCGTTTTCCGCAGAAGCGCACCTGAAAGTGCGCTATGCAGTGACCGTCTTTGTTCGATGGCCAGCCAAAAGCAGCTGCAGCTGCTGCTTGGGTGACAAGAGTGCCCGCTATGGTTTATGCACCTTGACGAGACCAGCACGGAGAGGGGACAGTGCAGCGAGAGGAATTTCAAGTTTTTTTTATTTTTTACCAAGTGGCAATCAATGGCAGTGGAGCAGTGTCTCCATCACACAACTCTCAGGGTCATGGTTAAAGTGGCTCCTGTGGGTGGCATTATCCTGCGCACGTGTGGCCAATGCGAAAAGGGCTGTATTGGATTGGTCACTGAGGGCTTTGTTCTCAACCCGGGGTTCAGATGTAAAGAGGACATTGTCAGATCACACGCCCCCAAAGGATTCACACCCTTTTGAAATTTCCCGACGTTTATGTGTGACCGGTGGAATGTGTAAAAAAGTAAAACTGTAAAATTTTAAGTGGAGGGACAAATATGGAGAGAATGCGTTTAGTCTGCTCATTAATTTTGGAATTTACATTCATCACAACGACGCTCGATGACTCGTACCTTTTATGTGGTGTGGGTATAGTTTTGTGTCGAGCTACCACCCATTTCGAACGGAGAGAGTGCCTTTAAACGTGAGGCAGTTCACAATGATTGCTTTAAGCAAAGCCTGACTGTTGATTAGACACTGAATATTATAAGTGTCTAGTGCGCTCCCAGAAGCTGGTGTGGTTAATGGAATGTGTAAATAAATTTACATTGTTTACGTGAAGAGACAAACATGGGGTGGTGCTTTAAAATAATTTATTATACAACATTATTGTTGCGCTCCTGACATAAGCACGGTTGCCCAGGCCAGGTTAAGTGTTTAAACAAATCTGGATGCTTCCACAATGATATTCGTGGTGGTGGGGACACGGAACGAATTTGGGATGGTTATTTACTTGAAGTAAAACCTAAACCATCCACACAGGCATTATCTACAATTATTAACGTCCGGTATATGCACGTTTAGCAATTGCTTCGGAAGGATTGGCAGGACTGTGCACTGGTATCTATTGGGGTGAACAATAACGGCTCCTCTGTCTGAGTCGTTGCCACTTATTTTCTTCGGTAATCGTTTACGAATGCGAGCACGGCAATACCCCGGTTGACGTCGGGGATGGGTTCCTGAAAGGTGCGACGCCGAACATGGAAACGACGCGAAACGAAGTGATGTACACGGTTGGCGGAGGAGAGACTAAAACGCCACCTCGATCTATTGTCAAGGTTATTTTCCAGCCCCCGTCTTTGTATATTGATCATAGAATAAGTGTATTGATGATAGTGTTACTGTTATATTGTGTACAAATGGCATTCTGCAATAAGTGTGATCACACACATACACACACATGCACACACACACACGCAATATGTCACACTCCACAATATATAATCATGTATTTGAACATCATTCAAATGTCCTGCAAACGTAAAAACTTCGATTTCAGTCACATGCGTATGCATATTTTACCATTATATTAAAAGAGGCCTATTTGTAAATGGTTCTGGCAATTCACTCGACTTGGTGACTTAAACATATGGTAGTATTTATCGACAAAGGTTCCAAATAAGCATCATTGTTGGGCCCTTTCAATTACTTAGTAGATACCTGCTGAGATCAAACAAACCTCCATCCTCCGTAAAGCTCACACACGTAATTAATTGCATCTTGCGCAAGGCATTAATTAGTTCGCTTCGGTCAGCGGCTCACAATTAGTGCGTGCATAATCTCGTCTACATTTAATTAAGAAGCACTTGTGCAGGAGGGGAAAGATGGGTGGTGGGGTGGAATTTAGGAAATGCTGCCATTGTGCTTGCAAGTGTTGACGCACATTATCCCGTGGTGAGGTTTGCGCGCACCTAGCTTGTACGTGGACATGCCCGTTTTTGAGCCCGTGTTCGTGACGCACTTAGCAAGCGTGATTTGCAATGAGGTTTATTTACACCGTTAGACAAAAAAAATACAAGCCAGGAGAAAAAAAATAGCGTGTTTTCCAACGTGTGTCTTTTGGAAGTATTTGATAATAATCAAGTATGGAAGCTGATGAGTAGCTGTCAGGACAAAATACAATGTGCATATTTTCACAATGTCCTTTTTTAAAATCCTTTATATTAAGTTCACTTGCTTGCTTGCTTACGACCATGCAAATCTTTCGGTCGTTTTTTAACCCACTTCCCGTGATCCAATCGAGCTGACATTTCCCACACAGACTCGTTGTGCGTGACAATTTATTTTCGTGAAATTTTTTTCCAAAATTTTACACTTTTTAGGACAAAAATATTATATTATTTTCCAATTGCTTAATGCTGCCATGCAATCATCTGACCCATAGGTGGCAGCCATCTCAAGGCAGAGGACGAGAGGACTCTAGCCGCCACGCATATAAAGGATTTATAGTGAAAAACTTTGTTTTTACGGGTTAATTTTTGCTCTGGGTTGGGTCTGCATATTGGTGACAACCGTGTGATCGAATGGGCCGGTTTTCAGGTGCATATGCCTGTTACCCAGGGTGGCGCAGTGGTAACACTCGCAGCTCACATCTAGAAGGGCTATGGGTTCTATTCCCAATTTCAGCACCTTTCAGTGTGGAGTTTGGATATTTTTGCCCCTTCTCTGCAGAAGTTCCTGCACTTTCTTTGGTTGACTGCTATAGTTTAAACACCAGTACAATGTAACTGGTATTGGCCAAAGATCACAATGTAGATAAATTACCTGCAAATTACTGTAATGAAATGACACATGTTTACTCATTATAATGAAATAATAATTATATTGGTTCAAGCTTAGGAAAGTTATAGTCCTGGGGCCCAGATTACAGCCAAATGTGTACACGGGTTGACCAGCTGTAGCGAATACATGAGCCGAAGTGTCCCCACCCGTGTTGTTACTGAAGAGGGTTGGTGCGTAAGTTCTTTGAGACAGGTGCCAGGTTAAACTGTCACATGGGCCTTCCACACATTCGCATGCTGTGCGTGCACACGTTAAGGAGAGGAAGAGGCGGCTGAGAGGCATTCAAAGACAATTGTTCCGTCAGCCAAAAAGCAGTTGAGGCTGAATTTTAATTTGCAAGCACAAGTGCATGACCATGACAGGTACCACTGTCACTGCATAATAATCCCAGAGTGTGCTTTGTTGTTAGGTCAGCAATTTTCTGAAAAGTTAAAGTAACCGCAGCATGACTGCGAAATTAAAACGCAAGTCATTATTATGTTTGTCCACTTATAAGTTTTGGGTATTCTTCAAAAATTCTGGCTGATCAAAAAAAGTTAAAATGAAACCAAAACATGAAAATTCCACCAGGTTGTTTGTTGCTGTTTTAGAAACCGGTTTATTAAATTGGTGTAAGGCATTTTTGCAATCAATCACTGACAAAACTTTTTTTTTTTATCACCGATGATACATTGTAAGGTTTTTGGAATTATATTTGTCAATTGGAAAAGTAAAACCATAATGAATGCCAAGCCTCAGCAATGTTTTGCACCCTTAAAAATCAGTCTGCATTCTTAAAATGTCCTGCGAATATAATTGTTCCTTCAGATTGGGGTTATTAGAAGCCAAAACCAGTCTTGATTAACGGCCCCAAGAGTTCTCTGTATCCGTTTATATATATAATGACAATTCACAATGTTCAGCACAGTTTTAACCCACTGCTGAATACAGGTCTTCCCATGCTGTGCCGATAATGGGGGTTCATCTTCTTGGTTCTTTTGGTGAAGTCACGTAGAATGTAAACAATAAAAATAATAAAATAAAAACATAATAAATTATAATGTTTTATTTTTTAATTATAATGGTTTTTTTAAATAAAACATAATCAATTATAATGTTTTATTTTATTATTTTTATTGTTTCCATTCTACGTGACTTTACCGACAGAACCAAGAAGATGACTCCCTGCAGTCACGAAAGCTTTAAATCGAAAGATAATGGGGGTTGTTTGGCCATACTTCACCACGCTGCTCGGTGGCAGCTGGTTGAAGGGGGTGCTCAACACACTCGTTCATATATCACACGGCAATGGTGTTAACCATGGCCAGGAATCAAACTCTAGACGCTGGGCTCATAGTGCCGTGTGCGAACCACTACGTCACCACTCGCAGTTGATATGAGTTTAAAATCCTTCTTACCGCGTGGAGGGTGACTTCAGCAGCCGATGTCCAGTTAAAAATATGGGTACGTCTGGAGTGCAAGATTGCTAGACTAAACGCTAAACTGAATGTGGTAATGACCCTGCATGCTATTAACTGTAAGCTGATACAGAGTCATTGTGCTGAGAAACAATGGAAGCACATTGACTGTGATTTTATTGAAATGAAAAACGAAAGAAAAACAAAGCCATCACGTTATTAAATATAATCGTAGGGAGCAGGGGCATCGTGGCTCGTTTGCCGGGCTACAATCTTAGCAACCAAGATTCAATTCCTGGCCATACACACCAATGGAAATTGATGTCTGAACCTCGGTCGATTCAGCCCGAAATGAGCACCTGGCCATGGTGCGATCAACATCAGCAAGAGGGAGAAATAACCAGGTGACCCAGGTGGCAAGAGCACTTAGCTGACACTCCTCAGGTCCAGGGTTAAAATCCAGCTTTCAGCCACATAATCTACGTTTCAGAAACACGTGATTAAACTGCATTCTCAAGTGCAGTGAGTGAGCAGTCTTGGTCAAGGCATCAATGACCGCACACAAATGCCCCCATCATATTAAATTTGGTGTTTCACTTGATTTGGCGTGTTCCCATTCCACGTGATGAATACTTATCTGAATCGCAGCAGCAGCAGCAATAATAATAATCACATTTATTTGTCCGGAGCCATATTTCACGAGACCTGTGGTGATGCTCGGGGTGCGGAGAGGTGCCGGTGACTATCGGTCCCAGTCCCAAAGGCTGCGCGAAGCAAAGCTGTTTGTAAACGTTCCTTTGAACGTCTCGTGAGATGGGATGGACCGATGGTCGTCTGGCAGAGCGTTCGAGACCGATGGATAGGCGTCCTGAAATGCTCTGCCAGCCGTTATGGCTCAATATGTCACTTGAAGGGATCTCCGATTGAATTCGATATCTCCTTCTGCGGATCATTCTCTAACACGGGAGTGATTCACCACTTTGCAAGAATTCTGAGTGGATACTTTGTCTCATGACATGATTCCGATAGCACAAATTGAATAAACAAGCGGCCAGACAAACATAAATCTGGGAATACAAGTCCCTAGCACGCTGTGCAGGCACGGACTGCGATCTGCTTTGACAATCTGCATGGCAAAATGGGCGATCTTTGTCTTGAAGACAGGCACACTACCTAGCATGCATGCACGTATGCATGCGCATTCACAGAAGGTGGAATCACACGCAAGCCTGAATCCAGCTGGAGCATTGCATTCATGATCACATTCCTGGTCCATATATGTACGGACGCTTGGCAAGGCAGAGGCAAGGTCACGATCTTGAGACGTCAGACTCGTGTTGCAACAGGCACGGAAAAAGGGGGAACCGAGCTGAATTCTATTTCCTCGCAGCCTGGTCACACTCAGTGTTGGCCCATTTCCCACTGGACATAATTACCACCAATTATCGGTGTGAATGCTGGTCAGAAATGGAATCTAATGGCGTGCGGGAGGGCGGGAGGTTGGGGCTCCTTCGGTGTCTGTCGCAAGGGGGGCAAATATCTCGCCCCAAATTAGGCCTTTACGCGTAGCCATTCGCGAGGGGCTGTAGTCCGAGACTAGCAACACACTTAATGTGCTTGCCAATGTCTAGATCAATGTAAATTGGATTTTGAAGGGGCATGTTAATGTATTCTTATTAGCGTGACATCAACCCCCGCCGTACGCTTAGCATTTTGGATACAAGACTCAGAGAATCGTCGCTGCACGGGCGAATATGTAATGCACAACTTGGACACCCCACCGAAAATATCTCCCAATTATAAATGTGCTTCGCAGAGCATGTAACATGCAAATGTACATCACGCCATATCTCGTTGCCATTAATTATTCTATTTTAAATGAATATTATTTCCTACAATGGTTTTGGCGTAAATTGGGTATGCCGAAAAAGGTTAAGTTTATTAAACAGGTCGTCAAGTGCACATTAATCACATTAATAACCTTTAAGCGTGTGCGCAAAGAAGACAGATTGAAGGGACTGGGACTAATTGCAGCAGTGGAGAGTGGAAGAGGGAATGTGATGGGAGGTTTAAAAAATAATAATAATAATAAAAGTTTAATGGGGCTTGCGAATGTAAAATATTTAATTCAAACGCATCCCGTGGAACGAGAGTTCCTGTTTACCATGCGACAAACAGCGCAACGGGGAGCTTGCTGAAGCATCTCTTCCTTGAAGAGTCGTAGAGCCGTGAGTTCACAATCCTCCAATCCACAGAGGCCACTCTCGTCCAAATTTCATCATCAGGCAGACTACTCCATTTGTATGTAAATGAGGTATCCGTTTACATGTAAATTGTACAGATTATAGCGAGTGCATCTGCTGATTGGTAGACTTTAGAAAGTTGGACCGCAGTGGTCCCTTGAGACCGAAAGGCTGAGCCGTATCGTGGTGCTGTGAGTGAACCCGTGCAGCGTTGTGAAAGGAGGCAGAATTAACGTGTTTAGGGGATATTGGAGAGAAGCTTAGGGTGCGTGTGAATTTCAGGGGCTCTTTTGGTCATGGAAACTGTGAATGAATGGTTCTTTTTTTCGAACGCGTTGTGCCCGTGTGTTATTTTAGCTAAAAATACGTAATTGCGAATGTTTTCCCCAATAAAAAAAAGTCATCAATGTTAATTGCATTTTGTATTGTGAAGCTCTGACAAATGACCATATGGAGTACAGAAAATTTAGGATAAGGATTTGCATATATTTAGCGCTTATGTGCGACCGCATTTCACAGCGCTTTGCAACATGTCGCCAAGAAATTCCGATATTGCCAGAGCGGAGGCATGGCCAAGAGAACAGGGGGGGGGGGAAACACAATAAGGAGAACAATGCGGATGGCTAAAAATCCTGCAGAGGACATCAAAACCCCCTGCCCACGGCCTGTCAGGGGCGCAAAGAGCCAGCAAGGTTAAACACCACTCGGTCCCCTGAGACAAAGTCCGATACCCGAAGGGCATAAGAGCAAAACCCAGTTCCACCAACCACAACACAACATCCATCTCAACCACACGGCCACCCCAATCTCATCCTCCGTTCGACAAAACCCTGTGGTCATTACGCCCCTCCCCCCAAGATAGTTTAGCAGCTAAAGCGTAAATAAAGCCACAGCGAGAAGAGGGACTGCTCACAGATGAGCAAGAAAATGGCGTTGTAGTCATCATGTTTTACTGCCCGAAGAAAAATCAACTCCATCTGCAGACGTAATTTTTTTTCGTGAAAAGCGTACTTCTGCGGTGGTGTAAACAGCACGTTGAACACAAATCCTAAACAAAATAGAGTTTCATTCCCAAACGGGGCTGCTTTCTGATCAATCCGTTTGTTTATCCATTGTCACAAAACGGATTCAACCAAGGTCAGTCGGTTGATGCATCAACTGGATCGTGGAAGTGTTTGTGAGTATGTTTATATGCCCATCAAGTGAGCTAGTCCATCATCCTAGGTGTTGTCGTGAGCTCGTCGTTTAATAAAAAAAATGCAAATACTCAGAATCCGCTGCCCTATGGCAGGTCTGTTTGACGAAACCCCCCTTTGACGATATCCAATCTCAAGCTTTCTTCATCATTTGACTGTACGGCCCAGCTCCCAATTCCTTACAAGTCGCCAAGCATCTGCCTCTAGGCCCCTGTCCCAACATCCGTCCTTCCAAGAACTTCCTTCGTCAAGCTTACACCCTCAAACGGAATGTGCACAATGCGCATCGTTTGCCTCGGTAAGTGCCATAAAAATATCTGGAATGGATGTGCATCTGAATTTTATTTCCGCGTTTATTAAGCACCACACGCTTAATGCATGCTGCCCGGCATTTCCTGGCGCTTACTTGACACGGCATACATCAAGTCTAGACTCTCCTCCCTCCCTCTCTTCATTAAAGGTCACGCGAAAAATAACAATTATAATTTACAGTCCCTTGTCAATTCTCTGCCCGGATGAAGGTTCTTCCCACGCCGTCTAGGTCGTGGGGGTTGTTTGACCATATTTCACCATGCTGGTCAGTGTGGGTTTTGTAAAAGGTGGTTGTGTGGTGTGGAGTGGAGGGGGAAGGGGGAGGGTGGGCAGGACCAGTTCAGAATATCCCTCGTCAGATGTTAACTACCTCCCCTGGTATACAGGAGGCCATGGGTTCGATCCTGACCCTGACACCTGCTGTATATTTTCAGTTTGCATGTCTCTCTCCCCGTGGTCTAGTGGATGTTTTTTTCTCCGGGTCCTCCGGTTTTTCCCTCCACATTACAAAATCAACATCACGCGTTCAGAGCAGGGGTCGGCAACCAAAATAACGAGAAGACCTTTTCGTTTTCGAATTCGGTAAAGCAACTCAATATTTCAAGAGCTGCAATGCACGTGGTGAATAGGAGACGGTGGTGGTTCTTTAATGGGCGACGTCACGAAGCACGGTCCTTAAAGATCCACCGCATGCGGCTCCGACGCCACAGGTCACTGACCCCTGGTGCTGAGTATTTGGCCGCTATAAATGTCCACGTGATAAGCCACTCCGCTGAGCTTTCATTTGTGACAGCCAGGTCGCTGCTGAAAAAGCGCTGGAAAGCTCGGTCGGTCTTACCTGATAAAATAAATTATGTTAGCCGTGGCTGGGAATGAAACTCTAATTGTTAAGTCACTAATATCAGTAAAGATGTGGCCTAACCGACAAATTGAAATTCTCGGAACAGATGTACGCGCAATTCTTGCCCGGTGTTTCTAAGTTTAAAAGCTCAAAACGTTACCAGCCGTGCAATGTTAAGGCGTCGTTTCACCTAAATTGACCCGACATTTGGTAACATTGTGGAAATAACAAAAATACGTCAAAACACAAATATTTCCTGGCAATTTGTAATACGTTTAAACGGGTCACGTTTACATTATAGGTCGTCTTAATATCAGTGGTATCTTATTTCAACAACAGAAGCAACATGTAAACAATTTTTTAAAAATACATAATTAGTCATGATCGTTCCACTGCTGAATGAAGGCCTCCCCCCACTCAATCACCATCTCTTCTGATCCTGTGATGTAATAACAACCGCCATTCACCACGAAGTGACGGTGACGTCACCACGGCGCTTTTGCCAGTCTATGTGCACGTCGAGGCCATGTGAATTGTCGACATGACGTAATAATCCGCCTGGCACCTGCACGCAAGCTGATTTCATTGCTCCAACTTCCTCGTGCGCATTCTCTCAGATGCATTCCATTCCTTGACTGCAAATCCGCCATCATTATCGACCATTGGAAATTCAACAAATGGAATCTTACATTATATGGATTTGTATCCTTGAAGAAATGAATAACTATGTCACCAGTTATAAAAATAATAATTACATAATCTTTAAAAACTACTTTCCAGGAAAGGCTAGGACATTTATTACAACAAACTAATTTGTACTTGTTTTAACTTATCTAAAAATTAGATCACTTGATTGTGCGTTGAATGTCAGGCTCCGTACAGCAATTACGTAAACAAAATTAACTCAGAGATTATTCATCTATGCTGTGCTTAAAAAAATCTACACTGACAATAATTTACACAGAGGATTACGGTGCATTCCAAGCTCAGCGTAACTCGACTGCGGTTTTATCCAGAAAGCGGAATACATAAGCACTGGCACGTGTCGTAATAACCATGCCATGTGCTTCTCCAGGCGAGCTTCGCCGACACTGAGACTACTTCAGCAGTGTCCTACATTGGGAGGTTTGGCCAATTTCAACCACGAACTTTTGGCTCCGTACGGGAGTTAACTCGATTCCGTGGAGAAAACCCACCACG
Organism: Entosphenus tridentatus; assembly: GCA_014621495.2. NCBI lineage: Eukaryota > Metazoa > Chordata > Hyperoartia > Petromyzontiformes > Petromyzontidae > Entosphenus > Entosphenus tridentatus. The sequence goes on along the minus strand of CM025629.2, from coordinate 2,822,865 downwards.
CACACGAGAAGGTAAAACTCTCTCTTTCTCTCTTTTCAGCACAGATAGATTCAATATTCCACTTCTGAACTTTCATCTGCCGGCTGCCTCACAGCTCAAGCTTACAACTGCCTGATATGCCGAGACATTCTCCAATCCATGTACGAGACAAGCTCAATCCAGATTAGTTTTCGAGATCTGATGAGATCGGGCGGATAAGGGGGGAGAGAGATTTGGTCAGACAGTCGAACAAGGGCACACGCGCGAGCCCACACACACACGTGCCTCCTCTAGAGCACACACACACACACGTGCCACTTCCAGAGCACACACACACACACCTCCAGAGCACACACACACGCACACACGTGCCACTTCCAGAGCACACACATACGTGCCTCCTCCAAAGCACACACACACACGTGCCTCCTCCAGGGCACACACACACACACGTGCCTCCTCCAGAGCACACACACACACACGTGCCTCCTCCAGAGCACACACACACGCACACACGTGCCACTTCCAGAGCACACACACACACACACGTGCCTCCTCCAGAGCACACCCACAGACACGTGCCACTTCCAGAGCACACACACGCACACGCTATGCCCACGTGCACGCATCGACGATGCTGAGACCATCACGGATGAGGGAGATTTATGATTTGCCACGGAGGTTTTTGTTTGTCCAGCAATGCTGTTTTTCAACTTCCCAAAAGGCTGTAAGGCCTCTGTTGTCCACTTTCAGGGGACTGCAGTGCTGCTGTTTACTATTTGTTCTCCCTTGCATGAATCGTCACATTCATGGCGGGCGGGGGGGGGCGTCCCTTACTTTACATGGCAGCTTAGGGCAATTGAAAAATGCCACATTTCCATTTTAACATTGAAAATATCGGCCATTGTTAAGCACTCATACACGCGCACACGCATGTAGAATTGTATATGTATGAGCATCTGAGCTATAAGCTCAAAGACAAGGAAGAAGAATACAGCACGTGCATGGTGTCCATTTCTAAACCTTAGACCAGTCTTAAATACCTAAGCCCAGAATGGCAAGGACCTGGCCAACCCCCCACCTGCTTTGATGATTCTGGTGTGCCTGATACACGATGTTGCAATGTGTGATGTGAGGGGGGATGTGGAATGAAGCATAGTTGACGAACAAAGTAACTAGACATGTTTCAAGTCGTGGTGCAGCAGTCAGGACACTGGACTTGCCGCGTCGGGAGGTTGATTTGATCTCCCAGCGCCGCAGTTGAGGCAATGGACACGTTTCCTTAATCTGCCCACCGCTGTCCACCCAGAGTTCGTCGATTGGCAGGTCACGTGTGGTGTGGGTTAGTTTGGGTACTCAAACCTCTTGTAAATTGTCTGACCAATGTGGAAGAGTAGGCAAAATATTGACTCTTGAGCTCCAATCTTGTGGATGTCCCTCTTGCCAGCAGTGGCCTCAGCAGGGAATTTCATGGCTGTACCTTGACCTCTTTTACCTGTTTTGAGATTGCTGTTTTGATTCTTTGGTTTTTACTCCACAGTAGCCACGCAGTTTTATCGTAAACATGTTTTACTGGCGCAAATGGTCAACGCTTAAGAGTTGATGTCTCCTTAGGACCCATGGCAGTTGTCAAGTGTGATGCATATTCTATTAGGCTTTTTTTAAAATTATAACCGTTTTACTGCCTATATGTCTAATTTCCCTTCAAAGTATTTCTCTACGTAATTGACAGATACACTACCAAGATTATACTGTACTGTAATGTATATATTCTCTATCTCATAAAACGGTTTCTTCCCCAGTCATGTATTCTCTACGTTGCATTAATCTTTAATCTTCCTGCATTTCCTTTTTCGTTTCAAATGCCACGCAATGCTTGCACACAAGGGTGCAAGAAAATGTACACACACTTAGATATCAGATTAACTTTTGTTTCTTACATTTAAAAAGGCATGCACATTTTAAAAATGCATTGCTATGAATACACGACCGGAAATAAAAATCGTATTTTGGAGTTAAAGGGCACAGTATTATATTTTCTTTGTGATCTGTTTTAATTCACCATAATATGTGTAGCCGACATCACTTGAAAAAGTTCGAATTTCCATGCAGTGAAATATCTTGAAATCTTAAATTTTAGCAATGCGCATGCGTAATAACGTCAGTTGTGTGGTCCCGAATTCATGAAAAGAAAAAGTCTCCACTGAGTCAGGGAACTCTGTTCACGAAGGCTGCAAGGGACGTTTGATCAGCGTACGCAAAAAGAAAATACCATTTGGTCAGTCATTATCATCATCATCATCAGACATTATCTATCCACTGATAGACGGAAAGCCCCCATGCCCGAGCCATCGCCCAAGTGTACGAGAGTATAATGTGCAATATTTTCATAGATGGGTCAACAGCCTACTTGTTGTACTGCCTCATGCAAGATACTTTGCATCAAATGAAATGTCACATCTAACAACAACATTGCAAATGAAACGAATGGGCTTCCCTTCAAAAATTCGCACAGATTGCTCAGAAAAGCAGCGTAGTATGTTTGATCAGTCTATTTATATGCAGTGTGTGTGTGTATAAATATGGGATAGCGGGAAGCGGTAGTGTAGTGGTTAGTGCGCTGCGCTCCGAACCTGGCTACCCGAGTTCAATGCCCGCTCACGGCCAACACCAGTGACGCTTATCTGTACCGGTCCTGGGCCTCCCCTAGGTCGATTCAGCCTCAAATGAGTGCGCTGTGTAAACATCGCCACTGGGGAGACAAAGGCGGTCGCGCGTGGTGTTGGCCACCCACCCCCTCGTGTACCGTTCCGGCCTTCATAGGTGCTCGCTTACAACACTTGTCCCAACAGCCCGTTAAAAGGCTATACAGGGGATCTTTACCACTGCTGGTGGAAGGGCCTCCACCAGAGGGTGTTCTAGTGAGCCCCTGTACTCCAACACATGCGACCTGTCGGTCAACTGCGGTGTTTTCAACGACACTGCTGGGTGGACAGAGGCGAGGGGATTTGCCAACATGCCCCAGCTTTCACTGCCACGCTGGGAGATTGAACCGGTGACCATTCGTTTGGAAGTCCAGCGTACTCACCATCCTGCCACGGCAGCGTCTTACAATACGTGTATGTAAACATGGGCTGGTTTAATACACCACGTGGATAGTTAGAAAATCAGCAGGTTTATATCACGGATTTCTATTTACAAAAGGGTTAACATTTCTTTCCAGTGCCCTGGGGGGCTTGTAATGTATGGGCTTGTAATGTATCATTATTGCTTGGAGCAGGATTATTGATGATCATCAACCATTTATATAACAAGTGCTGCATTTTGTTGGTGGGTTCACATCTTCATGGCGCTACACAACACACATAGCAACCGGCTATAATCTCCAACATTTGCATTCGATGGTCCCTTTGAAGCTCCCACTTGTGCTGACAATATTTCAACTGCAGAGCTTTAATCAGACACAAATCTTGATGAAATGTATATATCTATCTACGGTCCTGTCATTGACAGTAAAGACTTTCAAGTGCTGGCATGTGTGTGCTGACATTAAGTAAGCTTTTTCTTTCTCGTGTCTACAACCCCTTGTCAATGCACTGCTGTATAAAGGATTTTCCATTGTGTGTCTGTCATGTGAATTGTTTCGCTATACTTCACCACGCCGGTCAGTGTGAAGGGAACTGGGGGACGGGGGTGGGGTTCAGGACTGGTTCAGATATCAACTCGCCATGGATGTTAGACCTGGCCAAAATTCAAACTTGGGCCATTTGGTCCATGCTACAATATGTGTTCGTACAGTAACAAAACATTACGTGCGTTGCGGAAAACCAACACAGCAAAAATTAACGGTGGTCCATTAAACCGTTTAAACTCGGAAGAAATGATCATCTGCATTTTGCAAAATACTATTCCGAGAATGTATCGGCATGCCCCACCAATGTCACTTCCCCTGCTGCTCGCAGGCCTCTTCACTCTGGCGCTAAGGTGCGCGCAAGAATGGAAACGAATCAGCAGCATCTGAGAATCTGCAAAAAAAACCTAATAGTGCATTCTTGACTTAAGGCTTTCGTAACTGCAGGAATTCATACTCTGTGGGTCTTTCGGTAAAGTCATTAGTTTTCTATTTACGTGACTTTACCGAAATACCCAAGGAGTTTAATAGTGCATTATCATTATTTCTGCAGACCCCAATTATTTCACGAATATATCTGAGTTTCGCCCTTCTAGAGCTGACAATGTTTCGTTTGTTTCCATGCGATGTCATTCCCATGACATCGTGCAGACGCTGCTAACGCCATGGTTTCTGCAGGCCTTTTTTCTGCCATAGTCATTTAATGTGTGGAGCGTTTGTGGATTTGCTTCCTCCCCCCACTCACGTTCCCTCTCCTGTCTATCCGTATTTCCCTTGCCGTATTTACGTCTCTTTGTTGTCTGTGTGTGTTGTATTTAGTCGTTTATTTTCACATTCATTAATCTGCTCCCGCTCACTGCCTCTGTAAATTACCACCTTCTCGCTCAAAACCTACCAATTTTGTCGGAGACGTTGGTTTATTCTAATAGCGGCACAAAAGCGTGCATAAATTGACAGCCGCATACCTATGGCAATTTGTATGAACAAACAATATACTGAACTATAGTGGAATGGCATTTCATTCTGCTCTTGTTTATCTGATGAGTCATCCTAAATATATATATATACCATTATTTACTTACGATAACGGTCCACTCCACAATTATTAAAGTACACTGGTGCTGCTCTGTTAATGGTGTGTATGTATCTACAGGAGGTATGTGAGACTTGAGATGCGAATAGAGATTGCCACTCAATGTGTATATGCGTGCGCGAGTATGTCTTCGCCGATGTGTGAACGTGTGTCTTTGGGTATATATTGCGAGCGGTGCTGAAACGGTTAGCGCCCTGCACTTCGAGCCCAGTCGCATGAGCTCGATTCCCAGCCACTGCTCACATCAGTGTCAATTGCCACCTGAACCAGGCTTGGATAATGAATTCAGTAACATGTTTGGTGTATAAACATCAGCACTGGGAAGACAAAGATGGCCAGATGTGTTATTGTGTCACACTACCCATTTTGAAAAAATGCTGGCCTTAATGAGTGCCCCCCTAACAGCATTTGCTCTTCCCAATTCCCTATTCCTGTAACATGCTAAGCCTGTTCCAATACTCGCCGTTTGCGACATATGTAACCATGATTGTAGCTGAGATCCGTACCGTGTAATCACATCTGTACCGTTGCAGGACGCCCACGAAATGGAGCCTAACAGCTTATTGGGCCCTTCCTGCTGAAATAAATAACATCTATCGAGTTCTAATAGTCTGATAAACGCTACGGGCGGTTGGAGGGGGGGTTAGTATTTTGAATCCGTATGGCTCTATTAATATATGAGAGAATATTTGCTTTGTGTTATTTTGTGTATGCTGATGGCTGTGTGTGCATACATGCACGTGGTGTGTCGTCGGGTTGGTCTAGTTTATGCTTAAGCTCTGAATGCATTCGGAAATGACTTCAGAGACACGTTGGGTGATGGCTCACACGAAGCACAGGTCAGCTATCGTATCCACAGCATACTGCTGCACTCATTGCTCGGTGTTGTTTCGTGAATTATGAATAAAAGTTGTTCTCTCTGTGTTGCATATTTTTTAGTCAAGGTTATCTCAATGCAAGATAAACGCATCGTATTCCAATCGAGATACACCTATAATCATCTTTTATTTGGAATGTTTCCCCCCCCCCTACCCAAACAAAGGCAACATCGAAAGCAATTTCTCAGTTTCCACATTCGTGCACGAGGTATCCTCTCTATTTGATTTCTTAGCATTCATCAGCTGAGATCAAATAAAAATAATAATCTTTTTCTGCAAATGAAATGTGTTACTAAGATAATTTATTGTGGAAGCAATGCAGCCAAATAAATTACATTTCAGAACGAATCAAAAGGAATGCATATGGTAAAAATAAATTATCAAGATCTACACGGACTTAACATTTTTTTTTTTTAAGATTTTTAGAAGCAAGCGGTGAAACTAGTCACATTGAGCTGATTCAAATAAATCTGCCTGGGTGCACTATATTTACATCAGTCTTGATAACGGAAGCCCTGTGCCATTTCCTTTGGGCGATTGTATTAGTGCTTAGCGCGCTAATTGCGTTTTCATGCGCGTGAAATAACCATGCCTTCACAAACGGTGCACTCTCTCCAGCAGCGACCGGGCAGCCCCAGAGTATGAATTAAGAAGCGGTAGCCTCTTCTGTAGTCCACTGCATTCGGTCATTCATGGTACGGGGACAGGCTGAACGCTGGATGGACGCAACTGCCGATGGTCGCAATAGCGCAATACACAGCGATGCACATCACGGCACCGTCACAGCGCCGCTGATCACACACCCCTGCGCAATGCTCTACCTTGTAATACCGTTTCTGTGTGTGTGTGTGTTAACCATTAACTCGAAAAAAAAGATTCAATAACAAATTTCGAGCCACTGTGAGATACGTCCCAAAAAACAACAACCCACAAACAGCGTGACCGCTTCTCGAAATATTAGACATCACGCAGAAAACCCGCATTGGAACATCGCGAAGAGTGTCGTACAATCCTCGATTGTGTCTGCATAAAATACAATATACATTTTTTTACAACGACTTTCATTACCGGAAATCGATTTGCTCAATGCTAATATTCAGGAATAATAATAATAATACACAGGCAGACAGACCCACCTCGCGATGTGATACTCTGAACAGCAGTCAATTGCGACCGTGTGTGCAGCTGACGCTGGAAGCTCCGTGAGAGCTGCTGTTTCATAGCCCTGAGCCTTTAATGCAATAGTTGGGGGGTGAGAGACCCATTCTAGATAACACCAGAATTAAGCTCGATTATTTTTTTTTCCCCTTCTCTCCGCCATTCGGATCACAAGGAAATTTATCTTTTGAAACACGTGCCCTTAATTCATTTTATAGTCTTATCCAAAAATCAATTTAGTGTGGACCTCAGAGAGAGAGAGAGACAGAGAAATATAATAACAAAAAATGAGCAAAATGGTTAGGGACAAACAGATTGCAATATTGGTCACTTTTTCATTCTCACTGCCTTTCTGGACCACTGACAAATGCGACACCTACGTCTCACTTTTCATTTCCTTTTTTTAAATGTCTTATCTCTCTTGAAAAAAAAAACTTAATTTAGGACCCTGAAATTGCCTTTCTTTTTTCAGCCTCTACAGATGACACTATATGAATTTAAACTTTAATTTAGCAGCTCATTTTTTTCCTTTTTATATTATTGAATTTTGTCTGTTTAGTGATTTGTGAAAAGAGGTTGCGATATATTTTACTCTTATTATGATCGCCATCATATATTTTGCTTAAGTATTGTTGGTTTCTAAATATGTATTTGATGGTTCGTTATCTAAAAGCACACTGGTGAATAATTTAAGCCAGAATCTGGATATGTACAGCATATCATGTATTATATATAAACAGATTAAACCATCTACAGCTCAGGGAATCAGCGCAGACTATAATATAAGGGATTTTCTTATCTCTGCTATCTTTTCCCCAAAACCTCTACCCGCATCTTAAATGGAACACGGGGGCACTTCGGTTTGGTTTGGGGTTGGGGTTAGGGCATAGAGTGTGTGCTGTCTGTCATGCGAATTGGAATCATTTCTTCGAAATTGGCGAAGCGATGCTGTTACTACCTCAATTTTTTTCTCTCTTTTTAAAGAGATGTCAGCAGACAGAGAGCTGCGGAGTGGCTTCACAGCCTAATCTTCACAGTTACATTTCAAATCCACTGCAACGTTTAAATTGCTATCATTCTCACCTCTCTTGGTTTGTCTGACTCCACACTCCAGCCTCCCACTGACCCCCCCCTCCGCTTTAGCCGTCTGAGCAACCTGCGTCTCAAATAAACAACTGGAAATCAAAGTCCCCCTCCTCGCTAAATCCCCTGTCCATCTCCATGGCTCTGGTTCTCGAAGGGGGGACCCAATATAGCCGCATATTTTCCTTGGGGGGGTTTCAACGTTTTCCATTCAAAACCCATCCAACCGGCATACTGCGAGCAATTTGGACCGAGGGGACAAAATGCTGCACACACACACACACCCATCACCGCATCGTGTTCACGCGAGCTATCAAAGACGACGAGATCACCCGCATAGCCTGAACAGACTGTTGGGGCAAGTTGCCGTTCGCGAGCACCTACGCGAAGGGCGGCACGGCACACGAGGGTTTGTGGGTGGCCAGCACCATGCCCGGCCGCCTTTGTCTCCCGACTGGCGATTGTGTGCACACGCGTGGATGCGCACAAACCACAACGCACTTGCAACGCGACGATGCAGCACCGTGAGTCACAGACATACTCACCACGCAGCCGCGCACACTTTAGGTCATTTCTGAGCCGACACTTTCGCTGGTAAATACGCGCACGTACGCACACGCACGCGCGCACACACGCGCGCGCACACACACAGACAAGTGCTGTGAGCGAGCACCTATGAAAGGCCGGCACGGCACACGAGGGGGTGGGTGGCCAGCACCACGCCCGGCCGCCTTTGTCTCCCCAGTGGCGATATTTTTACACACCGCACCAGGTACTCATTTGAGGCTGAGTCGACCTAGGGGAGGCCCAGGACCGGTAGAGATAATCGTCACCGGTGTTGGCAGTGATCGGGAATCGTACTCGGGTCGCCGGGTTCGTAGCGCAGCGTAGCGCTGACCGCCGCTCCCCACACTCGCACTCTCACACGCGCACTCCACGAACACGGCCATCGGACAGCGCACGCACAAGGAACAACAACATCGAAGGCACGCGAGTGAATAATTCTGCATGCCACTGCGCGCACGCCCAAGCGAATGTGCGCCCCGCAACAACAAACAAACAAACAAGATCGCCGAGCGAAAATAAAAAAAAGAGAAATCCAGACATGCACGTATCGACAACAACGCAAAACACACAAACCCACGCGAACGGTCGTTTTCGCACCCCTACTTAATTTGTCATTCACACTTCACTTCAGCACGTACAGTTTGCACATGTGTGTGTGTGCACATGCATGCACGCCCGCATGTACGCAAGGGAACAGTTTTCCTTGTTTAATAGAATTCATCAACAAATACGACGCAGGGGGGTCGGGTGGTCGGAGGAGAATAATGAAAAACAGCAACTCACCACCCTCTGTCTTGATTACGCAAACACAACCCGGAGCCTCATTAATTGTTCGTTTCTTTCTCCGAACCCACGGGCTATGAAGTTTTTTAAAGAACAGATGGTGGTGACACGCGATTTCCTCGAAGAAGCTCCGTCACTTGCACTTGTCATGCCCTGTGAGCGCAGCTTGCTGGCCGGCACAGATGACAGCGCGAGGCAGAGTGAGAGAGAGAGAGAACGCGCGAGAGAGATTGGAGGGTGAGGAGGGTGGCGGGGGGGGGGGTTGGTGGGTAAGGATGAGGAGCGAGAGACGAAGCAGCACTGATAACCGACGCAGCAGCAGCAGCCGCGGCCGCAAGCCACAACCTCCTCCTCCTCCGCGTGCGCTCGCTCACTGGAGCCCTCCTCTCGCAGCCCTCCCCCTCCTCCACGCCGCTCTCGGCACCAAATCCACGAGGCGATGAGGTCACAGGTGGGCACAACCACTTCACCGTCGAGATGAGGGGGGGGTGGAGTACGGCGGTGGGGATGGGGGACCGAGACGAGGCAGTGGCATTCGTTGGCTGTGAGCACGGCGCAGGTGGGGAAAGGATCAGACGACTCAACTTTGCGTTCACTTTTGACAACAACAACCAAAAGAAGCGGTAATTGCAGTGGAGACAATAATGGTGGTGGTGACGGTGACGATGGGCATGGCTGGAGCTGTTACGATTAAAGTTATTTTGTGTGAACTTTAATACGACGGGCGGATTTGATCGCGCCATTTATGCGCGCCGAGTGATTAATTGGTATTGTTTTACGGAGAAGGAGCGCAGCACATTGCGTGTCCTCAAGACGAATGTCTGCAGGGTTTTGAATAGAAGCTCCTCCGGTGTCGAGGCGACCCTATTGCCTCGAAACCATTCGTGTAACCGATAGACGGCAACGGCGATAGCGGAGCAAGTGGATGGGGAAACAAATACTGTGTACATTTCCTCGCGAAGAGAAACGATAAAAAAAACGTGCACCCTCAATCCCTCCTTGCAAAACATTCTAACTAAGGCAATGATTTTTTTCGATTTAAAGCTTTCGTGATTGCAGGGATTCATATTCTTGGTTCTTTCGGTACAGTCATGTAGAAGGGAATAAATAAAATAATACAAATAAAACAATTAAATTATCACGACGTTTCGATTGCAACACAAGCAATCATCAGATGTGAAAAACCACAGCAAGAAAATTAAAAAAAATCGCCACTTTTTTCAAAATTTCTTGCTGTGGTTTTCACACTTGATGATGATTGCTTGTGTTGCAATCGAAACGTCGTGAGAATTTTGTTGTTTTATTTGAACTATTTTATTTATTTCCTTCTACGTGACTTTACCGAAAGAACCAAGAATATAAGCCAATTATGTATTCATTTCTCCAGGCTTTCAGTAGTGCAAAGCAATTGGCCTGTACAATCGCGCGCTAATTGCGAGCAATTTGAGACTCAAACTGGCTCGACGATATGGTTAAGTCGGCATGTAAAACTTGAGGTGGAAGATGAAGCCACTTGCATTTCAGATTCAAAGTGACAGCGTGGCAAGGGCATGGAGGAGCATTACAAATGTCTAAGCGATTACATCTTAATCTCAGCACTTTCCAGCTTAAAGGACTCCACAATATTGCCTCTGTCTCCAGCAGGAAATGCACAGGGGACGTGTTAAAAGTTACGTCTGTATATAAATGAGATTGCTTGTGCCTGAATTATGCAAACAATACGCATTTGGAAATATCACGAGAGCATCGTCTCGATTATCTATATATAGCGCGTGTCAGTTACCGTAACCGTGTGGCAATAATGCGTCAAATGAAATGCTTGATTGCAAGATCTCCGAGTGTATAAACGTCATTATTCGTGTCACGCTTCTAAAATGTATTAGATGGTTTGCAGCGTTACAGGGATATTAAATCCTGTTTGCACTGCAGCTCATGGAAGATTTATTTACACTTTTCCAGTGGTAGATCATACCGCCATTCATTATGTCAAAGTAATAAACTAGTTAAATGGTAATGAATGTTTGTATATATCGTGCATATGATCGCGTGCAAGGACATGCGCTTTAGTGGATATCAAGAGAATACAAAAATAAAAACACGCTGCAGCATTTTGTGATTATTCGCCCATTTCACGAGTTAAGGAAGAATAGAAAAATCAATTTATGCTGAATGCATAAGAAAGTGACAATATTTCATCGGACGGCTCTTGAGGAAGATTTGTCAGCACAATGCTAAATCTTTATTCCCGTTGAGTGAAAAATGCTTTGCGCCTGTTTATTTATTTGTTTACACCCCCCCCCCCCCCCCGCGTTATATATCTATTGCATTAACAAAAACATTTTAAGCAAAGTGACAGTGTGGATAGAGTGCAGTTCCACGCAGCAATGATGCTCTTGCGCCTGTGGGGCGGCAGCACTTCGCTCGCTGACAACGCGGCCGTGTCTTACATCTAATTATCTTTCACCTTCATGCTCCACTCGCCAGGTCGGCAGTGGCAGGGTGGCACCCCCCCCCCCCCATCCCCCCCCCTCACGCCCCCTACAATCAACCCCCATCCCTCCACAACGAGAATGCCAAACCAACACAACAATCAGCACCCACTCCCCCTGCACTCGTCACCACCTTCCGCCCAAACAAAGTCCCCCGTGCCTCCACCTATCTGCCTTTCCTCCTCTCCCCCCTTGTCTACCCCAGCCTGCCCTACCCTTCGATATCCCTCCCTGTGCGCGCACGCGACCCCCAAAAACCTCGACCAGGCAGCGTTATTACTTACCAAGTCGGGACACCCATCACACCGGTGGCAGCCGATAAGTTTGCCATTCGGTATTTTGGGCTGTTCAGTTTGACCGGTGGATGTTATTTGTCCGTGGGGGTGTGGGTGTGTGGCGGAGGAGTGTTTTGGGGTGGGTGGGTGGAATGATTGAGGTGTAAACGAGCATTGGTGGTGTGGTGGTGGTGGTGATGGCGAGGGGAGCTGGCTCGTTTCGGGGAAGTTTTGTGGGATTAGCAGCGGCTTGGTCGATTGGGGCAAGGTAGAGAGGGCAGGAGAGAGTGGGGCGCTCAGTTGCTCCACTCGATTTTTTGTTGTTGAGCCTGGACGGCGGGAGGGGGGGTCGGATCCAAATTGCGGGCTGGGCAGCGGTGCGCCCAGCCGGCTTGATTGGTGGGCGTTAGGCAACGCGCACATGGGGGCCAAGCGAGCGTGGGGGATGAAGAAGAGGAATTGTGATCGCCAGAGTCTGTTAACTATGTGGCTTCAATCTAAGGTCATGGTGGTCGTACGTACTTTTATCCTGCAGTCCTTTGAAATGGAATTCATTACTCAAACGTTCGTTTATTTATTTTTTACACATCAATTCCAAGTGGAGATTCCCTCCCCCTCCACCCCCCCCCACGCGTGCTATGCTACAATTTCAATTTAAAACATGGATTAGTTCAAACATAATTTACCAGGGCGAGTTTTGGGTATTGGTTATTCTTGGTGTCTCTCTGACCTGCCTGTAGTCACGCATCTGTCATAGACCGCCCCTCCGCCTCCTTCCTCATTCCGCCACATTCAAAGGGGTCTTCACACTGCAAAGTTATGTAGCTCATTCACAAACTTGTAATGCTCACCACGTCCTTTTTGAATTCAGCCAAGAACGCTTTGCCAACTGCACCTCAGAGAGAGGGGTGGGGGGGGGGCGGCAATATGACCACGGGAGACCAAAAACGGCTCCAACAAGATTTCTAACTCTGCACGCAGAATATAAAATCTACTCTTTGGTTGTTTTGTATCGCTCTCCGGTGTGTTTTGGGGTTGTACTGCGTGGTTGTTGTGGAGCACGACGTCTGTATCTTTCACTCCAGGCCCTGTGAGGTTTCTTTTGTTGTTTGCGTGAAGAGGAATTTTCAGCAGCACGTGGATCTGAAGAAGCTCTCTCATCACGTAGCGCAACTGGTGGGGCGAATCGTCGGACATCGCTCCACGCAATGCACGGACCAAGCCGAAAATAAATCGCAGGAATGTTTATCCTGATACTTGCCTGAGGATTCATCCGAAGAATTGTTCTGACATTTTATTTTCAGTTCCAGTCAACGCGTAAAGATTCAAAATAAACGCATTCATAACAATATGAACATTTTCTGCAGAGCGAAATTGAAAAATTTAATGTTTTGGACTTTTCCAAGTGTTGGGAAAAAAAGGCTTTTTGAAACCATGTGTGTGTGTTTTCATCCTAAAATGTGCCGTATTATGTTATACCATATGTGCCTTTGTTTACTCAGAAAATGCTCAATGAGTATCAGAGCACATTTCCATGAGCACCGGCTAATTCCCAGTGCTCTGTTGTGCCCTGCACAGTAATGTATTCTATTGGCATCAATTTTAAAATTAGACTGCACCTGCAATAACTTTAAGGATTTAGTACCGCTGTGCTTGATAATACAATCTCCATTGTCTGTATTGAACATAAAAAATGCATGACATGCCCTAAACGCATCTGCTCTACTTGCAACATGATAATCGTTAACAATCAGTGTGCGATAATGTGTAACTAATTCATTCCTAGCTGATTCCAAGCGTATTGAGATGTCAATACAGTAGTAGTATTATTGCAGTGGTGGGAAGGGTACTGTAGCTGGGAACTGGGTGGGATGTGGCCAATCGTATAAACCACCACGCGAACTCTGGTCATGTCCACAGCAATGACTTTTGGCGAGCCATCGCGCGGCGCATTCAGATGCGCTTCCGCGGCCGTCTGGAACGCTCTTCCTTCCGATATTATGAAGCTGCTGGGAGCTATGATGCACTTTTAAATCATCATCTCGATTGACAAACTAATTTCTTTAGAACTGCTTTTAGTGTTTAGTTTGTTGTCCTGCCCCCGCACCTCCGATTAGCGCGGTTGGCTACGTACAGGACGAAATAAATTCAACATACAATCGTGAGGCGGCACTAGTGCATAAGTGAGTGTGAATGCATGCGGTGGTCAATAGATAAGTCACGTGAATATATTAACCCCCCTGCCTTACGATTGGCTAATCTTGGCTCTTCTGAAACGTTCCATATATTCAAACCTCCAGGCTTAAATACGTGGTAAGTTCCATGAGGGGATACATGAGGGCAGTGTTGTATAATGGAGAGTGCTGCAGTTGTAACGGTTTCCATTCACCGAAATCAAAGCTCATTGTCATCATAAGAAATATTTTGGTAATTTGAAGTCTAAAAAAAGGAGTGCCCAATTGCTAACTAACCGCGGTCCGTTTACTTTGGAAGCAAGCTGAATAGCCCAATGAAAATTTGCACAAGAGACTGACGAGAAAAAAATCCAAATAAATATGATGATCATCGGCAGTGATCAATCCACTGCTGGATGAAGGTGCTTCCCAAGCCATCGCCATCCTCCACAAATCTGCAATGTAATAATCCCCCTTGCACCTGCACACGAGCGAGTTTCATCATTCCATCTCCTCAGTAGAGGTCCTCCCAGCTGCAGCCCGTTCCTCAGCTGTTCATTGCTTATTATTCAAATAGGTTAGCAAACCATGAATGTAACTCCACCTTGTCTGACACACACAAACACGCGATCCAGAATCATTCTACCATTTCTACCTCCTGTGGAGGGCCAGATTTGGGTATCTTTGCTTCCAGAACACCAGAGTAAAACTCACCTCCCCAAACACACACAGATACACAGTCCCCAGCGGTTATTGATGCCAAGCACTCAATAAACAATTGTAAAAAATGTTAATAAAACATGTCATGTATATATTTTTGTGGTGCCTCTCTGGAGTTGTGGGCCCAGAACGAACCTTACATTTCATACCCCCCTAAATTGTTTCAATAATAATCCAGCTTTGCTCCTGAGTGCAGGATTACAGTCAGGCTCTACCAATTATCCTTAATTATGCTTACGATGGTCTACAGTATTGCAGTTGTCAAATTACGTAAAAAAAATAATGTCATTATGAGATGAATGTCAAGTTTGATTTAAAAATGCCCTTGGGTGGCTTAGAGGGTTAAAACTCTGGCGGCACAACAATAGGACAACCCGCGCCTCTGGGGTTTTTTTTCTTTGCGTTCAAATCTGGCCATGGGAGGAAACCATTTGGAATTCATTTCGCTCCGGCGATAGCAAAAAAAAAATCACAGTTCTTGGCGTTGTAGTTTGCCTGTGGACATTACTGGGGCTGCACAGGACAGAAAGAGCCCACACTATTCCAAACCAAAAAATGTGTCGTGTTCTAATTTGGCGTGCGATTATTGCACCGTTATAGAGTCATCACGGACGAGTATGGACATAACGTTAAACTTGCAAGTTAATGCAAAAAGCGTGATGCTCTTTTGCAGTTTGGGACACAAGTACATTGTTTGTTCAGGTAACAGAAGCAATGATGTCATGTACATAAATGTAATATGTTCGCATTCACATTAAATGAGTCTTATGAAGCTGTGAGATATTGTCGTGTACTATAGGTTATCTTTATTTTCAGATGCTGGTGATAATTGTAATGCAATATACTACGATACGCCTACGTTCATACCCGTTCAGGTATATTGCTTCTGCTGGTAGAAAGATGTAATTTTATTTACTTTACTTCTAGAAGCTGATTACAGTATCAATGCAGTCAACGAACGCTTGTAAAATATGATTGTCGGTGAACTTCTGACGCATTGCAGTAGAACGCTGTCACATTAGGATACGATGTCTATTCTGCAGCTAGAGCTGTTCTCGGAGGGTCTGATATAAAAAATCTTCGGTAAATCGTAAGGCATGTATAATAATAATAATAACTGCAGCGTCTGAAACGATGTTAACATTCTATTGCCTTACAGTGTTTCCGTGGCTGCTCGTGATCTTGCCACTGTAATGATTGTGGAATCAAAGGGGAACAATTAGGCTGAGCTCTGATGTGCGTGCGTGCCTGAGCGTGTCCGTAGGGAGCGGTGGTGCAGCGGTTGGTGCGCCGCGCTACGAGCCTCGCGACCCGGGTTCCATATCCGCTCACGGCCAACACCACGAATGATTCATAATTATCTGAACCGATCCTGGGCCTCCCCTATGTCGACTCAGCCTCAAATGAGCACCTGGTGCGATGTGTAGACATCGCCACGAGGGTGAAAAAATCAGAGCCGGACGTGGTGTTGGCCACCCACCCCCCTCGTGTGCTGTGCCGGCCTTCATAGGTGCTCGCTAACAGCACTTGTCCCAACAGTGTTACACGCTATACGGGGGATCTTTGTTTCTGTGTGAGTGCCCGTTTGCAAGGTAACATCTGAGTATGCCCCCCCCCACACCCCCGTTCTTTTGATCTCCGGAAAGGTGGGCGGAGGGGGGGGCTTGCGATTTGTGAGCGCTGTTCTCTCTCGCGAGAGTGCAAGTGGAGAGCCCCCCTTGCGATTAAGGAGCCCGATGGTGCGATTCACCACCGCGCAGGACCAGCCGGCCCACAAACATGAATAATAATGCGTGTCAGAGTGGCGGACCACGCCGATTAATCTACCGTCCGACTCTAAACGGTCGTCGGGAGAATGATATGGCCACAGAACTCGCACGGGCGACAGTGCGGCTAGCCACAAAAATATATTTAATGCTGAGTTCACTTGTATGTTAATTGAGAGTGATGATGATAGCTGTTTTTCTTTACCTTGATGATCAACAAAAGCGTTGTCAAAAAATGCCATTCCAATATTGCCATGAGCAAGACCCACCGCCGCTCCGATCGGAGTGATGGTGCAGTGGGCAGGGCAACTGCCCTATGAACCGTGGTGACCGCAGTTCGATTCCACGTCACGACTAACATCAGTGGTGAGTGACATTCGAACCGGTTCTCGTCCGCTTCACCCACCCGCATTGACCTTCGTGTTGAATGACCAATCAAACCTCCCATGAGGATAACTTTTATCCAGCAGTGCTTTGACAAAGGGCTGTGAATTATGATATTGATAAATTATCATTTATATGTTAACATCTCAGACAATGGCCAATCTTCAGAGCCACGAGGGAAAGAGTCAGGGCGGATGATTCTAACTTACATTTCATTATATTCATGTGTTGACTGTGTCTGCATGTCTGCTTACCTGGCAACCAGCATGCTATTCCAGTTTTGTTTTTACACGATGACTGACTGTCTCTGTCTGTAAAAGAAATGCACGCAATGTTCCGCACAGGATCTTGAGACATTGTGGCATTTATTTGCCGCTATACAAATCCTAATTGTATTGTATTGTATTACTCCTGCAGATTTAAATTACTCCCACTCATTCGTTATTTGCAGGGGGACATATTTTATCTGATTTGACTGCTGGGGAGGTCGGGCATGTCTGGTGTGCATGGGTAGGATTGCAGTGGCTTTGCTGAGAAATAGCAAAACAGCACAATAAAAGGTGGTTTCCTTTGAAAAGAGAAAAAATCAGCCTCATTAGGTAAAGGTACAACTATGAACTGGCTTGCTTCTGCCATTGCCAGCAAAAAAGGCATCCACTAGAGAGTTTACTGTCTGGGTACTGCAGGCCACAACACAAAGAAGACGCGACATTCACTTCAGAGTTTTCCGCAGATGTTTCGGTGGCATTCCTTTGCCACAGACGTCGCTGGAAACATCGGCAAGAGAGCGAAAGAGCAGCCCTGCATATTCTTGCTCACGCCACCGCTGGTGAATCAGCCTTCACTTTATGGAGCTCCAGAAAGCCTCGCTAGACGGTATTTGGCCTCCTCTCCCACGCTGATCAGACATCTGGGAAGAGGCCGGGTTACCCACACTTTACCCAACCAACGCGCGACATTCGCATCGGCTAACCACTGCTGGGATTTAAGAAACGTGCTGTTCCGGGATGATCTGGCGACCTGTTGGATTGCAAGTCCACTGCGATAATGACGACACCATAGCAGCACCCCACGACCCCCCCCCCCCCCTTAATACGCACGAGTTAACTATTTTCGCACCATTATGCAGGATTTAAACGCAATTGCTGACCAGTTATATTTCAGGTAAACAACCCAGGCAGTGGCTGAAAAGCCATGCACCGGGGAATGGTGTCGTGGAAGATGTGAACTGTGAGACGCAATCTCGTCGTGTCTAGACCCACTCCCTATACGATTCAAGCACTTGCTGTCATTTCAGTGGCAAGCCACGCAGAAATTTGAACGTTACTGCTTTCGGGAGAGAGATTTGTAAGCTGTGAGTGTTTACAATAAGATTACATCAATTCATCGGGATAACCGTAATAGCATTTTAGCAGATTATTATTTTCATTGCTACTCCTTTCATTATTGTAGTTAATATATATGTAGAAAGTTGTATAAGCCAGTACAGTGTGTCATAATCGGCAATAACTATTGGCACTGCGGAATCAGGCTTGGCTTTTTTTTACATTGTAAGACTAGTGTAAAAAATATTGGTTATACACCGTAGATAGTCGACCACAAGAAAACGGGTCCACTCTCTTATATTCTATTAATGGTTACCTTTGTTCTGGATTCACTTACAGATACCACTAAATATGCCCGTGTATCGGAAACACTTACACATTAATACACAATGGTTCAAGGTTGCCTGTAATCTATACTGCGCGCTATCCACACCGGCGCGTCTGAAAGGGAGATGCATTGAGCCGTAACGCATTCTTTGTATTCGCGCTCGCGATACGGAACAGCGGTGGGTGGGTGGACTGTGCACATTCGTAATGTTTCAACGCCGAGCCCCATTAGGGACTTTACCATAAACAACTGGACAGCTTAGCTTGAGCGCCGCAGGGGAGGACATGTCAGACGTTGATATGTCTATCGTAACAAAAAAAGGTTGAGGCCGTTTCCAAGGCTTTTAATCAGCATCATCGTTGTGATTCTCGCCATCATCATTATTCATTTTAACCAAGAAAACCTCGGAGATTAATATAGGAGCGCCGCGGAGGCGAGATGTTAACTACCTCGCCTGGTATGCAAGAGGTCGTGGGTTCGATCCTAAACGTGACGGCTGCATATTTGGAGTTTGCGTGTCTTTCTCTTTATTGTCGCGTGGATTTAGCTCCGGGTCCTCCGATTTTTCTCTACACATTTAGAATCGACTACAACACGTTTAGATTATTTGGCTGCTGGCAATTTCCACACGATACGCCACTTCGTTGAGCTATCATTCGTGGCCAGGTCGCTTCTGAAAAAGAGCTACATAGCTCAGTGGGCCTTACTCACTAAAATATAAAATTAGTATTAGAACATAGACAGCCACCTCTGATTTATCCCAGGTTCTCAATCCTGCAGCCACCAATGACAGCATTAAACAAGCCCATCAATACACATTTGGTTCCACACTTAATTTCGAAAAATGTTCGTTCTGAGGATGGAATTATCATTTTTTACCGCCGCGTGTTGAACATTACTCTCTGGCAGAATGGGTGGGTTAAGCGCTGGCCCCCTACTCTGCGGAACATAGTTCGATTGATGATGTCCCAGACATAACTCTGTGATATCTGCTTCCGTGGGCTATTCTCCAGTATGAGGTGGTAGCACTGCTCTGCGACACATCCCAGTGGATACTTCTTCTCACGGCGTGAGCGATGCCACGGCTATGGAGTGACAAGCTCAGCCCATTTGCCGGAGTGGGTTGAATTCTGTCATCGAGTGACCCATGTGGACCGGTAATGGCGTGCAGAGCCTTTCAGTCAAAAGTTGATTGACAATGGCTAATGACATTGGTGGTGGTGATGATTACTCATTTGTGCTTTGGTTTTTCCCTCTCACCCTGATATTCTTGTTTCTAACCCATTTCTCCCGTAAAAAAAAGAGACCTTTGGTGTCAACGGGCTATCACCTGCTTATAAATGAAGGATTGATTTATTGACCGATGGTAATAGAATGTGCGTCAACAAACCTAGGTGCCACTCATAATCGGCGTGGGTCAGTGGTAAGGATCGGGCGTTGTTGAATACGGAAGACGTGTGAGGTATGGGGTGGTGCGCTTAATTATCACCTCTACTGTACCAGTCTGCAGCAGATTATATCGAGCAGATGTCTAACATGTGGTAGCAGCCATCGGCCTCTGCTCTCTCATGCATTCAACCGTTTTTTTTTCATTACCACGGCCAGCACAATGGGAACAGAAAGAAACGCTAGATTCTTAGGAATTGGGCAACTCGCTGGAATAGAGTGGATTTGACACTCGCATTTAAAATCCTAAAAATGTTTGCACCACCCCTGATTATCTCGCTAGTCTTGGGTTCAAGGCCTCCATGAGACACCCAAGGCTAAGGTAAAGGTCAAACGTAGCGTTGCCACCTGTCCTGGTTTTCCCAGGATCACCCTGTTGTTCAGGTAGTTGCTTGGAGAAATGTGCAAGTCTTTCTTGGACATTGAAATTCCCATCTTTTGTTGTTGTCAATGTGTGTCATAATACACCACTCAAGACGATGCAGTCACATGTAGATCTCCCTGCCTCTGCTATCGTGAGCAGTGCCGGATTAAGCTGGTGCAGGGCTTGTAGCATATGTCATTGAGGGGCCCTAAATAAAAACAAACATAAATATTAAAACACACGTTTTTAACTTGCATAGTAAAGTAATTGTATTTTTCATTTGCTATACAGCCAGATAATACAATAAATAGGTAATTTTAAACACCCAGTCGTTCAGAAAAGTTGAAGGCAGTATAATACTATAGTAATAGAGCAAATGCAGAATCACTGAACCGGAATTGATAGCTTGAAAGCATTTAGCGCGGGGCCCTTGAAAGTGCGAGGCCCGCCACATGTGTAGCTACTTTTGCTACGAGGATAATCCGGCACTGATCGTGAGCTATTCTTCTTCCCGGTTTATGTTTCGGTGTTTTTGTTTGTACCCTAGAGGTGGCAACTCCCTAGTGAGGAGCCATAAGGTTGAGCCGCGGAGCCTTTGATATTGAGGTCTGTGTCCAGTCCCAGCCAATGCCGAGTGCTCTAGCACGAGGCTGTGGCCAATGTGCAAGGAAGACACCTGAGTGCTCATTGCTTGTGTAGTGACATAGAATTGGTCACTGAGCAGCACAGCGCTGGCTGCTGGCAGGGAAGGGGATCTGCAGCTTATAGCAGCCCTGACTGACAGCAGGCCACGTGATAGACCAGAGAGGGATCTAGTGGAAAGGTTACGGAAGGGGCCCGTCGGGAACCCGCTAGAAGGTTCCAGAAAGGGGGCGTGGTCAGGGCGGAGCCAGGCCACGCCCCCCAGTATAAGAGGGGCCCCGGGAGGGGACCTCGGGGCTGTCGTTTGGAGTGGGATCCCCGTCGTCGTTGCTGCTGAAGATCGTCATCAGTGAGAATTATTTTATTATGTTTTATTTTTATTATTTTATTATTTTCATTCTACGTGACTTTACCGAAAGAACCAAGAAGATCGTCACCACCATCGCTGTCGTCTTCACTTGATATTGCGCTGCCAGACGGTAGTTGGCTGTCGCGTTTCAGCGCCGTCAGTGTCAGACGGCTAGCGTTGTGCGTAGGCGAGCAACCTGTGTAGAGTTGCGTATAAGTGAGAGACAGCAGAGTGTGTGCCAGTGTAGGTTGTGTATTGTACAAAGTGTGCTCGGTGTTGATTGGAGAACTGCCTCCAAGAACTTACGTCTCCAAGTCAGTCACTACACTTGCACAGACATGTGTACCGCTACATCTGCTTTAACCTCTAGTTTCGCGCCTGGTTAGCACGGTTGGCTACGTACGGTGCAAATGTATGTGCAGGGTGGTCCGGACGTCTTGCATATTCATTACCGTTTTAAATCAACCTCACATATAAAATATTACGATTTAGGGAATTATATGGTTGACACAAGACACCTGGATTACCCTGTATGTTGAACTTCTCTCGCATGATACGTAGCCAAACGTGCTAATTGGAGGTGCGCGGAAGGACAACAAATTAAGTTGGTAAGAAGTTCAACATACATACATAATTTAATCTGTGGCTCTTTTCGCCTATCATGCTAAGCTACAGCATGGAAGGGAGCAGTGGTAGTGCAGTGGTTCGTGTACTTCACCATGAACCCGACGATGCATACGCATGGATGACGTAATGCTTTGCAATCTGCGTTTGTCTTCCAAAGGACATTTGATTAACGGTCACGACTAATATCATTGGCGAGTGATTGCAGAACTAGCCCTGTTCCTCCTCCTCACACCTTCACCAACCAAGACTGATCAGTGCGGTGAAATATGGTGAATAAAATCTGACTGACGTGAACTAAAAACTAAACTAAACAATTTATTTTGATATTTACCAGGTAAGGCCACTGAGCTAAATGGCTCTTTTAACATGTTGTCGTATCCTCAAATCTTGTAACTCAATTTGAACCCACTTCCCAATATGGTATCGACTGC
This sequence comes from Entosphenus tridentatus, assembly GCA_014621495.2. Taxonomy (NCBI): domain Eukaryota; kingdom Metazoa; phylum Chordata; class Hyperoartia; order Petromyzontiformes; family Petromyzontidae; genus Entosphenus; species Entosphenus tridentatus. The sequence continues at coordinate 2,800,373 of CM025629.2, read as the reverse complement.
AAACTTGGTATACTTATGTCATACCGATGACAATACTATATTCTACCATTAAAAATAAAAATAAAATGTTAAACCATCTTTTTTATATGTTATGTTTCGCCTTGGCTATAACTGTCCACGGTCAACTGACGTTGGCTGTAATTGGCCACGGTCCCTTACGTTATGGCAAGCCTCGGGGCCACTTCCTGGAGTCGTGGAGTTCTTCCAATACTCGTACGGTACATTTCATTCAAGCGTGTTTTTAAAAAAGTATTTTTAAATATTACTTATTTTGAAATAACCTGGCCACAAATGATAGGCCAATAAAGTGGCTTATCACGTGGAATTCATAGCAGCCAAATACTCTAAACACACGTTCTAAATGTGGAGGGAAAAACTGGAGGACCTGGAGAAAATCTATGCGACCACGGGGAGAACATGCAAACTCCAACATACAAGCGTCAGGGTTGGGATCGAACCTACGGCCTCCTGCGTACCAGGGGAGGTAGTTCACATCTCGCCCACTGTGGCATGGGGAGGCCTTCATCCATTGGGGGATAAGAAGAGCTGGAATTTATTTTTGTTTGTTTCACAGCATGAGAAGAAACACTACTCTGCAAATACAAAAGTCTATCAAGTACCATTACTTGGTTATTGATCGGCTCATATTAACGCTCAGTGGTTTAATATACCCCACGTAGCTTTAATTGCCCAAAGGAATGCGGAGGCTGCTTATGCATTTACTATGTACGTATACTATTAACCCTGACTAATTATTCAACTATATCCACGTTATTAAAGAACACAAATGCGTGATGTTTGTTCGATTGCCAATATAATTGCTGGTATTGTATTAGAAACATTTTCGGCTATGAAAGTTCATCCTTACTGCGAGAGCAGTTGAGGAAGTTGTTGCTGCCCTGTGCTATGAACCTGGCAACATTGAGTTTAGTTTCCAATCATGGCTTAACATCGTTGTTGAGCAGTAGCTATCACCAAATCACCAACTTGCACTGACCAATGCGGTACAAGTGAGTATCTTGATATGGAGTAAGGGGGCCTTCATCCAGCAGTGGATTTACAATGTATACAATATGAATATATGATAGCTTGTGCAAAAATAAATGTCAGGTCCTATATCCATATAAATATTAAGTTTAGAGCTGTAGTGTTCACAAAGGGATGAGTTAAGAGTTCAACAAAATACACTTTACGAAATGAAAAAGAACTATAACTTTATTCGTAACTCCATCGTGTATATAGATACATATCAGCAGCAGCTGTCATTAATGATATTTGTCTAAATATGTTTGAAATGAATAAAACATGGAAAAAAATAAGCCGTCGGGTAAATATATAAGCCCCAACTGTGACAGAAAGAATTACATATTAATGCATCATAACAGTTGTCTTCGGAAGTATTTAATTAGATACAGAAGCTGACAGCTGTCATGGCAAAAAGGTTTAGTGTCTCCAACTTTTGGGCAACTTTTTGATCAATGTGGGCAGTTTTTTTTTGTAAAAGCATAGCGTCTGAATAGCAACACAACTTAATATGACAAGTTGGTTCATATTGGATCATATTCGCAATAAATCGTGCCCCTTGTCACAGATGAACAGCAATAATGCATAACACAACTTCAGTTGGAAAGCATTAATTAATCGACTTAAACAAAAATACTGAAACTTTGAAATTATCCCTGTAGATGGAGAACGTACATTGATGTGAATGCATATTTTATTTGCTTTGCTTCACGCGTGCCCCATTTCTTATTTAGTTTCCAAATCCTTATTCACAAAAAGCACAGCTATGCAATCGAAGTTGAGCGGTTACATATTTATAATCACCGACAAGTGAAACCTTTGCAATGGAGTAACAATTTACAAAAATTTACGTTGATAAATCCGCAGCTTATTTTAAATATGTACAAAGTGTTCGGCGTGTCTTGAGGACAGGGAAGCGTATTAACAGTTGGAACATGGATGCGTTTTACTTTGGAGTGTCCGTCTCATATCAGGTCGGTATGGATTTCACAACGTGTGACTAATGAAACAGCAACATGGACATGCGAGAACAAATACTGAAACGTCCACCGAGAGGAAGCATGGAGAGATGCGAGCTCGGAAATTATTCCGAGAGACAGAAAGAGCACAACATGGATTAAATAATAGACGCCAGATGGAGATGTCCCATTGACTGTTCAGAGAAATAAACAATAATTGTGTCATACAGAGTAGGGGCTGGCGAACAAGCACATTAAAAAAAACATGTTCTTCAATAACACTGCCTTGAAAAATAAAAATAAACATATACAACAGGTGAAGTTTTGGGCAATGAGTCTCTTCTTCATAACAAAGCAAAATAAGGGCCAGTGCCCGAAACGTCGCCTATTATATATCTGTAATTTTTTAGGTAAAGAAAAGTAGGTGTCTTTTTTCTTGCTGGCGTTGTTCCACCTGATGACGGAAGCTTGTGTTGCCTCCGAAACGTCGTGATTTAGTTATTTTTTATTTTTATTATATTTTATTTTCACCTACGTGACTTTACCGAAAGAACCAGAGTGTATAAAAGTAGGTGTGCCTGGTTAGCAAACGTCGCAAAAAGGGATGGTAGCTGGTGGGCGAGACGAGCAGTGGAGTGGAAGTCAAAAGTGGGAAAAACACGCCCGAGAGTGAACCTCTCCTGCAGGAGACGGAGCGATGACAACAGCTCGCGCGCAGGAGTTGGATGGATCGTTGCATCAAAAATCCACGAGGGACGGTGGGATGGCTTGGGGAGGCCTTCCATCCGGGTGTGGACAGATCGAGGCTGGCGATGACGACAGTGTGTGTTCCGCGAGCTTCGTTTACGTCATATTTTTCGACCTCGCACCTTTGGCCAACCTTTGACAACTTCCGTGTCGTCCGCAGAGGTTCAGAAACGGTGACGACATTCTGTGCATGGAGCCTCATGCTGGAATACAAAGTGGTGAAACGAAACAAAAAAACTTTTTTTAATGAAGTTAATTCGTTAGAGCTGCCTTCATTTTTCATAACATTGACTATGTTTTATCTTAACCAATGGATGAGGTTTATAATGACAACGCTGAGTAAGAAAGGCACAATAAAAAGAAAAAAGAAAGGCAAATTGCTATATTAGTTTGGACACTGTCCAAGTTTTACTTGTTTTAGTTTAATGCATTTGCCTGCAATGCATCTTTTTCACACGTTTAGTGTCGCGTGATTTTTTTTCTTCTGCAAACACCGTGATTTTTCATTCAGATCTATATGTGGCATGGGATGTAGGCACTGATTAAAAACACTCGTGCATGCAGAGAAAGTTTCCGTGACAAAATAATAAAAGTAAACTTTCGAAAACGAAATGTCTTACTCGAGACATTGTGAAACAGTTTTCAAAGAGTTCCATTTTTACATAAACACGAACCACTATTGAACATCTGTCCAGATAGATAATTATAATTCAGTAGCCCATACCTCTATAACAAGTGGCAAATCCACTGCGTCGGTTTCACGACTGTGCTGTGTAGCTTTGCAATGCGATTCCGGTCCGTCCAAAGGCATTTTTCGGCATGGATGACCGATCATTTGCACCATGTGCTGGAAGATTCAGATTCTTCTGGAGATATATAAATGTATCCATATAAAAAAAATCACGTCTGTGAATGACGCCATTTTTTGTTTCATCTTAATCTTCTTTGCAATGCAAAGCAGAGCCGGATTCGAGGTTCTTGCAGGCCCTAGGCACTTCTGTTTCGTCGGCCTTCAGTGATAACTTTCCAACAATTGCTACTGCTGCTACCCAATGTCACTACTACCGCCGCTGTCACTCCGCTTGTTTCATGCGGTACTCCGTCTAGCCACTGGACAGACGTCGTTACGGACACGTTCATTATTTAGTCTGTGCCCTAATTCGATGGGAGCGCGCTGCGTGCCGCAGATAAGCAGATTTAATTTGAAACACTGTGCCTATCCTTGCGATATGGATATATTTATTCGAGAAGATATCTTGCTTACAATTTTTTTCAATCATACAAACATGAATTTCGATTTAAAGCTTTCGTGACTGCAGGGATTCATCTTCTTGGTTCTTTCGGTAAAGTCACGTAGAATAGAAATAATAAAATAATAAAAATAAAACATTATAGAATAATTCTCACGACGTTTCGGTCACAACGCAAGCAGCCGTCCTCATGTGAAGAACAGGTCTGTCTTATCGACAGACCTGTCTTATCGACAGACCTGGCGATAAGACCTGTCGATAAGACAGCCGTCCTCAGGTGAAGAACAGGTCTGTCTTATCGAGCCGTATTCAGGTGAAGAACAGGTCTGTCTTATCGACAGACCTGTTCTTCACCTGAGGACGGCTGCTTGCGTTGTGGCTGAAACATCGTGAGAATTATTTTATTATGTTTTGTTTTTATTATTTTATTATTTCCATTCTACGTGACTTTACCGAAAGAACCACGAAGACATACAAACTTGGTCAAATTTTTTTTCGTAGGCACTTTAGTTTTCGTAGGCCCCTGGGCACAGTGCCGACTGTGCCCATTGGATAATACGGACCCGAATCAAAGTGGGAGTGAAACTCCAATTTATAGTTTATTAATCCCGCTGATGATTTGCTACACATGTCTAAAGTGGCATTGAGAATGATGATTAGGATATACACACTGCATATTGTGTATGAACGTGCGTCTGCCATCTTGTGTGTGTCTTTGTGTCTCCCATATTGTGTGTGTGTGTGTACTAATGTACGCGTGTCTCCCGTGTGAAGAACCAACCATCAACCGTTCGTGTGCAACGTGCAATGACTGAGTTTGTGTATTTGAACAGCAACGATTGGTGAACATAAAATAATGAAATCTGTTGTGATTAATTTATGAAGCCCTGATGCTCACTCAGAGGAGGAGTTGGACGCACTGCTGCTGAAAATGGAGCTTGCCACTAAGAGGTGGAGGCTTACCATCAGCCCCAAACAAAACTAAGCACTTGCCTGGCTATTTTGTACCATCGGCCAATCCACCCCCACAACTCACAATTGGTGATGGGGCAGTTGTGGAGAGAGTGGAGAGTTACCCATACCTGGCCAGTGTGCTCATGACCAGCTCTGGTTTCACAGCAGAGGTCTCGCTCCGAATCAGTCGAGCGGCAATATCTTTTCATTGGCTGCGTTACACTGCGTGGAAGCTACCTGCTCTCTCGCTCCGCACGAACCTCCAGGTCTTCTCGCACACGGTCAATCCCTCCCTTCTCTACGCTTGCAAAACTTGGACCCCTCTAATGGAACACCTTCGCCGGTTTGAAACATTTAGGCTGGCCTGCTAATGATCCATCCTGGGTTTAACCATATATGTGTGTGTGCGTCTAAGTCGATGTGTTTCTATGTGTGTGGGTCGATGTCTGCGTGTAAGTCCATGTGTATGTCTGCCTTTTTCGCCTGGGCAACGCTGGGTAGTTACCGCTAGTATACATATATAAATGTATCTTCATAATAACGATCAGGACAGCAATGCTTATGGAACAACATATATCATCCAGATAAACAGCTAAATAGATCACCATCAACAGTGTTCTCTCCACTGTTGGATGAAGGCCACCCCACATCATCGCCGCTCTCCGCACTCCCGCGATTCCACAATCCGTCTCACTCTGGCACGAGCTCATCTCATCACTCCCACCTCGACTGCGGTCACACTCAGACGCGTGATCCCTCCCCTGCCTGCGACTCCATCATCAGACTCATCCATCAGCCGTCAACCCTTCAAACAATGCGTTCTGCCCAAGCTGACAATCTTTTTTTAAAGTCGCAATGATGTCTCCAATGGGCGTTTGTTCTTTGAACCATGCGGATCTTTTTTTGGGTTTCACAATATAATTCCCATGCTGCTGTGACTGCTTTTAGCTTCTATTGGAATATATTTGGGAGTATTCATGTTGCTGATCCAAACGAGGATAGCAGGTAGTGTGCACTGATTGAAGGTTTCCTTTTTTAGTACGTTAGTATGTTCTTTTTCATTATTTAAATTTAGTTTTAAATTCATAGCACCCTGTAAAATTAAATTTGAACACCATCAAAGAAGAAAACTAATTTTTGTTTAAAACTACAGAATCAAAGTGATATCCTGCTCAAAAGAACATTTTGGCCTTGGCCATCTGTTCACAGCCCTGAACCAGTGCCGTAATACCCACATTCATATGGAGGGGGTGAGTATATCCATACGATAACTACCGTTGACTTCCTGACAAAGTGGTACCAATTTAACAACTCGCGAAGGATGATGGGTCAAGTCAGCCCCAATTTGAATTTGAACTCGCAACCTTACTATTGTGAACCGCTCACTCTCCCGCTGAGCTATCATACAGAATTTACCTGAATCTACATTTTAAGTTTTTGTGACTGCAGGGATCCATACTTTTTGGTTCTTTCGGTAAAGGCACGTAGGTATAAAATAAAATAAATTAAATCACGACGTTTCGGGCGCAACACAAG